>OW386285.2:300831064-301230064 GCA_936432065.2 Rutpela maculata
TTATTTAGTATTTACCATTTTAGCATTTTTATTTCTATTTATTGTTTCATTCAAATATAGTGATTTTTAACAAATAGGTACTAAATAAAATATATTTTCTTTCAAACTAGTGCTTACTCGTCTCAGTAACAGTAATTGCAATGTAGTGTTAACAACAATTTATTATTGTAAATAATGCAACAATACTATTACGAACAGTGAAACAAAATATTTAAATTCATTTCACACAGTAAATCGTTCTTCTTTATGCTATGGTAAAATAAAGTTTAAAATTTAAATTTTGTAACATTATTTTCACCCTGTTCAATAAAATTTAATTTTCATCAAGTGTTTGAGAGTCTTACTGCACTTTATGTTATTTGAAGAAAAAATATTACTACCCCAGTAGCTCAGAGACTCGGCAGATGAGTCATGGGTAAGAAAATGCTTTACGAATGGTTTTACGTGTTAGGTAGATAAAGATTAATAAATGATAGATGTTTTTATAAATTTATCTTAAAGAGATGTTAATTTCACTTAGATAATGGTAAGTTTTCCAGAATAACGGGGCGCCAATCTTTCTATAATTATAATTTACACTGAAACTGAAGTTTGACTATAAGAAAGATAAACTAATCAAAATTTAGAGAAAGTACTAGTTGTATAAAAAAAAAAGATGTAAATTAATAATTCAAATTTAGCACAAGTCAAGATTAGATTGATATCTCTGAATATTACTAAAGGATGTTCAATTTTTTATCAAAGATTAAATAATTAATACAGTAAGTACTATCGAAATATTTAGTTTGTAAAGTTTGGTTTGTAAAGTTTGGTTTGTAAAGTTTGGTTTGTATCAAAATACCTGAAATAAGTGGACAATGTGATTATAAAATTGATTTTATTATAAACCAATCAAACTTGGTGTGTTTTTATTATAAAACAACTAAACTGAGGCCTTAAAATTAAGTGAAATTATATACAAAAAAAAATATCAACTGGACGATAAAATGTTATGCAGATATTATTTATAATATTGTCTAGAACATGAATCGACAATATGGTGATTAAAAGTCAAATTTTATTATATAACTATACCTAAATGTTTCGTAGAGATTGTGATCACAAAGTCTTTACAGAACCTTTTATATAATTTGTTTTTAATTAGACGTAGCGTCGATAATTTATACCTTAATAAAATAGTATATGTAACTGTTCATTGAAACATGTTAATAATAAAATTGAGAATAGAAATAGTTTTTAAAAAAAATAGAACATGATACTTTAAAAACTCTAAAAATGTTAAAAGGTAAAAATATGAAGTATTTACATAAAAAACGTTAGATAAAAAAACTTATTTGTGACACTTATCTGGAATTTTTCTGTGAATGAAAATGGTGACTTTAGTAGGGGATGATGTTGGTGAAATCCAACCCACAGTGATTTAATTGTTGGTTTCTAGAAGAGCTCGGGATCAGGTTTAGAAGTTTCCAATACCATATTCGACGCTTCCAAAAATTCCATAAGGACAAATCCCAACTATCCTACCATGCTATCGTCGCGATCTCCATAAAAAATTTGTTTCCAACCCAAAATTTAATATGATGTTAATAAGCAATGCATAACTACAATGTGCATCCCAAGATTGATAAAACTTGCTTCCAATTTTAGAAGATTTGCATTTTTATAAAAAAACTTGCATCTAATACAAAAATTCTTTGTCCAATACTAACATTTTTCGTCCAAAACTATATTATTTGGATTCAATAATAAAATTGTTTATCCAATAGTGAAATTTTTTTATCCAATAGTAAAATATTTTTTTTACCCCATAGTAAAATTTTTTATCCAATAATGAAATTTTTTATCCACTAGTGAAACCCTGGAAAGAAATGAAGTGTAAGCGTGAGTTGTAAAATGGCCGCTGCCAAAAAAAAATTATTTCTTTATAAATTACTTACGGATTAAACCGGTGAAGATAATTAGGCCTGCTTCATAATTAAGAAGAGGGACTATCAACCCTTTTAATGTTGAAGTCTTCCAGAAAAATTTTAATGAAAATACATCACTATTTAAAAGTTCATCGAGCAATCGAAGTTCTAACCTCGAGTAACGGAAAACGAAATCGTTCTGCTTTCTTTTTCGGTGCGTATAAATCGCCTCGCTTCGTTACCCTCTCCACTCATAAAGATAAGCTGATTTTAAGCGTAACTCTGGTTGCATACCGTTGTGTTTAATTAAAAAGCAATTTTAAGAAATATATTTAAATCTACCACGGACATTCACGCTTAAGTTAAAATATTATATGATTTATGGGGCGGCAATATGCCTGCTACACTCCCTCTCTCGTAAAAAAAAAAATTTTTTTTTTGTTACTCTTTTGTAAAAAAAAAATTTTCTACTGAATGACTTAAACTATATTTACAAATTTCAAAAAAAGATATCCTTTATTACTTTAAAATTTAGACAAAACGTATCTAACGTTCTATCTAGGAATGTACTATACACTATTTACAAATACTAATTTGAATAATTTAATGTTAATGTATTAAATACCAAAAGTTTATTCAAGAAAAGTACTAATTTTAGATCCGGTTATCCAACCGAGACGTCAGAATTCGAACCTAGGTAGGGCTTCAAATCTTTGACATGCCATGTACCTGCATCTGACGAATCCATATTATCTAATTGATAAATAATATTCGAAATTTTCTTTCGAACCGTGCATAAAACATATTTGGGAGCTAGTTTGGCAGAAAACTTGTTTACCGCGTCCGATAAAACTTTGTTTCTACGCCAGAGCTTATCGCCTACCGCAAATTTAACATTATCACGTTTTCTCAAATTATAAGCCTTTTTATTACGCTCATAAGCTTTCTTTAATTTATCCTTTACCTCAGAGTATACTTCTGATAAACCTGTAAAATCGGAAACATAACCTTGTCGGTCACCCGGAAGTAAATTAATATCCTTTGTGGATTCGACTTCACCATAATAATCTCCTGACAAGGGAACATAGCGCGCAAAATTTAAAAATGATGGAGAATACCCAGTAACTTCATGTTTGGCGGTATTTATAGCCTGCTGAATCTCAGAAAGATGTTTGTCCCATTCTTTGTGTTCAGTTATATAGCTTCGGATAGCCGTACCAACTGTTCGGTTCTGTCTTTCAACGAAATTACATTGTGGGTGGTATAATGCATTAAACCATATTTTCTGGACATGATATTTATCAGCAAAAGCCTTAAAGGTTTTTCCCGCAAATTGAGAACCGTTATCACAAATGATATATTGTGGAACTCCATATACTAAAAATACATTATTTTCCATAAATTTTACTATGTTACTAGCAGTAGCAGTTCTTAAGGGATGAACTAAAGTGTACTTGGAAAACCAGTCGCCTACAACTAATAAGTGAGTAAAACCTCGTGGAGATCTAGGTAATGGACCCATAATATCCACAGCTATGACTTGCCAAGGAAAATTAACATTCTTGTCTGTACCCATTTTGCCTATTCTTGCTTCATTAGAGCTTTTTTGAGAAGCACAAATTTTACAAGAGCGTACATATTTCAATATATCTCTGCGCATCTTAGGCCAGTAATACAAATCTTGAACTCTACTAAAACTCTTATAAAAACCTAGGTGTGAACTAGTAGGTGGGTCATGACAATTTTTAATAATCTCAAGCCTTTGAGACTTAGGAACTAATAACTTCCATTCAGATATATTACTCTTAAAAGGCATTTTTGACGAAATAAATTTATAAACAGTACCATCATTGACTTTCCAATCAGGATACTTTTTTGGGGTTTTGAGTATATTTTCCCTCATTTTTACATAAAATTTATCCACATTTTGGGGAGAAATATCTAATAAATCTACGGACGTAGGTATACTCCTAGACAAAGCGTCCGCTACCACGTTATATTTTCCCTTTCTATGTGTTACATCAAACGAATATTGTTGTAATTTTAAAGACCATCTAGCTAATTTTCCAGTAGGATTTTGTAAATTTTTTAACCATTGTAAAGCCGAGTGATCAGTAATTACTGTGAAATGTTGTCCTTCAATGAAATATCGAAAAAATTCTATAGAAAATATCAAACTTAATAATTCTTTTTGACAAGTAGAATAAGCTCTTTCTGTACGGGTTAAGCTTCTACTCGCAAACGCAATAACAGATTCTTTACCGTCTATGTATTGAAAAAGAAGACCGCCGATACCTACATCGCTACCATCGCATTGTATAACAAAAGGTTTACTAAAATCAGGTGCGTTTAGAATAGGCGCAGAGACAAGAGCCTGTTTTAATTGTATAAAAGAATTTTCTGCTTCCTTTGACCACAATATTGACTGTTTTTTTCTTACTTTACCTTTCAAAAGGTCATTCAAAGGTGATACTAAAGTTGAAAAATGCGGTATAAACCGACGATACCACGAGGTCATACCAATAAATCTTTTAATTTCTGTGGTGTTAGTGGGCCTCGGATAATTTACCATTGCAGATATTTTATCCGGATCGGTCCTTAAGCCGCCAGAGTCCACTAAAAATCCAAGATACTTAAGAGATTTTCTAAAAAACTCACACTTTTTTAAGTTAACTGTTAGATTTGCATCCTTTAAAACATTTAATACTTCATTTAAAATTTCTATATGTTTATCAAAGGTTTCAGAAACAATAATTATATCATCAAGATATACAAAAAGATTTGGTTCAAATTTGGGGCCAAAAACAGCATCCATAAGTCTTTGTTGTGTTTGCGCACTATTTATGAGTCCGAAAGGTACTCTATTAAAATGAAATAAACCCCTACCAGGCACAGCGAAAGCAGTTTTTTCCTTCGATTGCGGGGTAAGTGGTATTTGCTAAAAAGCTTTTTTTAAATCGATCGAACTAATATATTTAGCCCCTCGCAACATGCTTAAAATTCTATCCACTCTATTAAAAGGATATGCATCTGGTTTAGTGATTTTATTTAGATGCCTACCATCAAATGTAAAACGATATTCTCCAGTTTTTTTTTTTAACTAAAAGTACAGGTGAGCTCCAAGGGCTATGTGAAGGTTCAACAACTCCTAATTTCAACATTTGGTCTAACTCTTTATTTAAAATATTCATCATAAAGGGGGACATAGGGTACTGTCGTATTTTAAACGGTTTAGAATCACCCGTATCTATATCTAACGAAATCTTGTCAGTACACCCTAAGGTATCTTCAGACGAAATACTTTTAAAAGATTCATAAATATTATCAACCTGTCTTTGTTGTTCTTTAGTAAGTTTAGTAGTTATACAAGGTGACATTTCTGATTCTGTATGCAGAGCACAAATCTCTACATCATTCAAGTTACAATTTACGGACCAAGAATTATTAAAAAAATTTAATTCTACTGAAAATATTTTACAAAAATCACTGCCTAATATTAATTTATGCTTTAAAGAAGGTACTACTAGAACTTTAAGTATTTTACATATATTGTCAATGCAGATTGGCAAATAAACACATCCTATTACACTTTGAGAATTTCCATCAGCTGTTGTCACTAACGTTTCTACACATTTATCTATTGTTAAGTTAAATTTTTCTAAAATAGCCAAATAATGACCTCCTAGGACACTTAAATTTGCTCCGGAATCTAATAAAGCTGTTATATTTTTATCAAAAATTTTTACTGTAACATAAGGTCTATTATCAAAGGGTTTTGTCAAAAAAAACGGTGCGATATTTACTTCAGAAATCTTACTATTACGATAAAAATTTGAAACCTTGGTTAACCAAGTTTTCCATTCACGATTCTGTTTAATTTTGTCAAAAGAATTTAATTGAAACTTAATTTCACTTACAGAGCTTTTTTTTAAATTTACGTTATTATAAAAAATTTTAGTTTTATTTACATTACCATACCTGATCACCTTAGATTGGGAGTGGTACGACCTTCCAACCCTCATGCTTCGTTTTTTTGAACACGAACATGTTTTAATAGTTTCACCCTGTTTTCCACATTTAAAACAGAATTTCTTTTTAGGAGCTCTACAATCTAAAAAGCTGTGATTTTCAAGACCACAGTTATAGCAAATTATTTTTTTATAAGTACTTGAACCAGAAGGTTGACTATTATTTACTGCAGAAATGTTTTGACTATTTTTAGGGTAGTGTCTTCCCTTACTTATTGGTTTTTTACCTTTAAAATTATGTTGAGACTGAGCATTGTTTTGAGAAAATGACTGAGTTGGTTGTTCTAATTTATAAGCAAGTTCAGGCTCTAATAAACAATGATTTGGAGGCGGCCGATAGCTATTTTTTAATGAGTGAGCCTCATCAATTTTTTTACATAAACTGATTAACTGAGATATTGTTTCTATTGATGTTAAAGCTAATTGACTAATATAGTGGGGTAACATGTTCTTTTTTATATATTTTAACCTAGTTTTTTCAGGTACAGATTTATTTAAACGATTAAATAATGTTTCCATTATCGCTACATAGATTGAAATCGATTCATTTCTACCTTGTGTTCTACCTCTAATTTCTGTCCACAATTGATCGTCATAATCTACCGGGAGAAATTCTCTTTTTAATAAAGCTACTAAAGCATCCCAATCAGAAACTGAATTTTTAATTGATCTAAACCAAAGTAAAGCATTGTGGCTAAATAAGTCACATGCACTATTAAATAATTCTAATTTTGAAACATTTCTTGAGGCACAAAGTTCATCAACTCGTTCTAAAAAAGATTTTAAGCTACTATTTTTATCCCCACTGAATTTTAGGTCCCATTTATACACTGGTACAGTTTTACTAGATGTTGGTAAAATATTCGGAAAAAAGGTCGTCTGGTTGTGCAATACTGTTGAATTTAAATTAGTTGGTGCAATTTCGGCAGCGCTAGGTTGTTGTACCTTTTCAGAGATCAAGGCCTCCAGCTCGAGAGTAGTGGCCCTCATTTCATCCTTATAATTTGAAATATAAACAGACAAATCAGCGTCTTCACTGGTTAATGGAATTCTATTAACCCTATGTATTAAATGAATTAAATAAGTAGTTATTCGAATGTACCCGGAATCTGTCTCCGGACCTTCGAATTGTTCGATAAGAACACGAATTTCCTCTATTGTACTATTAATTGCCGCTTTTTCAACATCAAAATCAAAAAGATTATATTCATACTCTATGTGACGTAATGCCTCCTTATCTAACAGTTTTCTCAACATTTTTCTTTTAGTGCTTAATTCTTTTTTTGTTGTTTTTATGTCTCTAATTAATAGTTCATAGTCAATCTGTTCTTTAGTTAAATAATTTACTCTCATATTAAAGGTCTCCATTGTACAAAAATATATAATACTCTATATGTATTAGAATTAAGTAATCGCAAACAAGTATAATAATAAAGAAATTGTGCGTTTTGTAAAAAAAATAAATGGTCTAGCTAGATTCTCTAATTAAATTACAAACACTTATTAAATTTCCCAAATATCCTGATGGTTATTTCTTGTCAAATTTTGAAGTTGAAACAAACAACTTTTTATATGCCTATCTGCTCAAGGCAATGTAAATTAAATTCTTTTAATTTACTGGTATTATAAATACACAACTAAATGAATTTTAAATGATTCAATAAACTCAAATATTTCAGTGTCAAGCTGAAACATACAGCAAAAAATGCTAATACCTTTTTAATAAAAAGTGGTTCAACGGCGTCGACCGTCCGAAACCTATAACATTCCACAAATTAGGAAAACACAATTCTGCGTATTCCCTTAATCGTCAACTGACAATAATAAAAACAAAATCGACTCATGGGTAACTATGCCCAATATTTGTCGTATTCATATATAAATATGAATTATTGGACAAACTTCGAAGTTACAAAAATTTATTACCAAAATCGAAGTATCCCATATAAAATTTTCCAAGTTTCATATATCATTTATGCCTTTTTACTAATCAACCAAAAGGTTTTAACTGGCAGTAAACATATACAAAAATATTATTTTTTAACGTTACTCGAAGGTTATATTAAAATCTTCAAAGTTAATTGCTGCTAAATAAATTTGTTGTTGCACTTATCAGTTATTCTGACACAAACTTTACTCTATTGTTAATTTTAATAATAAAAACTAGAATTTTACAAATTCTACTCCCTCTCTCGGAAAATTTTTCTTTTAAGAAAATAATTACTACCGAAGAAAAAATTATTACTAGTTGACTAGTGAAAAATATATACTGTATGTGTAATTTCTGGGAAAAAAATCTTTTGTGAAAAACATCTATTAAAAATTTTATTTTTCTTAAAATTTTGGTGTCATTCGTAAATTAATCTACCTACTCACGAATGGGCACTATTTTGTAAATTCACTACCCTAGACACGGTTGGTCGCCATTTTATAACATTACCACCTTACACACGTTGGCGCCATTTTGTAACATTATTTTCACCCTGTTCAATAAAATTTAATTTTCATCAAGTGTTTGAGAGTCTTACTGCACTTTATGTTATTTGAAGAAAAAATATTACTACCCCAGTAGCTCAGAGACTCGGCAGATGAGTCATGGGTAAGAAAATGCTTTACGAATGGTTTTACGTGTTAGGTAGATAAAGATTAATAAATGATAGATGTTTTTATAAATTTATCTTAAAGAGATGTTAATTTCACTTAGATAATGGTAAGTTTTCCAGAATAACGGGGCGCCAATCTTTCTATAATTATAATTTACACTGAAACTGAAGTTTGACTATAAGAAAGATAAACTAATCAAAATTTAGAGAAAGTACTAGTTGTATAAAAAAAAAAGATGTAAATTAATAATTCAAATTTAGCACAAGTCAAGATTAGATTGATATCTCTGAATATTACTAAAGGATGTTCAATTTTTTATCAAAGATTAAATAATTAATACAGTAAGTACTATCGAAATATTTAGTTTGTAAAGTTTGGTTTGTAAAGTTTGGTTTGTAAAGTTTGGTTTGTATCAAAATACCTGAAATAAGTGGACAATGTGATTATAAAATTGATTTTATTATAAACCAATCAAACTTGGTGTGTTTTTATTATAAAACAACTAAACTGAGGCCTTAAAATTAAGTGAAATTATATACAAAAAAAAATATCGACTGGACGATAAAATGTTATGCAGATATTATTTATAATATTGTCTAGAACATGAATCGACAATATGGTGATTAAAAGTCAAATTTTATTATATAACTATACCTAAATGTTTCGTAGAGATTGTGATCACAAAGTCTTTACAGAACCTTTTATATAATTTGTTTTTAATTAGACGTAGCGTCGATAATTTATACCTTAATAAAATAGTATATGTAACTGTTCATTGAAACATGTTAATAATAAAATTGAGAATAGAAATAGTTTTTAAAAAAAATAGAACATGATACTTTAAAAACTCTAAAAATGTTAAAAGGTAAAAATATGAAGTATTTACATAAAAAACGTTAGATAAAAAAACTTATTTGTGACACTTATCTGGAATTTTTCTGTGAATGAAAATGGTGACTTTAGTAGGGGATGATGTTGGTGAAATCCAACCCACAGTGATTTAATTGTTGGTTTCTAGAAGAGCTCGGGATCAGGTTTAGAAGTTTCCAATACCATATTCGACGCTTCCAAAAATTCCATAAGGACAAATCCCAACTATCCTACCATGCTATCGTCGCGATCTCCATAAAAAATTTGTTTCCAACCCAAAATTTAATATGATGTTAATAAGCAATGCATAACTACAATGTGCATCCCAAGATTGATAAAACTTGCTTCCAATTTTAGAAGATTTGCATTTTTATAAAAAAACTTGCATCTAATACAAAAATTCTTTGTCCAATACTAACATTTTTCGTCCAAAACTATATTATTTGGATTCAATAATAAAATTGTTTATCCAATAGTGAAATTTTTTTATCCAATAGTAAAATATTTTTTTTACCCCATAGTAAAATTTTTTATCCAATAATGAAATTTTTTATCCACTAGTGAAACCCTGGAAAGAAATGAAGTGTAAGCGTGAGTTGTAAAATGGCCGCTGCCAAAAAAAAAATTATTTCTTTATAAATTACTTACGGATTAAACCGGTGAAGATAATTAGGCCTGCTTCATAATTAAGAAGAGGGACTATCAACCCTTTTAATGTTGAAGTCTTCCAGAAAAATTTTAATGAAAATACATCACTATTTAAAAGTTCATCGAGCAATCGAAGTTCTAACCTCGAGTAACGGAAAACGAAATCGTTCTGCTTTCTTTTTCGGTGCGTATAAATCGCCTCGCTTCGTTACCCTCTCCACTCATAAAGATAAGCTGATTTTAAGCGTAACTCTGGTTGCATACCGTTGTGTTTAATTAAAAAGCAATTTTAAGAAATATATTTAAATCTACCACGGACATTCACGCTTAAGTTAAAATATTATATGATTTATGGGGCGGCAATATGCCTGCTACACTTTATTCTTCATTATTAAATTATAAATGTTCTAAAAATGTGTGGCATGGTCAGGCCTCTTCTCTTAACTACAGTTAAAACATCTTTGATTACCAGACGTTTTCGCGTTTTCCTATTCATGAATTATTGTCCGCCTACTGCTCGTTAGGCGGCATCGCGCAGGTCGCAGACGAACCGGTCCTGGCACAATTTTTTACAATTCCATTCGAGATTGACAGTGTGCGATATAGATGGGCGAACTTTTCCCAAAAATAAGATATTGTACTCTGATTGTTTTTTCTTCTGTGTCTTATATTTAAATAGCTCACACTACATGGTTCGGCACGACGCGCGACGCGATACGTATGAGGTACGGATTCCACATATTTTCGGAATGCAGGCAATCGGCAAACTTCTCAGTCGACTGGGGACTGGCTTGATTTGCCGAGGATCAACGTCTTCTTCGTCGCTAAATACACAATTACTGACTGCGGGAATCCAGTGCGACTAAATATATGTTGCACCGATGCCGTATCAATATCGTACCGATACCATTCCGATGCATCGGGAGCGGCCTTAATGATCTATATAGAATCAAGAGCTAAAAACGATTAAAACAGACAACACACATCAAAGTAATAAACTTAACCAGTGAATTGCCATAGTGCAATCAAGTTTCACCGTTTTGACCTGTTGGCAACACTGCTTCTTCTATATACCTGAAGCCTTGAGTGAGTGTTCCAGTATGGTCATGTTCAATTAAATATCCATTGTAGGAACATCGCATTGTAATCCTTAGTAGTACAAGAGCCAGCGACACTTTTAGTGTTTGGTTATTTATTTGACATATTTGCAAATAAACTTTATACATCGAATTTAAAGGAAATCGGTAGATTGGTTTCGGCGCTAGGTTAAGCGACTATCATACACACACATTTTTCTAAACAAAATTTTTAGCATTTGGGAGTCAAAAGCTCGAGGTCAAATTTTTACACTCCTAGTGTCGTTCGAAAGTAAAAACCTCTGCCTAAGGAATCACTATTTCCACATCCAGGTTTCCTATCCAAGTCTTTTACAAAGAAAAATATATTAATACTTATTTGCACTCCATTATGTGGAAATTATTGTTCATAGAACTTTAATAATATAATCATCTATCCCAAAACCCCATAAAATGATATACCTCTACCTACCTCTCCATAGGTAGTGGGGGTGGCTGAAGCTAAAAGAATTTTGAGATCTTTGGTTCCTGTACACACACTAAATCACAAGTTTATGTATTACCCTCCATAACACGGGTAACATTGAGGGTGGTAAATGCCAAAAAATTTTTGAGTCCTTACCCAAGTAACACAACTAATTGTAAATTGGTTGCGCTAACGTTGTCGCAGCTAAAGTTATGGCCATTTGGCTGTCGTGGCTAGCTGCGCTGACGTTTTAAAGAGGTTGCGATAACGTTGTGGCAACTAAAATGGTACAACATTTTTTGGCATTTAAAGGGTTATAATTGCCATAAAGTTGTGGCAAATTTACAGTAAAATAAGAAAGATTATGGCTATTTAGATGTGAATTCCATTTGGTATACAAATACGTTAGAAAAGCTGGATTACGGTTTTCATGTACAAATCTGGTCAAGATAAATTATTAGGCTGTAATAACTGTTTACAGGAATGGATGTATACGTTAATATTGTACCTAACCTAGAGGTAAAAATAATATATCAGCGATTTTGGCGATGGATCTGAATAAAATTACATGCGATTGTCATTTTTTCGTGAAATATGGAAGTTGTACCTCTGTATGTACGAAGCGCCTCAGAAATTTCCTGATTTAAAAGAAATTGTTAATGACCTCAAAATTATGATTTTTAATTTTTTATTTGGAAAATGGTTCAAAATTACTTATTTCTAAATATTATATCTACTAGAAACTATTAAAATACTTTTAAATGTCAAAAAATTAAATACTGTTCAAAATGGCTGCGTTTCTCATGCACTTATCACTCCTCCTTGAACAGAAAATATGGCCGCTAAAATGAAGTGAAAAATTAAGATAACCTTTAAGCAGCCATATAGACTATCGTAACTATTTAGCTTCCGTTTGGTTGCAAATCAGTTATAGAAGCTGTTTGACAGCTTAATGGCTATTGAAGAAGAAGTAGAAAAGTTCTAAGCGAAGCGCGCGCAAGGAGCACGCGTGCGCTTCCAGAATTGCCATACGTAAAAAATATTATTTTTAAATACTATCAACATAAATAAACTATCATTTTAAATTACGCTCCATTAAGCTGTCACCTGATTGGTCTAGTATCGGAAAGATAACTAAAAATGGAGCCAATCAGCTCGTCTAACGCTTCGTCCATGTCCATACTCTCCCTAGACGTACTCTGCATTAAGTTTAACAAATGTGCCACGTACACTTCAGACTAATAACTAATAATTAATATCTTTATGGGCTGCATATTCAAGACCGTCGCATAAATTATTGTCACTTTCTGATTCTGGAATTGAAATAACTGATGGCTTTGCTCTGATTTTAGACTAATGTATAACTTCTGTTAATTCTGCAGGTACACTACACACCTTTATGCCTTGTTAGTTTTTCTGTAATATGCTGAATTGTATTTTATCTTTTTCAGTTGCAATAATTAGAAAACAAATTGACCATCAGTCATGTTTGTCAAAATAACACGCATATATAAGTTAGGTACCTACTACTTTGTATTGGTTATACATTCGCATTATAGAATATTTAAAGCTAAATTGCTTTATTTGTCAAATTATATGCATGTTTACAGCAAAATGACCTTGACTTTTGTCTTGCTATTATCTGCAGTTGTAAAAGCCAATCTACAGCTACAAATGTGGAAAATGTTGCTTTAGCTGTCAAACGGCATTTTTTTTGCTAGAAAGTATATACTGCAACCAAAAATTACAACTATTTGTTACAGCTGCTATTGAGCTATTGCGATAGTTGTGGAAGGCATATTTCTCCTGATTCGGTCATCCAAATGGCAATTGCAGCTATTTCTTTGTTCAATTATGTTGCGACAACGTTATAGCAACAAAAATATTTGAAATAAAAGGCTTTGAGATTTGAAGACCAAATTACAGCCAAACGACGCGCGACGGTCATCCTAACATTTTAGCAGCCAATATTTAGTTGCGAAAACTCTATAGTCGACACTGTGCTACTTGGGTGGTTTTTCGTACATACGCTAAATCCCAATATTATTGACTTTTACTTGCTTGCTTCACCTATCTACCACCATTTACCCCCCAAGCCTTCAACAGAATAGGATCAAAATATAATCTATTTCCGGATCTCGTACACAGGTGTACCAAATTTTAAGACAATATCACAAACTTTTCCAGAGTAATTCTGCTCACTAAAAAAAAGTTACAGACAGACAGCATTTTTTTTGCTCGAGTTTGCATCTCGACGTTTCATGACATTCTAAGCCTATTCAACCAAAGAAAAATCTTTTATTTTCCGTTGTAGCTATACATTCACTCCACTACGTAAATATGGAAATAAAATGATCGTCATTAAGATTAACCATACTCTTGATGATCGATAATGAATAAATATGGTGATATATCATTTGAAATAGCACATATTATAGATAATTTAGAATAGGAAATACCTGTCGAAGGTAAAATCGGAATAGCAAACATTCTAACATTATTTTCCGATTTCACGTACTTCTGGAAGGTATATGTGGTAAATCAAATTTACGATATTTTTGTGTAAATTCAATGACGCAAGATCACTTCAATGCCGTTAAAAATGGATACGTGTAATTTAAAATTCATATCTAGATCACGAGAAATGTGTAAAAACCGAACTGATGTTTTAAGCATACACGTAACATTTCAAACAACTTTTGTAAATATGTGTTCTCTTTATTCACTTTCGCCTACGTTATGATGTCACTCACTCACAGCTCTTTCAATTAAAATTATAATTATGTCCAATATCCCTCAACAAAGGGATTGTCGATTACAATGGCATACAGTTTAGAAATTATTTCTAATATAAAGATGATACAGCCATATGTATTCAATTTAATAAATGAACAATAATAATTTTGCAGATTCCTTGTAATTTTAATTATCATTATTCACTGGAAATTAACGTAACTACTGATTTATGAAGTTTAAAGACTACACTGATATTATATCAATAATGGAGTGATTATATTGAAATAAATATGTTTTCAATAAATTCATTACATTACAAATTTAATATCTATATCTATACAGGGTTACTGGTAACTCGACGTATTCCTGTCAAGAGGTGTTAGAGGACCTAATTTGCAATCATTTCAACTCGCAAATGTTATATGAAGAAGTTTTTAGTTTTCGAGCTATTTCAATTTTTCACTTTTTATTGAAAAACGCCAAATTTGCATGTTCAAAATTAAATTTAAAAATTACCACGATTCAGTGGCACTGATTTTAATTTTTGAACTTAGATAACTCTTCAAAAATGCATTACTCACTCAAAGAAGTAGTATGGGTAAATTCAACTAAAAAAAATGGCCAACTAATAATACCGTTAATTTTGTTAAACTAAATTATATTGATGGTATTTTCAAACAAAAGGTGATTGTTATTATAATTAATAAAAAGTTGTCGTACAATAAAACAAACATTAACTTAAAAAATAGATGAATAAGACTATTATTTTTTTCATTTGACTATTATATTGTTGAATTCTGTCAAATTAAACTAGATAATAGTATATTTTATGTTTAACTATTGTTGAATTGTAATTGTAAACCCAGTAGCAGTTCGATCTACTATTATAGTTGACAGATAAACCAATATTATTGTAGAGTTAACCAGCAGTTCTGTTTACATAAACAGAACGATACTTTGTTGAATTAAGACGTCGCGCGTCAGCGCTTTTGTTTGCAAATAGTATGAATTAAATCAATCAATAAAAATTTGTCACACAACAAAATAAACATTAACTTAAAAATAGGTGCATAAGACTATAATTTATTCATCTTACTAATAATTTGTTGAATTTTGTCAAATAAAACTAGATAAATAGATAGATAATAAGTTCTACATAAAATTTGCTTGCTTACCACGTAGTCTGTTACAGAAACTATTCCTAGATGACGTCACATATAAATCACTGACAATAATCAATCATGCATTATCCTATACTCTTATGAATTTATAGAAAATTAATAACATGATTGCAATGTTCAAATTCTCATCGGATCAGGGATCATCGATATACTTGGATGGATCTTATAAACGATGGTTTGGGTAGGCTCATTATATAATGAGTGTAGTCATGTATACAATGACTAAATTGAAAATGTAGACCAAACTGAAAATGGTTAGTGAACATAAAAAAATGTCATTATACTATTTAATTTGTTGTTCTACAAGAAGATATGATTACCAAACTACTATTTGTTTACGAAAACAAATAAAGTTATGGTAGGACTAAAAAAATGATTACTTACTTAACCAACTAAATTTCATGTTCAAAATGACAATAAAAATTGTATGGTGACAAAATTTGTTCGACTATTCTTTTCTGGTTGATTTAACTATGAAACTAGATAGGCGCGATTTCATATGCTCTTTTTGGTTGATTTCACTTATCATTTTCATTTGAGTGTAACAGTAAAATGTCAAAAAATACCCAATGGTCAAAAGTGCAACGAAAAATAAAAAAAAACTATTTCTGTTCAATGACGGCGATTTATAAAAACTCATTAATACATTAATCGTAAAAATCATTTAAGTAACATCTCTTTTTTATTAACTGTCCAACGAGGTAAAATGTTATATAAAAAAACTAATTCCACGAAAAACTACAATAACAGGTGAGCAGGTAGAGGGCTTTCATTGTTTGGTATTTTAGAGAGTTCCATTTACCTGCTTTTAACGGTACTACGAGTAGTTAAATACTTCAACAAGCTTCGGAATTAGTCGGGACTATCCTTTGATATTATGTCAGAAGTATGTCAAAAATTACTAACCAGTTAGATTCAGTTTTAGTGCAGCACTACACTATACACAAGTACAAGTACGTTTGCTGTCTGACTACTACGCAGTTCCTCAATTTTATTTGTTTAGCCCATTTTCTGATCACAATACGTCAGTGGCTGGATGAAGAGCATCCAAATAATAGGATCGGTAGGGGAGAATCAATTCCTTGGCCTGCGAGATGCCCTGACTTAACTCCATTGGATTTTCATGTCTGGGAGCACATGAATGAGTTGGTATACAAATCACCGGTGAACTCAGTAGAACAATTAAGGCAGACGATAATCGACACGGCGAAGCAAATGAAAAACAATTTCACTTCAAAAGTGACCAAAACAGAAGTGAGGAAGAGACTTCGTGTCTGTATACGGAACAAATGTTCTCATTTTGAACAAGATTTGTAATAATAAATAAATTATTGTCGAGTAAGTCACTGCGCATCCATACTACTTGAGGTAACCTGCTGCGATTTATAATACTCGAGAAAAGCCACTGTGCATCCAAAATACTTGAGAAAAGCCACTGCGCATCCATAATACTCGGGGAAACCTACTGCGCATCCATAGTAGTCGAGCAAAGCCACTGCGCATCCATACTATTCGAAGTTACTTTAGCAACATAATATTTGAAAACCTATAAAACGATATGCCACATCGGTAGTGGTGGTGGTAGAGGGTTGGTAGTGGGGAGAATGAAGTAAAAAAAAAAATTTGTGGCCTTAGGTTCTTGTATACACGCTAAATTACAAATTACAATTTTATTTTTTGTAATAAGGGGTGGGGGTAGTAACGTGGGTGGCTAATGCCAAAAAAAATTTTGAACTTCTTTTATGTATACTAAATATCAATTTTATGGACAATTTATTGCAAATTTAGTTTTAGAAGCATTGGCAATGGAAATCAGCGTATACCTTAGATAGATAGATTTGGGTTTTGCACCAATAGAGATTTCCGCAATCCTCCCGCACTTGCTTGACTTCTCACGGACAACAATTGTCGTCAAAAGCTAAACTGTTTAAACTAAAATTCACCCCTTAATACGTTTCCTGTAACTGTAGAACTCCAAACTAGTTGTTGAAGCGAAACCACAAACCGGAGGTCTATTAAGGTGTATTATTTCTTCATTTAACTCCAACGAAACTGTATTTATTGTTCAACGTTAATCGTAGACATAAAAGATGAAATTAAGACTACTCGCTTATTTAAATTAAAACATGTTGTGTTTGGTTATTTTTTAAGCGATGAATTTCAGTAGACATAGTATATAGTATAGGTCGAGAGATTTAACTTTATAAAGTTTCAGATGCTAGTATTATTATTCTTCCACAACGATCATATTGTACGCCTTCAAAGTTCTACTAAATATTTAATTGTTGTATTCTTAAATATTTGATATGTCAAGAATCTCTTGTCGCCTACTAATGCAGTGTACTTAGGCGAAAAAAGTAAGATAAGAAATCTATTGGGCATGAATGAATTTGCCAAAATAGCTATTTGTGTATTAAGAGCGCAAAGTGCCTCATTGTCGTTCGATAGTGTAAGTCCGCTTCGTGTCGCTCGTCAAACACCCGAGAGGCGACAATAACAGTTTGGGCTCGAGTTACACACATCAGTATGTTCACAATTATTTGAAAATATCAAAATAAAAGGTGTAATTAAATTGAATTTTAGCTGGAAACGGTGATTCATCAACATAATATGAGTATGCCTTGCATATATGATCAAAATAAACAGACGAACAAAACACAATCGCTGTCAATTTATTTAAGTTTTATTAATTATTATAAAGTTCGTATTCTTCGTATAAATAAATTAATTGATACTTTTTCATCAACTCTCATTATATTAACAACAATTTTTGGGGCATTATTATTTCATAAAAATACATTATCAATGTTCCAACCAAACTTGTGTAAAGGACAGTAGCACTCGAGCTAGCGTAAAAGTACTTTTTCTAGTACCATCTATATAAATAACCTTTGCAACCCTAGCAACCCTAGCAACACGCGCGATAATGAAAGTAAACATTCGAGTTACCTGGTTGCTAAGGCGTTACTAACTACGAAAGTAGAACTTTCGTAGCCAGGACAGAAAAAAAAAACACAAATTTTAACGCTTCGTAAGTTTGCATACACCTTGCTTTGAATTTCTTGGCATGTGTAATGAAGTGTTTTTCTTAATAATAAAATGCAGCAAATTAACCCTATGCTTCGTTGCTTGTCCCGTTTACCTGTAAAATTTACTTGCTTTAATTAATTGCATGGATTTTCCTCACCCTCATCCGTGCAACTGAGGAACTCCCAAAATAAAGAACCGCCTTGTAGATTTCCTATTTCATGTAAACTGTATTAAATCTAGCCGTGAGAAGATAGCGCGACATATCAATATAATTTACAAAATTGTCACCAGTGTCCCTGGCCGTAATTCATTTCGGGAATATCGAAGTTAGTGAAAAGGCATTTTGGTCATTCCCGTATCAGCTCTTGTTAAGGTAAGATGCACTAATTTTATTAAGTGGGTACCTCCATAGCCAATTTATCAGAGATCCAGTACATCCAACTATTAAGATTGTCCGACATGATTAAGTGTATTCAACTATTAGTCAAGTATCAAGTAATTTCGATTAAAATGCATAAAATGCGATTGTCAATTTCCGATTTATCCAGATACTGTAGATAGTACTTATAATTTTTGTTAACGTCGGCGTGTCATAGAGACAGACTGATAAATTCTCGAGATTTTGTCCAAAACAGTTATGTTCCAGTAATTTTTCTTAGGACCGAACCAAGAAAAAGAAACATAGTAGACATTTTTGAGAGAGTAACGGTAAACCGTTTTTACCAGATTATTTTAACTTGTACCGTGTTTTTCTATTCAACGAGATAAAATAATGCTTGATAATTTACCGTGTTTAGAATCTGTTTTTCTACCTGCTTAGGTGTTTTAACAATTTTGTCTTTTATGAATAAACAATAAAATCCAGTATCCTGAGGAATTTATGAAACTTTGTCATAGTCCGGGAACTTGACGCGAAAATATGACAATCCCGAAAAATTAATTATTTTTCATATGTTGATACGTAACATAATCTGAAACCGCTCTGACAAATTTGCGTTTGGCTAATAAAGGCAGCACATCGCCCGCCAGGCGTTTGCCACCCCGGAAACCGCAGGCAAACCGCCAGATCGGAAGTAAAAGAACAAAGCCGTGTTCTTTAGCCGTACTTCCTGATTTTTATTTCATGCATGCCTATATTGCTGTAAATAATTGCCTTGCGACCACCTAGAATTCAAGCACTGCCTGTTCTAGCTTTTTATGCTATTTTATATATTTTTTTGTATACACTGCCTGTTGTTACTTTGCATACTACTTAGCATCCTGTGGATTTCCCGCTTGCCACTAGTAACAAACCCGATTAATAGTGACCTTAACGTTTGCAACACCCCGATTATTCTATCTTCTCCCCGCTTGATTGGTTAGTCGCTTGTTTAGTCAGCCCGCTTGATTAGTTAGCCCGCTTAATTAGTCAGTTTTTTTTTAGTTATTCGCGATGTTTTACCTATTGTAAAATAAAATATTAAGTTTTATCTGTGATAAACTCCTTATGAGTATTTGAGTACCTGAACATTTTTTTTCATACTGTTGTTGATTTTATCATGTTTTAATAAACGTTGTTATTTGCCGATTTTTGAGTTTTACTGTTTGAATGTGCCTGAAAATCTAATCTCAAATTTTGACCCCTGGACATTTCCGTTTCTTCACTGAGTTTATCCCAGCCCTACTGCAACAGGCTGCGTGAGATCTCGGCGTCAAAGTGACGCTTCCACTCGTTTATGCGCTAGGCGACTGGAAGAAAGCACGTCATGAAGCGAGGCACAAGCAATATTGACTGCTTGTTGTATCCCATTTTCATCGCCACCAAACGTGTTCGTTTACTTTAATTTGAAACCACCAGAAATTAAAATGTTATACATAAACCTCGATGACAGATAGTAAATATTTCGTTCGCATGGAAACAATTTTCACAGACAGCCCCCTAAATTATAAAACTTATTAAAAACGTCAAATAATTTCATGAAACCAATAACTTTAAATTATTAAATCCCATAATATTATTCGGTAGTAGAAAATAATACAAGAGTGGATATGATATCCATATCGCACGATAAAGAAGTTTGAGCACGACGCCGTAGGCGGAATGCTTCAAATCTTTTGAGTGCGATATGGATAATCCACTCGAGTTGTACAGTATACTTTTTCTACGACCAGCTTAAAAAAACTACAAAATTTATCAAACATTAATATATTACATAAATACACAAACAGTACACATTGACAGTTACTTTGACAGCTTACGCGCTATTTTCATTTTAAAACGAATAGTTGGCTATGTACTTAATACACGAACTATGATTGTTCGGTTTCATTTCATATCCATTCTAGAACTGAAATATATCCGTTCAGTTAACTGGAATTGCCTACTGGAATTGCCTACTTATCCATTCTACAGATTTTACAGAAAACAGCAAATTTACATAAGGGGGTAGAAAAAATATAATACAGTACACTATGCATTAGGTGTTTTTTGAAAGTCCTCGGCTTCGCTTGGACCATTCAGAAATCACATCACATCTAAAAGTAAACTTTCGCATCTAGTAATGTAATAGTTATCTATGTACCAAGGGTCGTAAGTGTCCTTTTCTAGTTGAGAATACAGTTTACAATCCGAGACCCGTAGGGTCGAATAGTAAGATTTATTGTATTCCGAACTGTGTGTTTTACTGTTGTGTATGTGAAAGTCTAATTATCCCTTTTTGACTCAATGGAAATTACCGTTTCTCCACTGTAGGTACTCCAGCCGTACTTTACAGGCTGTTTACGGTTTACGGTACGTGGCGTTTCCCCACGTAATAAAGGAAACTGGCGCCCGAGCAACCGATGTATAAGTTCCGCTGTTGCTAAAGTGACGCTTTCAGGCCTCACCGAAAAGTACGTCACAATTTGATTTGATGGTTTTGATTTGATAAGGGAAATAATGGTCTATAATATGTTAATTTTCAAAACGTTTCATCTTTGCAAATTGTAAGAATATATCTTATTTGTTTTAAAATACTGCTTTTAAGATGATGGTCATGTAGTTATGTCGAAATCGCTTGGCACTGATTGTGATTTATTCAAAAAAATTATGCATGAAATACTACTTTCCTGATTTTCCTCTTCAAAAATAATAGCGTCTAATGCTATACTCTAGTAAAATCTTAATCAAATTGGGAAAGTAGAAGCCAATCACATGTGACTGCAACTTTTACTCCTTACAATTTGATTTTATAAATGATTAAATTCAAACTTACCAATTATCTTAGCAAATGTGTACATTTTCTACATCACTCTGCATCTCGTAACTTCTCGCTTTCATAACAAATATACCACATTTTTTATGAGTACTAAAAGAATGAATAAAATTTGCATAAATTTACAAACACTGACCGCCCATTTCCCTTCTTTGTATTTGCAATATTTTGCAGTCCCAAACCCTTATAAGTTACCGAGCTTTACAGTGTCTGTTGGAACTGGTGATGAATTATTTGAATTGATTATTGTGGTTCGGTACAAATAAAAACATACAAGATATTTTCAATGGAAAAGACTATTTTTAGTTTCATTCATTTCATAAATATTCCACAAGTATATTACTCGTGATAAGAATATTTTTGTCAATTACTGACTTATTTCCAGTCGACAGGTTAATCCCATGTGAGTAGATATTGACACTGGAAATGAAAAATGTCTGTTTCTCACAAAATTCGTTCTCTGTTGTTGCCGGTGTAATAATAATAATAACTAACTCTGGTTGAAGGAAGGAAGGCTACATCCGGAGTCAGGGGATTTATAACAGCTATTCAGGACAGAATTATTCATACCAAAAAATAATGAGAAGCACATTCTGAAAGTTCCCGGAGTGAACGATATTAATGTTAAAAAATTGTATTCCCACTGGCGGGCGTGTTAAAGGAGATCTGTTTGTTTTACAAGATAGAGTAGCGTTCAGATAATGAGAGACAACTTATCACCTATTTTAGAAATTGCGTTGAGTTTGCGAAGTTCAATGTGGCGTCAAATAACAATTTTACTCTCTCTGTAAAATTGGTATGTGAACAATTTTAAGACCTTGTGCAAAAAACTAGAATTTTGTGAGACCTATAAATCGTCAAAAAATAATCATAAAAGTGGACCGCATTCGCCTTGTCGAGTATCGGCCCTGACGTCACTTGATAGTAATCCGCTAGCCGAAGCGGCTAGCTGCAGAGCGTTATTATAGTTTCACAATATTACAAAAAATGACTGACTAGTTGGTATGATACCAGTGCCATTGAAACTTATGCACATACACACACAATATTACAAATCGTTAACTCAAGCAGTGTGTTTTTGTGAAGTATTTCAGTTTATCAACTATTTATATTACTATTCTCTGACGTCATGATTTGGTCTCACCTCGCTTCCAATTCCCTCTTTAAAAGTCGAATATTTCGAAAACCACATATCGGATTGAACTGAAATTTTTAATATCGTCTAATTACTTCCACATCCAGTGGAAGTATAGTAACGACAAAAAAATTTTAAAAAATTTGTATTGTTCAAATAGGCTTAGGATGTCATGAAACGTCGAGATTTCAAGTTTGAGCGAAAAAAAAATTTCTGTCTGTCGGTCTGTCGGTCTGTCTGTCGGTCTGTAACTTTTTTTGTGCGCACGTTTCCTCTGGAACCGTTTGAGATATTGACTTGAAATTTGGTACACATATGTACTTTAATGAGATCTAGAACTAGATTATATTTTCATCTTGTTCCGTCGAAAGGTTGGGGGGTAAATTGGGGTAAATTTGGAGTAAATAGGTAAATCAAGCAGGTAAGAGTTCATAAAATTGATATTTAGTATAGACAAGAAAAGCTAAGGTCTCAAAAAAAATTTGGCATTAGCCACCCCCATTACCACCCCCACCCCATTATTAAAGGGGATGAAAAAAAAAATGTGATTTAGTGTGTGTACAAGAACCAGAAACCTCAAAATATTTTTTTACTTTATCCACTCCCCACTCCCATCCCCTGTCACCACCCCCAACCCACTACCGATGTGGGGTATCGTTTTATGGGTTTTTGGGGTGGAGGATTTCAAATATTATATTATTAAAGTTCCATAAACAATTATTTCCAGATACAAAATTTTTTAGTTGTGTGACTTGGATAGAAAATCCGGATGTGGAAGTAGTGATTCCTTGGGCAGCGGTTTTTTTATGTTGTGGCAAGACTTAAAGTCAACGTTGGTTTTAACGTCAGTTATAGCTGCGACTAGAGTCTAATAATAATCTACATAAACCGATCGTTATTCATATATTCTTTTACCCTTTCTTTCCTTTCAAATAAAATAACAAGCGTAATGAAAGTTCCTACGTGTTGAATAAAAATAACATACTAGGAGTACTAATAGGAAATAGCCCAATTTATAAAATCGATGGAGCGTGAATGTGAATCTGAAAATTTCCCGAGAATACGTGAAGTAATATCAACGTCAGCACAAATTATTTTCTCTTGGATTTCTATTACTTCCACATCCAGTGGAAGTATAGTAACGACAAAAAATTTTTTAAAAATTTTTATTGTTCAAATAGGCTTAGAATGTCATGAAACGTCGAGATTTCAAGTTTGAGCGAAAAGAAAATTTCTGTCTGTCTGTCGGTCTGTCTGTCGGTTTGTAACGTTTTTGTGCGCACGTTTACTCTGGAACCGTTTGAGATATTGACTTGAAATTTGGTACACATATGTACTTTAACGAGATCTAGAACTAGATTATATTTTCATCTTGTTCTCTCGAATGGTTGGGGGGTAAATTGGGGTGAATTTGGAGTAAATGAGTAAATCAAGCAGGTAAGAGTTCATAAAATTGATATTTAGTATAGACAAGAGAAGCTAAGGTCTCAAAAAAAATTTTGGCATTAGCCATCCCCCATTACCACCCCCACCCCATTATTAAAGGGGATAAAAAAAAATGTGATTTAGTGTGTGTACAAGAACCAGAAACCTCAAAATATTTTTTTACTTTATCCACCCCCACTCCCACCCCCCGTCACCACCCCCACCCCACTACCGATGTGTGGTATCGTTTTACGGGTTTTTGAGGTAGAGGATTTCAAATATTTTATTATTAAAGTTCCATAAACAATTATTTCCAGATACAAAATTTTTTCGTTGTGTGACTTGGATAGAAAATCCGGATGTGGAAGTAGTGATTCCTTGGGCAGCGGTTTTTTAACTAATACTTTATCCACAAGAAATAATAACTACTAAATGAAATTCATTAAATGAGCCCATTCAGTGCTATACAAGAAAATAATAATTGTATGATTTTAATTGTTTGCTATACGTGCACCCCCTCCCGATCCTTGGGGACAATGTTTTTTATAAAGATTAAATCCTAAGGAATAATTTAAGACATGTCCTAAAAAAATCTGGCTGTACTTTCAAAATGGCGGCCATATGTTGAAAGAAACTGTTGCCAATGTTGTTTTTGTCATTTAACACAAAAACTAAAAAAGATGGACAAAAATTTTTTTCACAAATAACAACGTGCATAAAATTTTCTATAATTTTGTTCATATACAATATTTTGATAGGAGTTACCAGTTAGTGCAAGGATCGGGGGGGAGAGGGGTTCACGGACACTTAGGGTGGGCTCCCGTAGTATTAGTTAAATCTTTGAGCCTACATGATCATATAGTCTCGCAAAAATAAATATTTACATTGAAAATTAGATATCAGACTTTTCGAGCCAAACAGAATACTCTTATACTCAAAAACAGGGACATCAGAAGAAAATAGGGACTTAAAATAGTAGTAACAAGCATAAAGTTAGAGCTTAAAAATCCAAAAGAACTAATTTGTAGACCGGTATGATAAAGCGATAACAGGAAGCTGCAGTGAGTCAATAGTCGAGAGGCGATCGTGTTGAGTGGATCGGAGCATATACGAAAGCGTTTAATATTGTTGTTATTTATATAGTCGAGTACCTATTTATTATAGTTGTTATTTGTATAGTTAAGTGTCTAATACGGTATAAAGTTAATGGAAAATAAATAGTTTGGACCACAATTAAAGCAGTGCACTAGGGCACTACAACTAATATTTTGCTTTATTGTGCAGAAGCTCAATAAAGACGTCATTAAGGAGGGGGAAAAACCTTTGAAAAGAAAATAAATCGCCTTCAGAAAGGTCGATATTGAAATGGGTTATAAATACGTTTGAATTCATTATTTGTTCATTTTTACAACGACCTTAATATATGTATTAGATAATAAGGTTCAATTAACCGGGCGACGGTAAAATTTTGTTTAATAATTTTTAGAGACCTTTTTTGGAGGCAGTTCAATTTTTTCATTTTTTTTTTATTCGATATTACCTGGCTCCTAACATTTTTTTGACCTTTGACGTCTCCTACAGGAGACAGCTAACTTTGAATTTTTATTGGTATTTTAATATTTTAAGTTCATTTCACAGCTATTTTTACTTAATTTCATTTTAAACGGTAACAACTTATTGAGAAAGAAAATTTCGTATACCAAACAGTTTGAACAAAGTTGAAAGTTATGATTGTGGTAACAACCCCATTCTTAAATTTTGATCCTTGACCCCAAGACCTCCATGAAATGTTGCGGTAACCTGTAATTAAAAATATATAAAGCCAATGCTATGTTAATCTATTTTTTTTTATAGACAGACATCATCCATGCTTAAATTGAAACGTTTTCATTTTCTCTGCCTGTTACACGTTTTTTGTAGTCGCATTAATTATAAATAATTAAGCACCCACTGCAAGTCCTATACACACATGAACCGAAACTTCAAGTTCATAAACAAATACAGGGACATCCTATTTACATAAAATTCTCTCTTTTCCGTCAAGGCAAATTAAAGTAATGTCTACAACATTATGTGCCTCAACAAACTTGTCTCTATACTCGTATGTACTTGTGTATATGCATATTTATAACTCTATCTAGCTGCATTATTTTTAAGCACGTCTCTGAATTAATCAGAGACTACAATTCCAAGAGAGCTGTAAAGTTCAAGTAGTTTACAAATGGATTAAAATGACAAAGCTTGGACAAAAAAATAGATAGATGAGACTTAACTTCGTTAAAATAGCATTTTACGACGTCCCAATAATCACTCCCTGGTTTATTGAGTTTAAAAAACGATTTAATTAAAAAACCCTCTTCTATGTAGAATAATTTCTTTTTCAAATAAATCCTTAAACAAGCAGTGAGATTAACAAACACGAAATTGTGGCACATCATAAATATAAAGTAATTTATCTCTGTTGAAACAAATAAAATTTTAATAACAAAAAGTAGGCGGAGTTAAAAAAAATTACATATACTGAAGTCAATAGAGATTTTCATTTCAGAAAAAATCCGGGAATACATCTCGGAATATGTCAGGAACAACATACCAAAAGTTACCAACAATAGTCGTTGAGCGTAATTTGTTATTAAACAAATTAGTTGCAAAATACCAGTGTTTGTCAAATATATCTTAAAATATTTTTTCCCTTCAAAAGATAATTACGTCATTCGAAAATAGGGGGAATTTGACACCAAAAATATATATAAAGTTTTTTTGTACGATCAAAAATGTAGGCTCCAGATTTTTTTGTTTAACGCAAGAAAATTGAACAAGGCGACACTAACTACAGCGTGCGAAGCGCGCGCAGCTCGGGCGCGCTGCACTAAATTTGTTGTAACTTTTGAAATAATTAATGAAATTGACCTCACAGAAGCTTAAATGAAAAAGGAAACATGTAGCTTTTGGATTATTATATTTTGAAATATAAATATGAATGTATGTAGGAATAGTACAGGGTCTACCACTTAATATTCCCGGCGTCATTTTCTCGATAACCAAAAGCGATATTTGAATTCTGTAAAAGGTGTCCAGTAGAATATATAAATGACTTCAGTTTGTAGTAAAAATGATTATTTTACACATTGAAGTATAGATGGCGTTGCGATACCAAGAAATTTTTCGATGAAATGAGGTGCATGAGATGGAGGACTATATTCTAAGCAACTTCTTTGATATGAACAATTTTCTAAAAATCACTGGTTTTCGAGATATTTGAACTACAATGTAATTTTTCAACTAGCAAAAATCGCATTTTTTTTTTCATGTGTCTACAATTTACAGTATAAAATTTAGTCGAACATACAACATGAACATGAGGCAAAAATTAGACAATATGCAATAAACGGAAATATCAAAATTTTAATTTCCAAATAGCAGTTGCAGCCCCACCTTTGTTATACTTGAAAAAAAAAGTTTTTTGTGTTTTGAAATAAATATTTCATTACCATCTAAATCAGCCTGATTCACTATGAAAAATGTTCCAAAAGACTTGTCTAAAATGTATTTTAAATAAGTTATGACGATTTTTATATTTAAAGAAATTATATTGAATCAAATATCTCGAGAACCACTGATTTTTCGAAAATTGTTCGTATCGTAAAAGTTACTCAGAATGTAATGTCCCATCACTTTGCACCTCATTTCAACGTTCCTAGGATCAAATAATTTCTTTGCATCGTAATGCCATCTGTACCTCAATTTATAAAATGACCGTTTTTGCACAAAACTGATATCATTTGTATATTCTAGTGAACACCTTTTACAGAATTCAAATATCTCTTTTATTTATTGAGAAAATGGCACCGGGAGTTTTAAGTGGGACACCCTGTATATGAAGTCGAAACATAAAGAAATTTGCGATAAAATAGGTAAAAGCTCTACCATTTCTAAAAATTTAAAGATAAAACTTGGGTCTTTCACATTTTACTCTTGAAGTCCTAATGTATAAAAAGATCCGATGTGTGAAAAAAATCTCAAAAATTTATTTTTGCAGATGTACACTTCCAAAATTTCAAAATTTTGAAAAAATGATAAAACTCGATATATATAACTAACTTTAACCACCTACTTCTCTGGTTTAAATCGCGTTATTAGATCTCTGTAGGAGCGATTTTTAAAGCTTGAAATGTGTACGTTATGATGCTTCAAGGGGATTTACCTTAAAAATTAAAGTAACCCCTTTTTACGAAAATAAGAAAAAAATTTTGCTCTAAAATTCGTGAAATTATAGGTAAACAATTTATTTAACCTACCTGTGCAGCAGGACTTCAATATAAGTAAATCTGATGATGAAAAAATTTTGGAATATTTTATATAAACCTATACTTTTCACGAAACATTGAAAAATATCATATTTTTTCGGTAAATCGACTGAATGTTGATTGTTTCTACAATTTTTATCCTGTTTAAAATATCGAAAACATTAAAAATATTCACGTGGTACAGGGCCATGAGTCAAATTATAATGCTTGACTAATAGAAAGAGATTGAAAGTAAAACATCTTCGCGGCAAGTTATACGCATCACCTGCCCCGCACGATTCGCTGTGCGTGTGTCCGCAGAGCATTGTAAAATTAGTTTCGGCACTTTTTCACAGATCATCTTGTAATGCTATGTAAAATATCACGTTTTTTCAGCTTCTCTCTAAGTTTTTATGTGAATATTTAAATTGTGTTTTTAATTGAATAATGTTTTGAATTATTATATTGCTTGGTGGAATCGGCCATATTGGATTAGCCATTTTGAATTACCTTTTTTTGTAATCTGTTTCAGCGATCTCGAAAACCCCCTTATATGTTAATTTAAATTAAATTGATTTATAATTTTTCAACTTAAAATAATTTTGTTATAAAAAAGTTTCTTTTTGTTTAAATAATTAATAAACAATTTCCTCACGATTATATGTTTATAACTTTTAATTTTAAGCTATGTAAAAGATATCAAAAAGTGTTAGGAAAATCGAAGCTTCCCGTAATTATTCCGAAATAATGCATATTTTCAGCCTCTATTGACTCCACTAATAGTCGTTATTAATTTTAATCAATTTATGAATACAACAAAATTTTGAATGTAGCGAAAAATACCCTATTGACCTTTCTAAAAGAACCAAATTTTATGTAATCTTTCATACTCTTAAAGCCCTTTTAGTTCAGTTACCAAAGACGAAAGAGGGATGAACCTCCTCTGGGAAAAAAGAGGAGCTGAAGTTCGACATACTATATTTTCAAACTATATTAGTTAAAAAAAAAATAACTCGCCATAGGAGGCGCCTAATTGGTAAAATCAAGATCAGTTTTTCTTAAATAATTCCAGAGGGTCTTGATCGGGCAAAAAGAAAATTTAATTATTTCTTGAAGAAGAGGAAATTCAGAAAATGAAGGTCTGATGATACTTTTTTGTGGGACAATTTGAGTAAAATGGAATATAATAATTTTTATGTTTAAAAGTAGCCCAGTCGATGAAGGTATTTACCCACAAAAAGTTGCAAACAACTGTGTAAACTTTTTTTTAATGAGTTCGTGAAAGTGTGTAGAATAATATCCTGAAAAGTTTACATTTCGCTCGGGTGCAGAACATAAAAAAAAAGTGAAAAAAAAATTTTTTTTCATCCATTTTTTCAAAATTTTGAAATTAAATCAAGCTAGAAAAAAATAAAAATACAGATGGATAGATCACATATTTATGAACAAAAAATGTCCTAACAAAATTTATCGTTAAAGCCACGGTTTTCCCAGAAAAAAATAGTCAATTGTAACGTTATAACTGATGCTTTTTTATTTCAAACAATACAAGCAAAGAATGGATGGGAAATATATGCTTATATATATTATTGCGCTCGAACTCAATCAACGCAATAAAAAATATAAAAAAAAATAAAAGATCTTCAAAAAATTCTTTCTTCATTGAGAACTGTTAAAAAGTATGTACAATTCCTGATTATTAAGTTGTAGTAACGTGGATTCAAAAAAGTACATCTCAAATCATTTTAATTTAATTGCTTGATGAATTTCTTGAAAAATATATATATTGGAGGCTGTAACTTGCCATTGGAAAAAATAAAATATCACTATTTCGGAAAAAATGTATACTTTTCGAATGTTCAAACACAAAATTCGTTTACTTTTATGCATTTTTCGGAAAATATGATTAATAATATCATGATAAGAAATTGCGATTGTCACGATCTTATCCTCATAACTATGAAAATATCTTTTATTGTTTTGAATATAAATTCTGGAACTTTCCAATACATTAACAAATGTATAAGGAATTCAATGGATATAGCTCAAATGTGGATAGGTGCATCTGTAATAAATACAATAGAGTAAAGGCACGTAAAAATTCATGCGAGCGATTCAGCGGCTGTGAGTGGTGTCTCTGTATGCTTTCATAATTATATATTTTCCCTCCAGACTCACTATTTATCCTCTTAGTCACTAAGAGAAATGTTAAAAATAACAATTTTTTTTCACTTTTTTTTATGTTCTGCATCCGAGCGAAATGTAAACTTTTCAGGATATTATTCTATACACTTTCACGAACTCATTAAAAAAAAATTATTCAGTTTGCCACTTTTTGTGGGTTTCACTATAAAATGATCTCTGTCGTCTGGGCTAAAGTCTTTGCTTGTAAAATTTATCAATTTATATATGATTTTGAGTTAAAATAAAAAAATAAAATAAAGAAAAAATTAAAGTATTTACATGAATCTGGCCTCCCTGTTCGGCAATCTTCACATATTAATTATTTTTTCTACCGGATGATTGACATTTTTACTAACAGTATATCAGTTTTTCTTCCTGAAAATAATGACAATTACATTCTAAATATTATTTCTTTCTGCTGTTTATTAATTAATTATTTTTTTAAGCGACCACCCTGTATATTTGTAAAAGTTTTCAGGTATCTCTCTAGGTAATAGTGTCAACTACATCCCAAATATAATATTCACCATAGTTTCTTAATTCATTTCTTCTCAGGTGACCACACCCACCCTGCATATTTTCCATAAAAGTGTATTAGGTTTCCTCCTCAGTAATAGTGTCAACTACATTCAAAATATTAGTTCCACTATAGTTTTTTAATAATTTCCTGGGTGATCAACCTGCATATGCTTCATTAAAGTATATCAGGTGTTCTCCTTGACAGGTGTATTAAATATATGCAAAATATTATTGACTTCCGTCAAGTTTTTTCCTCAAATTATTTGCTAATAGTGTGCATCCCTGTATATTTTTCATTAAAGTATATTAGTTTTTCTCTTCGGTAATATATCAACGGTGTCGATTATATTCCAAAAATGATTTCCATCAGAGTTCCTTATTTAATTATTAGTGATCACCCTGTATAAATTTCATTAAAATATATCGTTCTTTCCTTACAGTTGTCAAATATTATTGTCCTTAGTCACACTTTTTGTTAATTATTTTTTAAGAGTGCCAACCCTGTATATTTTCCACTAAAAGTATAGCAATATTGTCAATTACATTTTACATATTATTTCCATCATAATTTCATCATTCTTAATTTTTTTAATGACCGCCTTGTATATTTTTCATTAGTATGGCAGGCATTTTTCTTGGCAGTTTTATTAACTACATGAGAAGATATGATTGTCTTCCACCGCGTTTCCTTCGTTATTTATGATTGTTAAGTGTGTCCACTCTGTACTTACATTTTTCACTAAAAATATAGCAGGTATTTCCCTTGATAATCGTGTTAACTACATGCCAAATATTACTGTCCTATATGTTTTACTGGAAGTATATCCCAGTTCTTCGCTGGCAATAGCATCAACAGCATCAACTACCAACTAACTATTATTCTTCCCCGTCAAACAGTGTTGTAGATACAGCGCCAATACGCAGACACCAGACCGACCGACCGACAGATGGGCAGACGGACACACTGACGGAATTCTTCTCCTTATACCGTTTTGCCAGATGTTTTGTGATTAATGAAATTATTCTAGTTGGCCACCGCTTGCTGTATAGCACGTCCGGCGGCATCACGCCATCTTTCGCATAGCCTCATTAAAGTTCTCTCCCATGAGCTCTTAGGTGACATCACCCGACGTTTTGCAGGACATTCTCTTTACTTTTTGCCATCTGGTTTTTCATGAAGTATCAATCGGTCTAGATTGTCCTCTCTCCGGTTGATGTGGTCAAAAAATAAGAGGATTCGAGAGAATACTATGCAATAATATAATGTGCAATACTAATTAATAAGAAAAATTGAAATAAAAATTGTTCAGTTTTAATTTTCGTTATCTTTTTCATTTTTTTCTATTAAAGTTTGTTCTTTATCAGAAGTAACATCTATCATGGCATTTTTAAAATTCATTAAGGAACCAGTAAACATTAAAAACTTACACTTTAAAATTTTTATTTCAACTAAGAAGAAATATGAAATTTAAAATAAATAACCACCACTTTAAAAATAATTATACGTAGTAGAACTGTTATATCGTTATTGTATTTTAGATCTAATTAAAAATGAAAATATTACTTGAAATAAAACAATGAACACGTATTTCTTAGCAGAGACTGAAGTTGGTTATATATCCATTACTTTTTATTTATATTTATCTTCTAATTATTTCAATATGTTCCTAATACATTAAAATTTGTTTGCATATGCATGATAACGTGACAGCCTCACTGTAAAAGGAAGACATGTTTACCATTACTTGCAGTAAGTTTGAACTGACATAGCAGAAGGTAGTATAACATTTCGCAAAATCCTCCATCTATTGCATGTAAGTTCCTTGATGGAATGTACAAATATTTGTGAATATTGACAGGAGATTTATTACATTGCTCCTACTTGTTTTTTGATATGGTATATATTGATGAAACTAATGTAATGTCAAATAAGAAAGTTAATATTTACAACAAATAACAATGATATTTATTTTTTATTTATTTACTTAAGTACACTATTCTACAGAACCTGATTTCAGTTATAAAATAGAAATATATAAATAGTAAAATGTAAAACAATACTGAATAAAAGCAGATGGTACAATATTATGAAATATCAACTAATGGTTTGTAACGCAGATAGGTGTAATTGTCACACAATAAGAATACAAAATCGCTAGTAATTAATGCTGAAAGATTAAAAATTAAGTAAAAGAATTATTAAAATGACGCAGTAAGAATAATTCAATTCGATGATTCCAACATAAAATAATATTCTAATTTTATGTTGCAGCGAATTATGTAAAAATTCGTCCTTAATTTCCTTTATATTACTGTGGAATATATCAATAGTGTACTTGACCTTCGAATGATTACAGTAAGCTTGAAAATATTGGCAATGTTTCCAGTAAGTTTGCGCGAGAAGTAGCTGAATGAAAAGTGTCAGGAACTCGCGATGATAATCTTGGTACATTGATTTACTGAATGTAAATTGTTTGGACAATAAAACTTATGTTTAATGATCTTATGCAGGAAGATAATAGAGTGTACAGATATTCTTCCCTTCAGTGATATAAAACCATACATACTTTAAAGCAAATCATGGAGAAATCAATGTACAGTTACACTCCAGTGGCCTTAAAATTCATAAACTTTAGAAACATATGCTGGATGTTTCCTGTATATGATGGACACCATACTGTGGACGAGCGTCTGAATCGATAAAGGCATTATACAATAGGGTGGGCCGAAAAAACACTTTTTTTAATTTTTCTATCGGTATACCCCCGAAAAAGTTGCCTATCGCTCAATCGCACAGCTATATAAAATAAAAAATAAAAAAATTCAAATAAAAAATAATCTTCCGTTCGCGCATCGCATTCAAAGTTTTGAAAAATGGCGAAATTTTGCTATTTCTCGTCAGTTTTTTATAATTATTAAACACTACAATCCAAACGCTATAGGTCCTAATGTGAAGTTTGGGGCATGAGGAAGGAGCACGAAAAAAATCTAAAACATGTAATTTCAAAATATTTATTGTTCGCGCAAAAAGCTCAAAAAACAATTTTTTCAGTATGAATGACAATATTTTTTGGTAATTTCTGCTAATTTTACTTCTTCATTTTTAGTAAATAAAACAAACGGTGAATATATTTGAAATGATAAAGAATAAAAATAATTGAATTCATTGAGTTAGGGCCTATTTCCAGGTGTTAGTAATGTGAATTACCATTAGATAAGTATAAAAAGTTAAAAAAGTAAATGTAAACTAACGAATTCAAAGACCAAGAATATGATGAAGTGTGAGATCAAAATAGTATTATGGGGTTTAAACGTACTTAATGGTGCGGGAGCTAAGTGGCTTTTTTGGACACTCATCGTTACAAGCATTTTCTATGCGCTGATTAATTCTATCGAACTGAAATAACGACAAAATAGACTTCTGGCATATGTCAGCCCGTCGAGTTGGCCATGGTTCAAGATATAAAAATCAGTGAAATTATATCACCGTTACAAAGCCAATTTTTTTTGTGTGTACACATTTTGTTTAGAATGAATAAAATAAGATCGCCAGAAAGTGTGGGCCATCAGGGGCGCAACCAGAAAGGTCAATGATGTAAAAAACGGAGTTATATAACATGATCGTTACAAACTTTTTTAAGGTTGAGCATGTTTATTTAAATGTTTTGAACACAGAAAAAAATTCCCAGAAAGAAACTCCCGTCAGTAAGGCTAGCCAGAAAGAAAATGTTTAGGATTTTTTAAGAAAATTTGATTTTTTTTCGCATATTTCATCTCAGAACTCTAAACTCATCGTTACAAGTTCTGGCTCCTTTTAAAAACATAAATATAAGCTCATTCACAATAGAATAGCCTCCCTGTAAAGTTCTCAGTGTCAACGAAAGTACCATAGGCTCTTAAATATACAGGAATTTGACACTTTCGGCTAACTTGACTCCGTATCGTGCCTCAGATGTATTGTATCATTATTACCTTTCTGGCTGCGCCTCCTGACGGCCCACACTTTCTGGCGATCATATTTTATTCATTCTAAACATAAAATGTGTACACACAAAAAATGAGCCTTGTAACGATGACATGATTTCACTGATTTTTAAACAGTGTTCGTGACGCTCCTGACAGGAGGTGCCCCGCCAGAAGACGATTTTATGAATCGTTATCGTCCATTAAACCATAAAAATATCTCAAAGTTCATAAAAATATGAGCTGCCGAAAAAGCCACCTAGCTCCCGCTCTATAAAGTGTATTTACAATTTAAATGAATATAGGCAGGTCTTTTCAAAATTGCAAATGATTTTGTATTATAATGCCTCCTAAATTCTTCATATTTTGTTTTTTCTTGGGAGATATTCCAGTCGCTCCAGTACATAGTTCTGGAGGCAGTAAAACATTATTTTTGGAAATCTTTTCATTTAAAAAACCAATTTCAAAGGATTCGCCATCAAACTCATTTTTGTAAATCATTTTCTGGGATCGTGTACGAAAGATAACTTCCACTATATCGTGAAGATACGATCTCGGCATGATTTTCTTGAGTTTATATTGTAACGCGTAATCTTTCCATTCGTAAAAGTTATTTAGGCTCATGGGATAACTTTCAGTTGTATGTTGATGGCTTCACAGCTTCTACGAAATCTTGGAAGTGATAAAGTTTCATAAAGTCAGTTGTTAGGAGGCTCTATCTTGCCCCTAGTATCATCTGCATGAGCTACGGACTTGTTAGAAGATTTTAGAACTTTTTGAAGCACTTTGCTGCTGGTATAACTAAGCATGGCTAAGAAAAGAAGTTGACAAATTGGTTGTATTTTATCCGCAGTAAACACGAATAGTTGACGAAACAAGCAACCTATCTTTGTAAAATGCAAGCAAGAAAGTTAACAATAGAAACAGTTCAATTCCCAAACAAAATTGTCTCAGAGATGGGGCATAATCGGTTATTAAAACATATGAGATCTTTTCCTAGTCCAAGTCCCAGGAATTCTTAGATTTTAGAAACAGTTCAATTCCCAAGCAAAATTAAGTAAAATTAACTTATCTCAGAGTTACGGCATAGTTGCTCAGTATAAGTCCATTTCGAAAGCGGTTAATCACATAAAAAATGCGTATGACCAAACTTGTAGGGAATTTCATACATACTCTATAAGTTTTGTAATAACCTTTAACGACATGCGATGCATAGGAAGCGAGGCAGTTGCAAAAACCGATTTTCGTAACCTTTCACCTTCGATAGTAGCGGAGACGAGACGTTATTAGACTTTTCATTCCAACTTTTATTCCGAAGTTTAATCCTTATTTGACTGGAGCAATAACGATTGGACTAAACCATTAAACTTTTTACATTTGATATTTTAGGTTCAGCTGAAAAGTATGTCCATTAATTAATTCAAACTACATGTATGAATAGCTTGGATTGAGATGATAATTGACAATCCTTTTGAGTCGCTATGCACGTTGTACTCATCACAACATGCACTAAATTGATTGATCGAATAATAGACTATTTTAATATTAAAGGATGAATGGAATCTGCATTGCAACTACGTGATGAAATTTATGCATATCGATTTGTTAGATCGCCTTAATTAGCATGTTATATTGTTTAGTTAATGAACTGGTTTTTCAATACTTGTTCATTAAAATAATGTTAATAAAATATTTAAAAGTATCTCTGAAACATTTTCCAGTGTATGCAATCTTTTAATTAAAAGGAAATTAGTGAGAGACAAAGGGAATATAGTCAGAAGAGTAAAATGAACCAAAGTATTTCGAGATGTCCCAAAGTTGATGTCTGTCCTTTTGATAATCACTTTAGAAAGGTTAACCGAAATAAAGTGCTTTTAACAAAATGCCCCTGGGATTACGTAATACTACTAATATCAGGTTTCATGTGGCAAGGAAAGGCGTTTTCGCTTAATTAAAGGAAATTTGACTGTGAATGTTTGAAACAGGTCATTACCATCAACCATCACCTATTATATGTGTAACCTAACCCATGCTTATCTCATAATATTAACTACCTATTAATTTACGTTGTAGTAGAAGTAGTTTATACAAACAGCACTGAATAATTGGTCACCCAAGACAACAGATTAGAAATGATTAAAGCAAGTCCTGACACAAATAACTAATTTACGCCCAAACTATTATCGTTGTTTTACGAACTGTGATCTACTAACCAATAAGTAGAAGTTACAATTGGGTGTGGCCGACAATGAGTAACTGTTTCGTTAACATTTTTCTTGAATGCGGTAAAATTCAATTTTTCACTATTGTACAGCTATTGCAACTTTCATTTGTTTCATAATAGTCTTATTAAATAGTATTTTATATAATAAGTGGCTAAAATGGTGTTCTTTTTACAAGTGGCGCGTTTATAGTACGAGCCGAAGGCGAGTGCTATAAATGCTATAAACCATGCGAGTAAAAAAACACATTTTAGTCTCGAGTTATATACAAAATTTTTTATATCGCCATTCGAAATTATAAAACAATATAATTTTGTCGTAATGACTAAATTCTATTGCTGTTTCCATAGAAACCAATAAGTTTTATTTGACACTGAAATAAAATTTCTTTATTTCACACTTTTTCCTTTATTTTGCACTTGTCAGTAATGACATTGTTTGGATTCATTGAAACTGTCATATAAATGTCATTTTAGGATATGACGTTACAAAAAATATATTTATAACATTTTAAAATAATAACAGTAACAATAATATATTACAGGTTATAACAAATAGTCGGGGGGCATACTTGATGAAATATACACACTCCGTGGGAAATTTCATGATGAAATTTTAGGAGTAAGTTTAATACATTCCTTATGCCCTCCATAATCATACCTTACCATGTGTTTTGTTTGAATTTGGGGCAGGCGGCCTATATGGCGTCATATATTCAAGATGGCGGCCACCCCAGACATCATCGGAAGTTCTCGATTATAATTGTTGATAGGCCCACCCTAGCAATATTTTGTACTGAGTCTTTCTTATTCTAAATAAAATTTTAAACAAACAAAGTTATAGTTTTTGTGGTATAACCTACCGGTTATCAGTTATAGCCAGTTAGAAAGTGTATTAACCAGTTTTTAATTTTTGGTTTTAAGGTATTTGTATACTAAAATAAACTTTTACAGTTTTTAATATAATTTGGTATACTAATAAATAAAGTTGTTTTACACTTGAGCTTTGAATAAAAATAAAATCGTCCGTTTAGTTTCGGAGTAATCGCATCAGAAAGTTTGACTTTTATAGGCAAAGATGCCTTATTTGACATAGTAGAGCTCGACTTTAGTTAATTTTCGCTTCCAATACCAGAATTTTTTAGAGATATGCTTCAAAAACTAGCATAACATTAAGTAGTTTCTTATTAACACTCTATTAAAACCCTGAAAAAATCGTCCGTCTAGCAGAGCTGGGTAATTACCTGTAATTTAAAAATAATTAAAATTACAAATTACTTTTTTTAAAAAGGAACTAATTACAATTACAAAGTACATGTCTTTAAAAAAGGAATTAGCAATTACTTTTCTAATTACTTTTATGATAAAGTAAATTATAGTGACCAAACAGACAAAAAGGTAAGTTGAAAATTTTAATTAAAAGTGTTGTGTAATATTGCGTTTTAATATTTATTAGAATCGTTATTAGAATGTTTGACCTTAAGAGTAATCAGGGAAAATTAAATAAATATATAGAAAATGCAGCTTAATAGTGGAGTCGGTTTAGGAAAGGATTGGGAACGAAGCTGCACATAAATGTGCAGCGGACCACGGCAAAAACTCGTTTTTAGTCAGTAACTTTTTTTTGAACTTTTCAGATTCATTTTAAACTATGGAACTGTAAAACTCTGCTTTAATGCATTCTTGTTTGTTAAACCACATACGCATGTTCTTAAAGTAATTGTAATTGGAGAAAGTAATTGTAATTGGAGAAAGTAATTGTAATTGGAAAAAGTAATTGTACTTATAGAAGTAATTTGTAATTAGATAGTTCAAATAATATTATTACAAATTACAATTCCTTCAACAATTTTCCTGCAATTACAATTCCAAATTACTACTTTTGTAGGAAGCAGATTTTCACTTTGCGTCTTGTGCTTGGAGAACATCAACCAACGAAGCTCCTCAATGTCTGAAATCTTCGTCCCTGGTGTATATACCTTACGAATAAATTTTTCAATGATAGTTTCAGATTTCAGCTTCATCCCTGAATTCTTCAATGGATCCAAGTTTCCCAAAAATGTCATTATCTGATTAACTCCACATCGATGACGAGTCCCAGTTCGGTTTCAGGCGGAGCAGGGGCACTGTGCGGCAGATCCTCAGGATCGTGAATGGCGTCAAGGTACAGTGCAACTTCGGGAAGAGCACCGTCATGGTGCTCCACGATGTTGAGAAAGCTTTCGATACCGTATGAATGCCGGGACTGCTTCATAAACTAAACGCACTGGACTTCCCCATGCACATAACGAAACTTGTTCACTCATTCCTGACAGGCAGATCACTGCAGGTCAGAGTGAATAATAAATAAACTATCAACTCGGCGTGACATTCACGCGGGCGTCCCGCAGGGATTGTGCCTGTCACCAAAACTGTACAACCTATATGTCTCCGACTTCCCGGAATTCCCGAATTCGAACTTTGCCAAGTACGCCGATGACACGGTCATGTACGTGCATTCGCACAATGCACAGGCAGCTAATATGTTGCTGAAGACTCACATGGCCCGTGCCACGGCTTATTACGACAAGTGGAAAATTCTATTCACGCACCGTTTCACCGAAAATCGGGTTCTAACACCACTTTCGATCGGAGGTCGACAAATTCCAATTAAACGATGCGTGAAGTATCTGGGGGTGAACTTGGACAAGAGACTGATGTTGAACATTCACATAAACGAGACAATACGCAAGGTCTACTCCATGTCCAGGAGTCTGTATCCGCTCCTGGTAAGGGGTAGCGGATTCAACAGGACAAATAAAAAATTGTTATATACGATGGTGATCAGGCCGACCATAACATACGCGGCGCCGGTGTGGTGCAGCATAGCGACCACGACAATGAGAAAACTCCGAGTTCTCGAACACAAATTTATGCGCCTCATCTCTGATTTGGGCAGATACACCTCCCTCAGAGATCTATATATTCGTTGCTACGACATAACGCCACTAGCGGACTACGTCCAAGAAATCTCCTAAAAATTCTATCAATTCAAACTGAGCGATAGTCCGCTAATCCGCAACATAACACGAATCAGACAGCATAATGCGATCCTTTTCGATGTCCGACACCTGCCATACCAGGCGTTGCCTATCTTTCGGCAACCTCTCTAGCCACACTTTCCTCTACGACAACTTCTCCTTTCCCCACCTTTAATCTTCACCAAAACCTACAACCAACCCCTCTCTATTCCCTCTGTTTGTTTTTACTTTTTTTGCTCCTTGTCCATTTTTTGTCTCTAAATTCAATCTCGACCAATAAACTCTTAATAAACCAAAATTTCACATAAAATTACACACTTTTAACTATCCACGACACTTTCCTGGCGTCAGAAAGACTACCAGGGTGGAATTGTCTCAAACGGGTTTTTTCGTTTTGTTTTCCCGTGCCAGCAATCAAAATTTTTAAGTGTTCGCGTTTTAAGTGTTCGCGCAGTTTTAATTTTAATTATTTAGTAGTACCCTCGTGTACTACGTTGCACGATATTGTTAAATTTAAGCCTTTCTCCATTAAGCAGGAGTTTTAACTCACCAAATAATTTTCGTCACTGCCAAACCGGACCTTCCCCGCCCAGCCTCACACCCACCTCGACGATGTTCGCCGTGGTTGTCTGGCTGGTTCCGAGGGCCGGACTGCGTAATGGCGCTTATAGTATCCTGCAACATTAATAAATGCTTGTTGTTGTTGTTGTAATGCTTATATTAAATTAATTTTTCCTTTGTTCTTTTGATAGCTACATTGGGGCTTAAGTGAAGGTTAGGTTTAGTGCTAACTTCGCCTCAAGAAAAGTCAATGTTTTAATTTTTGAAATAAATTCAATTAAGGCATTTACATTCTCCGAATTTAAAGTTATGGCGAAGGAGCGGGGATATTGAAATACATGTGCGTTAACAGTTGGTTGGCATTCCTTATAACCTTGGGCTTCTATGGTAACTAATTAATCTTTAATTGCTCGCACAGTCGACTGAGTGGATCTTGGTTTGAATACGAAATGTTTCTCAATAAACGCTTTTCAGAAAATTGAGATTTAAGTCGGTCCAACTTCGAAATATTTTAAACGGTGTGTGTTTAAATCTGTAAGTATAAATCTATGTGAGAGAGTTGCGCTAAATTCTCCGAAAAATGCTGATGACATTAGTTTTTAACTTAAAAAGGTTTTGAAATTCAAAATTAATTTAAACATAATTTCTAAAAAAAAAATACACTTCTGCCCAACTGTATTTCACATACAGAAATAATAAGGCCTTTGGCTATTTTACACACACAATTTCATTTCTTTACCTCCTTTAATAATGAGGTAAGGGTGGTAATACGGATGAAAATTGAGAACATTGGCGTTTGTACATGCACTAAATTCTAATTTTATAAACACTTATTTACTTGCTTTACTTATTTACCACCATTTACCTCCCAACCCTTCAACGGAATCAAATTAAGATATAATCTAGTTCCAGATTTCATTATAATACATCAGTGCACCAAAGTATATGATGCCCGAACATAAAGGATCCTGGATTCCAGTTGATTCTTTTGTACCTTTTATGTACAATTGCTTATCAGTTACAAAACACTAGTATGCAGTGAAATTTTTATGGGCTACTGTAGCTACTGAACACTCCTGAAAACAGATCCAAAGTTGCCATTATCTTGGTATGTTTAAAAAAATGTTTTTTCTTCAAACGTCAGAAAACCATGACATTTCTTAACTCATTTCATGACATTAAAGCTTAACATTTTGGACGGTGTGGTGATCAGGCCGGCTATCACATATGCGGCGCCGGTGTGGTGCAGCATCCCGGCCTCGACAATGCGAAAATTAAAAGTACTAGAACACAAATTTATGCGCCTCATTTCAGCCTCTGATAGATACACCTCCCTCAGAGATCTCTATGCACGTTGCCACGACATAACCCCACTAGCGGACTTCGTCCGAAATACATCGCAAAAATTCTACCAATTCAAATTGGGCGACAGTCCGCTAACCCGAAACATTACACGAATCAGACAGCATAATGCCATACTTTTAAATATAAAACACCCCTTACCATACCAGGGGTTGCCTATCTTTCCGCAACCTCCCTAGCCAAATCTTTCCTACACCACAATTTTCCTTTCACCACCTTTTATTTTCACCACCTTTTACTCTAAAACCCCTTTTCTACTCACTTTATTAATCTCGTTTTTGTTATTTTTGTCAATTTTTGTTCTTTTGTCCCTTTTTGTTCTTCTTCCAAATCCCCTTTCGACCAATAATTTCTCGCAAACCCAAACCTTTTAAATCATAATTTCCCCTTCACCCTACCTTCCCGAAGGCAGGCAGACCATCGGATGAAGATTGTGACTTGTTCAAACGGGTTTTTTCATTGAGTTTTTTCCGTATCACCAACCAAACCTTTAAAAACAGTGCGCGTGTGTTTGTGCGCGCGCCCCTAACTACAGCTTTTAATTTAGCTTTAATTAGTTATAAGTGTTTTTAAACTTCCTTTAGTTATAAATATTCAAATTGTTAGGTTTAAGTCTTTTTTTGTTCCTAGACAGGAGCCCTAACCCTTCCATCAATTGTAGTTCAAGCCCGAGTCGAACCCGCTTCATCTGACTGCACATTCACCACGACGCTGCGAGGCGTGGTTGTGCGGTCGGCTCTGAACCGGGATCCGACTCTGTCGCATATTTGTAAACAACTGTGAATAAATACTTTTTGAATTGAATTGAAATTGGTGGTGAAATTCGATATTTTTTATCTTTATTACTTCCACATCCAGTGGAAGTATAGTAACGACATTTTTTTTAAAATTTTTATTGTTCAAATGAAACGTCGAGATTTTAAGTTTGAGCGAAAAAAAAATTTCTGTCTGTCGGTCTGTCTGTAACTTTTTTTGTGCGCACGTTTACTCTGGAACCGTTTAAGATATTGACTTGAAATTTGGTACACATATGTGCTTTAACGAGATCTGGAACTAGATTATATTTTCATCTTGTTTCGTCGAAGGGTTGGGGGGTAAATTGGGGTAAATTTGGGGTAAATGGGTAAATCAAGCAGGTAAGAGTCCATAAAATTGGTATTTAGTATATACAAGAGAAGCTAAGGTCTCAAAAAAAATTTTGGCATTAGCCACCCCCATTACCACCCCCACCTCATTATTAAAGGGAATGAAAAAAAATTGTAATTTAGTGTGTGTACAAGAACCAGAAACCTCAAAATATTATTTTACTTTATCCACCCCCACTACCACCCCCACCAGACTACCGATGTGGGGTATCGTTTTATGGGTTTTTGGGGTAGAGGATTTCAAATATTATATTATTAAAGTTCCATAAACAATTATTTACACATAGAAAATGTTTTCGTTGTGAGTGACTTGGATAAAGAATCTGGATGTGGAAGTAGTGATTCCTTAGGCAGCGGTTTTTTTTATCGCTATCGACGCTTGAAGAAAAACCGCTGCCCAAGGAATCACTACTTCCATATCCAGATTTGATATCCAAGTCTCTCACAATGAAAAAAGTTTGTATGTGGAAATAATTGTTTATGGAACTTTAATAACATAATATTTGAAATCGTCTACCTCAAAAACCCATAAAACGATATCCCACATCGGTAGTGGCGGGGGGGTGGTAGAGGGGAAGGATGAAGTAAGAAAAATATTTTGAGGACTTTGGTTCTTGTACACACTAAATCACATTTTTTTCACCCCCTTTTATAATGGGGTGGAGGTAGTAATTGGGGTGGCTAATGCCAAAAATTTTGTTGAGACATTAGCTTCTCTTGTATACAGGGTGCGCCAATGAAAACTCCCCATACTTGTAACTTTTTTATTTTTAAAGCGATGACCATGTTGGGCACATCAAATTGTAGACATTTTTAAAGCCCTTAAACTTGCATACAGAATGATTAAAAAAAATTTTTTTTAAATTGTTAAGAAAGGAAATTTAATTTCTTTGAATATTATTTTACTTCACCCTGTATCTCACCCCTGTACAAATTGCGACATTTTATTATATTTTTTTGTCTGTTGATAGCCCAAGCATATTAATAACTAAATCCAAGGAGTATCTACGGAGACTACTCTTCAGAGGTAGGCGTCATCAAAAATAGAATTGTCTCAGAGTACCATAAGTATTGTGAGGTATATACCCTCTTTTCTTCTGGTTAATAAGGTTATTAACAATGATAGCAGCAATGTAAGGATATTTGTCATTCATTTTAAACAAGCTAAGCGAAACAGGGCACGTATACAGATCATTTTAATAAACCAAAAATTATCTAAGATATTGGATATAAAAAAAATGGTACCGTTGATAGTTAAGTAAAACTTCAAATTATAATGCAAAATTATTTCTCCGGTAAAGCACTTATTTCTTGCCTCGGCCACAGTATATTATGACTTCGCACTTAAATACAAAAAGCCTTCGTTCTACAAAAAAAAATTATGACTTCCTTCTCGAAAATTTAGTCATAAAAAATATCAATGTCACGAAAATTGTCCAAGATGATGTCTAAGACCTGAAAACCGCAAAGAATGTAATATAAGTTATTTTTTTAAATTTAAATGCCAACAACAAATAATAGTCTAAAAAATCTGTTCTGCCATGAAAAGTTTTTTCTACAGATGGTCGCTATAAGAAAGTAATGAAAAACAAGTGCTTTAGAAGCGAATTTTTGAGATATTGGCGGCTGGTACAAACTTAACTATCAACTGCAACGTTCTTTTTATTATAACCAGTATTTTAGATAATTTTATGCTCTACCAAAAAGATCTGTGCATGTGCCATATCTCGCTTAGTTTTCAAGATATTGGTTAAAAAGCATAAAAAGTATTCTTGTTGCTATCGTTGTTAATAAATTTTTAACTCAAAAAAATATCATACAATAAGTATGATATTCTAAAACAATTCCATTTGTTATGACGAAGATTTGCGATCCGGATTGCGATTTGGATTTAGTTATGAATGTGCTTGGGCTATAAATAGGCAATAAAATATAGTGAATTTACGTATGGCGTCATTTCACTGAGTCGAATCTACTAATTATTGTATTCATATCTATCACTTTTCTATAGATTTTAATTAATACAATGAACTATTGCATCAATTGAAACTTGAAATTGATTTAAATCAAAAAAATGTATTTTTTCTATATTTTATTCTTATTAATACAATGCATTATTGTGCCAGTTGAAACTTGAAATTGATTTAAATAAAAAAAAACATATTTTTTAAACATACCAGGACCCAGATGATGGCAACTTTGGATTTGTTTTCTGGAGTGTCCAATAGCCCCACAAAAATTTCACTGCATACGAGTGTTTATGCAATTGTACATAAAAGTTTCAAAAAAATCAACTGGAACCTTTATGTTCGTGTGCCATGTCCTTTCGAGTCATTAACATAAACCGTTGCAGAGTAATCGTGCGTACAAAAGAAAAATTACTGGCTGGCAAACAGATAGATTTTTTGTTTTGCTCATACTTAACATCTCAACGTTTCATGATATTCTGAGTATATTTGAACAAAAAGAATTCAATTTTTGTTTACCGTTACTATATTTCCACTCCGCTAGGTTGATGTGGAAGTAAGTCAAGTACTAATCCGAACTAGTAAGTAAAATTATAATATAAATTTAAAACTGAAGAAATGGGCAAACAGCACAATAAAATAATCGCAAAGGGTCATTTAAAATGACTTAAATTAAAATCATACAGAATATAGACGAAACACAATAGCCTATAAGGAATACAAAAACCTCTGCCCAAGGAATCACTACTTCCACATCCAGATTTTCTATCCAAGTCACTCACAACGAAAAAATTTTGTATGTGGAAATAATTGTTTATGGAACTCTAGTAATATAATATTTGAAATCCTCTACCCCAAAAACCCATAAAACGATACCCCACATCGGTAGTGGGGTAGGGATGGTGATAGCGGGGTGGTAGTGGGGGTGAATGAAGTAAAAAAATATTTTAAGGTTTCTGGTTCTTGTACACACACTAAATCACATTTTTTTTCATCACATTTAATAATGGGGTGGGGGTGGTAACGGGGTGGCTAATGCCAAAAATTTTTTTGACACCTTAGCTTCTCTTGTATATACTAAATAGCAATTTCATGGACTCTTACCTGCTTGATTTACGTATTTACCCCAAATTTACCCCAATTTACCCCCAACCCTTCGACGAAACAAGATGAAAACATAATATAGTTCCAGGTCTCGTTAAAGTACATATGTTTACCAAATTTCAAGTCAATATCTTAAACGGTTCCAGAGTAAACGTGCGCACATAAAAAAGTTACAGACAGACCGACAGACAGAAATTTTTTTCGCTCAAACTTAAAATCTCGACGTTTCATGACATTCTAAGCCTATTTGGACAATAAAAGTTTTTAAAAATTGTTTTGTCGTTACTATGCTTCCATTGGATGTGGAAGTAAAATCAAAGCTGTGATCACAGTCTGTTTGACCAAAGATATCTCACCTAGTCTGATTTAAATTTATATCGATTAAAAAAAAATACTTTGTATGTGGTCACATAAATATCGATAAATATCTTCAATCTCGAAATAGCGCTTTTGGGTTGTGATATTCGGACATGATTTCAAAAAATTTTTATGTGTTACTAATGACTTCTTAGGAAAACAAATTATTATTTAACACAAATTTTACTAAAATATACTAGTGCAGTGCCGAATTATACAAAAAGTGTACATATTTGGACATACAATTTCACAATTTTACAAAGTATAAAAACACAGAATACAACCACATTTCATACTTTAACTTATTATTATCCTCAAGATATTCCTTTACACTGTAATAACACTTAATAATATATTTTTTACTGCCAATAAATGCTGGACAGGAATTCTTTTTGGTAATTTATTGAATAATTTAGTTCCTATGTGAATTGGGCTTTTTTCGAACAAAGATGTGTTGTGTTTGTATATCTTAAATAGAATGAACTTATGTAGGTTCTGTTTGATATACATTATAGTTTTTAATGTAAATATATATGGAACAGTAAGCTAAGTAAGTTTTAAGTTAAATATAAGTGTAATGATTCTTTTTTGTGATAGGGGGATTCTATCTGCATTGATACCTAAACCCCATAAGGTGATGTTATAACTTATATGACTAGCCTAGGTCGTAATAAACATTTGTTACTGCATTGGTGCTGAGTCATTTTTTCAAATTAAGAAAATCGAAAAATTAAGAATTCAGTTTTTTTGATACTTGATGGATATTATCTCCAGTTAATTTTCTGTCAGGATTAATGGCAGTGTATTTAATATCATCTGTATTTGCTTGACTAATGGTGAAAGAGAGTAATGTTGATATTGGTTTCCTGTTATAAAAGTTATTAATTTCTGTTCTTTTTTTTTTTAATTTAATAATAATCGATTTTTATTAATCCATTGCTCAAATTCATTTAACGTATTTTTGGCTTCATTTTGTGAGTATAATCGATCAAAAGTATACATGTATTATCTGCATACATTACAACTTTGCCATTGGAAATGTTATCGGAAAAATCGTTCGCAAACAAGAGAAATAAAAGAAGTCCAAAAACAGATCCTTCGAAAATTCCTAAGATGAAACAGTAAGGACTTGCTGAACTATTATTTTCTTGTTTGTGTAAAATGACCTGATCGAGTTGGAGAACTTATCTCTGAGTCCATTGTTATTAAGTTTGTAAATTAAAATATCAATGTCATTTGAATCGAAGACTATGCCTCATCAAATTCCTCGTATATATAGTTGAGACAATCAATGCAGGCAGACTCTCTGGAAAATACACTTAAAATTGAAATCGGTCGATAGTTAATGCAGTAAGATTATTTCGTTCGTAAATTGATATTACTGCTGCCACTTTAAGAATAGATGAAAATTAACCACATTCTATAAAGAAAAATAGAAATAACAAGGGCACTAATATTGAGTCAAGCACATTGTTCACAATCTTTGTTGAAATACCATAATATCCTGTCGAATTCTTATTTTTTACGATAACGGATTTTATTTCATGCGCTTCAATTTCTGCGCAATAGTTGGAGTTCGATATACCTGATCCATTACTAGAGGCTCCTTGGTCCAAATCTAACTCCCTAAATTTGTCTTCCACTTTATTACGAGCTGAAGTCGGTATATCTAGAGATTTTCCAGAGAACGGACGTTTTAAAGAACGATCCCAGAAAGTTGCGTAAAAACCCGGTCATAAGCTGGTCCAAATAGGTCAAAATCACGCTCGTTGTTAAGTGGAAAATTCTACATATAGTGACATATAGCAGCGTAACAACAATTAAGTGACTAATACGCGGGTGATTAAATCTTTCAATGCAAACAAGTGAAAACAGGGTCACAACGACCGACGACCGACCCGAACCCAAACACTTACGAAGTAATAAATTATAGTGAAGTAGAGTGGCCACGCATCTACACCAACGCCTGATGTATTGCAGACAGCCTAAAGAAATTCTTAAACAAACCCCGACTCGTGCATCAAGAAAAGTCACCCAACTGGAATTTATTAAAAAATTTAGGACAGTAATAATTAAAGTCGCAATTACCAAGAAATAAGAACTCGCCAGAAAACACAAAAATAATGTATCCACCACAGAACTTGGGAACGAAGACACATTAGCATTAGAAGAAATAGTAAGGATATACAACATGGAAAAGAAGGAGCTTAAACGCTCCTTCAGGACACAATGCGGCAACGCATCTCATAAATACCTACACTTCCCGTCCTACATTTTTTTACCATGCGTCTTGTGGCTCTCGCTGCTGGCAACAAGCATAGCTCTAATTCAGTTCAGCGTGGACGTAGCTGGCCCAGCGGTATGTTTTCTGGGAGTGCAGCAATGCCTACAGCACGCTGAAAAATCAACTTTATTGCGAGCTGAAGTTGCAAAATATAAGCTAAATTCCTCTACTATACAACTTTAGGGCATACTTTTATCTGCTACAGTCAATTTCATTTCTTCATTTTTCTTTTCCTTGCCTAGTTGGTTGTTGTATATATTTTTACAGTCGGTTTTTCTTTGTTTTTTAAATTCGTCGTTTCTAAAATTTTTAGTTAACTAGTGCCAAATTTTTAACATTTCACTTTCATTTTTCATTTTCTCGGATATCCAATTATTATCTTTTTGTTTATTTATGGTTATTGACATTAAGTTGCATGCGTCGTTAATAAATTTAGTAAATAAATCTCTACAAATCTAGTTTCTATAACTTCATAAGACTGTCGATAAATTATGAAGAGGGCTCGGGAATTTTATCTCGGCGCCAGAGACGGCTCTAATGTAGACATAATATTATTTTGCAAACACCTACTGAAACATTCAGAAAAACGACGAAATTGTGACATGTCCATAATTGCTAGCTACAATGTATTTTTGGTAATAAATTTAACCTAAGAACGGTAGTGGTCCTTACAAAAACACGTAATACGTATCTGATAAATAAAAAAAAAAAACAATTTTGAATCAAACGCATACTCTCCTGTTCAGTTTATGTGTGGCGTGTTTATTATGTTTATTTTCATAATAATTAAATATAAAAACCCAATAAGGTCCTGGCAACATACAAAATTTGTTTCCCAATAAAATAAACAATTTTTAGATAATATTAAATCATACATAACAAACAAAGTTCAGGATTAATGGCATAAAACTGCCATGTACCGTGTGCATCACGGATGTACATAACGTGATAAAGTGAATTTTATTTAATTTTAAAATGTTAATACGTAACCTACTTTTATCAGAAGTCTACTACATTTATGGAACGTACCGACAATTAATCTAAAGACGTAGTTGATTCTTTTACAATTGTAGTATTGAAGGCATTTGATCCTGACCGAGTGTCAACATTAGATTCCAGTGTACGACGGTACTTTTATATGTTTTTTACTAATGCGGTTTTGTTATCTCCTTTAATTAGGCGATGCCGCCGAAATTGTGAAACATTATTTTGGCAGAATCCCTTTTACTATACCTACACTGTAGCAATTCTCGGCATTTACGTCAACATTTAATAAAAGGAAAGGATAGATCATCCGAGATCGCAGTTTCGCAATCCGTAGTACAAATCTAGCCATATGTATGTATGTATCTACAAACCTAGCATGAAATTATACAGAGTCGACGGGTACAAAAATATGTGTGTGTGTTGTACTTGCATAAAAATAAATCTGCGCTGACCTAGATCCAACTCTGATTTTGATGTCACATAGATAAAATTCCCGAGCTCTGATTATGAACCAGATAATCTATTGCAGTGCTAGAGGTATGACCATGAAAGGAAATTCGAGATCTGTTTGAGACTGCTGGCATTAGTGGAAATTGATAACATACTGAATTTATCATTTTTCGTTTGGAGTTGAGTTGACTAAACGACCCGGGCTAGTCTTTTGATGTGGCAGCTGGGCAGTTATGGTCTCTCATAATTTAATCCTATGCCCTTCACATATTTGTGGATGCACTTAATTTCGAACCTTCAGGCGAAGGATCGTATTTTATCGTCGGTGACATTTTGTCCTCAACCCGGTTGAATATAATCAAAGCGTATTCGGTAAGTTTGGGATGTTACGATATCATATTTCAGGCGAAACATATTGAGCCAACATAAAATATTACATTTTTCTCGTCACCTCTTCAATATAAATGAGGAAGTTTATGATATGAGAATAAAGTGCCATATCGTCTATGAAGCTTATTAGAAATTTAGATAACGGGAAAATGGAACATGTTTTTAGAGCGTTAACTTTATGCTAACATCAATATTACATTAACACACTGAAAGTTTAATATTTATACTCAATTAAAATCAGCTTAGAGCCTCGCTAGGGTGTGCATAGTTCCGGATGATTTTTTGTTGTGGAAACTACTTTGCAGCAGACTGTGTCACAGTAACGTAGGAAATATAATTTAAATATTATCGTGTTTTCAGAGAACATATAAATTCCCTATCTAGAGAATAAAATAGCATGAAGAGGAAATATAAACTTGGCTGCAAAGTTAACGAATAATTGCAGAAATTTATTATGTAGCTTTAATTTTTAATGTATTTTATTTCATAAGTAAAGGAATAAAAACACGTGAATTAAAATAAATTGAAAAATAATTTAAACGATATGAATATCATGTTTTTACATCGCTACTGCCACTAATACTGACTACGGTTTGCAAGAAATTGATTTACTGGTTTACTGCTAACAGCGGGTTTTTAAACGTCGGGTTACAATTTGGCTTAGCTAACCGAGTATCAATTTTGCCTGATATGGCAGATCTGACAAAACAGTTTATAGTGTTTTTTTAAGTTTGTTTTTTATTTGTAAAAAATGTGCTGAACGTTCTTAAAATATGGATTTAATGGGCAATATTGATATTTAACAAGATTTCATGATTATGAGAATATTGTACCTGTTTTTGAAGATCTGGGAGGGCTTCGAAGGCCAAAAAAATCCAAAAGGGAAAGACTATTTTAATCATTGAGATGATAATGTTGAATTCTACACCCACCCAGGACCTTTCGTTCTTTCAATTACTTGTTTATTGGTCACAACATCAGTCGGTCTCCTCACATTTTAATATCCGTTGATTTTTTTTACCAAATTGATCAGTAAATTGATCTGTTCATTTGACATATTCTTAGATGAGTGGTTGTGTCCCTTTTTCTCTGTTTTTCCCAGAATAAAGTAAAATTGGGAGTAAACATCTTCGCTAGATCATTGAATTTGATATACAAGGTGTTTCATGAGGAACTGTACATACTTCCAGGGGCGATAGAGGACCACTTGAGTATTCAGGAACGGCCATTGAAATTTTCCTGTCGCTCTTAATTTCTGAGATACAGGGTGATAAAATGATGTTGATCTAAACTTATTTTGGCCAGAACGCCCTTACTATTGATCAGATTTTGTTTAAATTTTAGACACTTTATACAATTATCAGTTATAGATTGCTATTATAATTTTTTTTAATTCCAGGGCCGGACTTTTTTAATTTGATTTTTCCAATTCCTGTAAAAAAGATTACCTTGTATATATATTTTTTTAACATTCAGTTGTCAATTATAAAAGCCCATACAGCACTTAATAAAACCATGTAATTAGATTTTTTGTCACACCTTTATTGATTTTTTTTACAAGTGATTGATTTTGGAAAAATAGGGAATTTGAAGAAAATCAGCTTCATTTGCTTACATTAATACATAAATAATTAATAAAAATATTACAAACACTTAGAGCAAATTTTCAAAATGAGAACCTCCAGCTTCCGTACATTTTTGTTGGCGTTTATTTAAATTGCCAATATATTTTCTAATTTGCGCTGGATTGTTTTTAATTTGGTCACTACAGTGGAAAACTCACTGAAGTAACTGATCTCTACTATTTATGGGGACACTGTAGAGTTTTGAGATATCCCCATAGAAAATAATCGACGGGGTTGAAATCAAGTGATCTAGCCGGCCAAGGATGAGTTCCCCACGTCCAATCCATCTGTTTTGTATACTCATTATCCAAATGCCTTCTAACCTCAATACCAAAATAAGGAGGAGCTCCGTCATGCTGGAAGTATTGTCCTCTTATAGTCCAAGATCCCAGAGCTGCCAGACCTACGTCATTTTAGCAAAGCTAATATTTTGACAACAAATAGTGTAATATCTAGTTAAGAACGTATGCGTATTTGCTAGTTTGAAAGCGGGGCCCTTTCGCAGAAAACAGGTACAAAAGGTACATAATAATTTTACACAGTACGTTAAAGTATGATAGCTGGTTTATTTTCCATGTGACACAGTAACGACGTGGTATAAGCGTCAACCTCCGAATCTTAAGGTCCGAGGTTCGATCCTGGAGCTCAATTCTCGACTCATCGAATAGTACAAGGTTGATCGATTAGTAACGTCATTCGATGAAAGTGCATTCTCGGGTGATTGAATGACGTTCGAATGCTAACAAATCTCGATAGAATACATCGAGCGGTACTTTGCAAAAAAAACGCAGCCGATTACACTATTGCCAAGTGTTTCACGGGACTACTCGAATACTCTGTTTCGAAGGTTGGTCAAGAATAAGAAACCGTGCGACTACTCGCAAAGGGATGCTTCGAATTAATTCGTGCACGAATCTATTCGATTAAGCTCGAGAATTGAGCTCCTGAGCGTTCTCAGTTTTTTTTTTTTTTCAACAAATATCAACTTAAGTTGGCAATTACCAAGAAACAGACAACCGAAAGGGAAATATTTATTATTTTTGGCTATAACTTTTTTCTTAGTACGTATATTTGAAAAAAAAACTGAGAACGCTCAGAGATCGAACCTCGGACCTTCATATTTCGAGGCTGACGCTTACACCATGTAGTTAGCGTGTCACTTGTAAAATAATCCAGCTATCATAATTTAACGTACTGAGTAAAATTCTTATGTACCTTTTGTACCTGTTTTCTGCAAAAGGGCCCCGCTTTCAAAGTAGCAAATACGCATACGTTCTTAACTAGATATTACACTATTTGTTGTCAAAATATTAGCTTTGCTAAAATGACGTAGGTCTGGCGGCTCTGGGATCTCACTCTATTATATTAATACCTTGCATTAAACCAGGTAAAATATTTTGTAAGAAATCTAAATATACCTCTGTAGTTAGCCTTGCCAGAAAAATATGTAGGCCAATTAGGTTGCTGTTAATCATACCACACCAAACATTTACCGAGAACTTATGTTGAGAATGGGCTCCTCTTAAAGCATGAGGATTGTTTTCGTCCCAGTTATGCGAATTTCTTGAATTAAATACACCATCCCGTGTAAATTGGGCCTCACCAGTGAATAAAGTTCGATATGTAGTCGGTCTGTGATCAATAATCTACTGGCAAAATTCTAACCTATTTATATTGCCAGCTTGTTGAAGCCTTTGCTCCTCGATGTTTTGAGCAATATTTCGTTCCACTTTTGATGATGGAAACCTGCCATGCGCCCTTGCATAGCGATACACAGTTGAAAATATCTGATGATTTGGTGTTCTTCTGTTAGGAAAACGAGAATTGTTTGTATTCCTCTGCGGCTTGTCTACCATTACCATCGCAAAATCCATAAACATACATAATATCGGCACATTCCTCATTTGTAAAATTATAAGGCATGATTACTTGAAGACTAAGTTAACCATTAAAAGTACACTGGTTCTAATGTTTATGACAACAAACATAGAAATGTCAAACTATCTGGCCTACTATAATTATAATAAAAAGATAACTGTTTAATGATCCCTATAATAATAATAATAATAATAACTTTATTGAAAGTAGGCAAGCCTAATGTACACATAACAATACATATTAAAAAGATCTTCATAACATATTAACAGATTTGGTATGTCATATCACTATAATAATAAACTATAATAAACTAATAGTAAACTAAACTAATAAAATATAATAATAAAATACAAAAAAAAAAGTTGGTAACAGGAAACATTGGTATTTTTATTCTAACCTAATTTGTACTTAATAATAAAAAGATCTTTATAACATATTAACAGATTTGGTATGTCATATCACTATAATAATAAACTATACTAATAAAATATAATAATAAAACACTAAAAAAAGTTGAATAATAATTGACTATATCCTTCACTTTGCACGTCTGATTTTAAAATAAGTACACTCGAACTTAGAACTAATAACAGAAAAAGATATGAAGTAGAATTTAAATTTATTAAAATTTATTCCCTCAAAATGTTTAGAATCTCATTTTTAAAACTAGATAAGCTATTTGCTGATTTTACATTATCGGGCAACTTATTATAACTGTCCAAACCTTTAAAAAATAGAGAGTTCATACAGAACCTGGAATTTGTTCTTTCAATATGAAAGTTATGGTTGGATCTCGTACCATAATTATGTATTTGATTATTGGGTATAAGGAGATATTTTATTTTGATTGAACAAAAACATAACGGAGGCACAATAGTCAAAATATAATACAATTAAAACATGTAACTCGCGCAAACAATGATAGATCATTAGAAATTCTTGAATTTTTTTTAATGACATATTCCACATGGTTGTTAAGAGACAATTTGTTATCGATAATGATGCCAAGATATTTTATTTTATTTACAAGTTCAATCTCAACATCGTCAATTTTTAATTTAAGAGTATCAAGGTCAAGACGTTTATATTTATAGGGAGTTGTGATAATCATTGCCTTAGTCTTATTTGAGTTAAGTTTTAATTTATTGTCTCTAAGATAATTTTTAATATTTCTAAGAGAGATATTTGTTGACTGAACAACCTGGGCCAAGTTCTCACCAGTTACATATAGTAACGTATCATCGGCAAATAAATTTCGTTTATGATTTCCAGGAACATAATTTATATCATTAAGATAAATAATAAACAAGAGCGGACCTAAGACGCTTCCCTGTGGTACCCCTAGAGTCATTATTGATTTCATCAGATGTAGTTACATTAATTCTAATTTTTTGTTTTCTGGAGTTAAGATAACATTTAAACTATTTTAACACAGTACCTGTAATACCATAGCATATAAGCTTATTAATCAAAATGTTTCTATCTATTGTATCAAAAGCTCGCTTGAAATCTAAAAATACAGACACAATAAATTCATTTTCATCTACGACTTTTTTCCAATGAGACAATGTGAGTTGAATTGCCGTTTCACAAGAGTGGTTTTTACGAAAACCCGATTGGCATCCTAGAAAAAGATTATGTGAATCAAAATATTCCAAAAGTTGCTCATGAACTGCCAATTCAAGAACTTTCTCTAAAGTTAGTAACGTGTTAATTGATCTAAAATTACATGCTTCTATGGTATTACTGATTTTTATGTACCTACTTATTTATACGCTACTCTTTCTTTGGAATAAAAAAACTTTGGTTTTAAATTTTTTGTCCATATTGAACATTATTTACCGAGTTTAAATTGACCATTTTTATTTATTTGGACAATTAATGTAAGCAAATGAAGCTGTTTTTCTTCAAATTCCCCATTTTGCCAAATTCAATCGCTTGTAAAGAAATCAATAAAGGTGCGACAAAAAATCTAATTACACGGTTTTGTTTAGTGATATATGGGCTTTTATAATTGGCAACTGAATGTTAAAAAATATATACAAGAATCGGAAAAATCAAATTAAAAAATCCAGCCCTGGAATTAAAAAAAAATTATAATAGCAATCTATCAACTGGCAAGTGTATAAAGGGCTTAACATTTAAACAAAATCCGATCAATAGTCAGGGCCTTCTGGCATAAACAAAAGACCAAAATCATTTTATCACAGAAATTAACTAGCGACAGGAAAATTTCAATGGCTGTTCCTGAATACCCAAGTGGTCCTCTACCGACCCTGTAAGTATGTACAGTTCTTCATGAAACATCCTGTATACTGGTTAAAGTTTTTCGCGATTTTTTGAAAGTAAGTTATTTTCTTAGGTATAATTTCTGTTCTTATAATTTTAATAAACGACCGATGGTGCCACCTTGATTGCCGTAACATTCGTCAGTAAACTATACAGTCTTTTTGTGTCTGAAGCATTTTATCAAAGATTGCAACACTCTTTATGTGCATTTTTTTCTTCAAAGTATTGTAATAATGAAAAAGTTATTCTCTGAAACTTCTTCGTAGTTTTACGTTTCAGATTATGTAGATTATGACAATTAAGGGATTTTAGTTCTATCAGCCTGTCAGTCTAGTGTTTGTCTGTTGGCGCTGTATCTCCAAAACTGCTTGACATAAGAAAATAACTGGGTAGTTGATGCCATTGCCAACGAAGAAATGGGATATACTTTTAGTAGGAAATATACAGTGAAGACAACCTCAAATATTAAGTCATGAAAAGACGGTGGAGGACATTAATATTTGGTATGTAACTGATGCAATTTTCAAGAAAGAGACTTGCTATGATTTTAGTGAAAATATATACAATGTGGAAACCCTTAAAAAAATAATTAAAGAAAAAATGTGACGATGGATAATAAATATTTAGCATGCGGTTAACACAATTGTCACGGAAGAATGGTGCTTTACTTTTAATGGAAAATGTACAGGGTGGCCACTATAAAAAATATTTCATTAAGAAAAAATAGTGGGAAATAACGCTTGGAATATAAATAACACTATTTTCGATGAGGAAACCTGCTATAATTTTAGTGAAAATTATACAGGGTATGTTCAGTCTGTAGAGGTAGTTTTCAACTACACTTGGCAAGCCGGTAAATCTTTTAGTGTCAGTGAGTCCTTTTACTCAGTTCAGATTTTTCATTTGTTTTAATTGTGAAACAAAATTCTCGTAGAGTAACAGACAGCTGAGCTCGATGTCGCTTCCTAAAACAAGTCATAAGGTTAGGTTGTAATGCAGTCATTTAAATAAAAGTTATGTAGAATAAGCTACCTTGGCACTTCAAAATATGGTATTTTGAATTCATAAAAGTTTGTTCAATGATTTTTGGAAAAAAAATTCATCAATTTTTCTGGATTTTTTTAACCCCTATAAAACTTCAGCACAACTACCAAATTTTTTTGTTGAGTCTCGTAATTTTTCTAAAGAGATCAAATGAGTACTTGGTACTTGAGAAAATTAAAATATTTTTTAACGACCTTCTGTCGATAATACCGATTTAAAAAAATTAGGAATTATAGAACACTATCTCAAGATGCTACAAAAAAGTATAATAACGAGAGTTCAACCGCACCCAAAATTTTGTACACCAGATTACACAAAACTCGGATTTTCTCTAAGATTTCCTGATATTTCCTCTTTGATAAGAAAATCTTTTGATAAATGGGGGGGGGGGGGGGGGGGGAAGAAATCCGAAAAACAGGAGAAAACCGGATTTCCTGAGATTTCCTCTAGGTTTCCTCGGATTTACTCAGATTTCCTCAGATTTTCTTGGATTTTCTTAAGATTTCCTGGAAATTCCTTCTGAGTGTACACCAATCTGGTGTCACTCCTTCGCGGTTTGGCCCTCGTATGATAATTTTAGCATCAGCGTACCATAATTTAAAAAGATAAAAAAGGACATTTTTTTTTTTTTTCAAGTACCAAGTACCCTGGGCCCATTAGGAACATATACCGAATAGTGGGCCACCACTGTAACTTCCTTGTTTTTAAAGATATCGGGATGAAATTTTATATGATGAAATTAGGTAAGATTTTCAACTCTTTGAGACCTATCCACCATATTTATCACTTCCAGTTTCACCGGAAATGGCCCCAATAGTCTTCTCTAAATGGACCGCCCTGTATGTTTTTACATTTTTGAAATAAAGATCACATTTTGGATACATTTATACTATTTTGAACAATTTATACAGTGTTGCGAAAAATAATTCGAACTTTAGTTGTCAATCTAGATGGCTGCGAATATGTTAAAATTATTTTTGTTCCAATGTAATTCATATAAAAAATACGAAAACGTCAATATGTCCAATAATACATCATACAGGGTGCTGTAAACTCATTAAAATCACATTTTTCAAAATGACTCATTTTTTTTAAACATTATGATATGGGCCACACGGATATTCGGAAAGCTCTATTTAGTAGGGGTTAAACGGTACCAAAAGTTCCGTAATGTGTAATCGTTACCGGCAGGAATGACAATTTTTCTTAAGAAAAATTACACCCGGTATACCAAAAATCAGCTTTATATATTTTTGTCGTCATTTTAAAATTCCTATTTACTACACTAGAGAAGAAAAACCAAGATAAACATTAAAGGAAAAATGTCAAGAAATAACAACTCCATTCAAAATTATTAATAACGATGAAAATTACCTAATGGTTTTCCATAAACAATTCAATTTAAAAGTTTCTGTAGTGCAATACTTCAGCCAGTTTGAAGTGGCATATAACTCAATAGCGACATAAAACATTTCTTAGGCACATTAGTTACCGTTTTCAATAATGTGGTCTCCAGTACTTGGCTTCCTTTAAAATGGATACTAAGAAACGAAATATCTCGCGAAGTATTAATTATAATGCAATCAATTTATGCTCAAAAGAGCTCCTAGCGGGAAAGTTGTGGGGTAGTTTTGATTTCTTCGATTCTGTATGTTTTTTGAGTCCGAATCTGAGGTTTGCTAACAAAATTTCGTGACACAACATTGAATAAAAGGCAGAAAAAGATAGAGAATCTCATTTTTTTGCATTTTTTTGCTTATAACTCGAAAACTACCAACTTTTCATAAATAACCTCCCTATTCAAAATGAAAGTACATGAAATTTCCTACAAGTTTCGTTATTTAAATTTTTTTTCTTCGACGAATCGTTCGGGCTCAAGCGCTAATTGTAAATTGGCGTATTTTGTCTGTCTCCGCAAAAACCCACTTTGTTCTGTCGTCAGCGTCGGGGCTTGTTCATCTAGAAAATGAAAGAGGTGGTGAGAAAACAACAACTTGTGATAATATCTCAAAGAGAGATGAATGATTACGAAATAGATTGTGAGATTAGACATACCTTTCGCATCGTGTAAGCGTCTTCAGTATGTTCTCGGTCTCTTTCTTCGGTCATTCTTCATATATGTCAATGCTGTCTTCCGGGGGCTGGACGTTTTCGCACAGTCCTTCGCACGACATGCAAATCGGGGAGCAGTGGAGGTCTGCCTTTCTACATTCACAATTGCGTTAGCAGCCTTTTTTACATTTACAAGAAATGTGTTGAAGTAAAGTGGTTGGCACTAGCACGAGACCACTCTTTGTTTTTCTCCATCCCCACACGTTTGGGTCTCTTTGTTGCTCGTCGAGTGTGGTTTGACCGGATAACCACTGCTGCACCTGAAAGTAAGCTTTCAGTTAATGTTGTGGTGCAGCTGCTTCGATGGGGGGGTAGTGAGGCAATGTTTTTCTTTTGTACGATGAAGATACGTATGATACGTATTGCCCGTATATCAAATAGTTCAGGCTAGTCTCATGTCCTTTCCCATACAGAGCCATGAGAAACACGTTTCCTGCTTCGACAATCTCGTCCTGGTGTGCATGAGGGTCTTTGAAAGCATCAATGATTGGTTGCAAGTCATTGTTCTTCTGCAAGACTGAGAAATTTCAGTTTTCCCTGATTAACTAAGCAGAAGTGGTGTCACAACCACTCATCGCGTGCAGGAACAATATATGGTCTGATGGGGTTTTGTCAGCGGCAAGATGAGAGGGTTTGAGACAATCTTTACTTTTCCTGGTTTCAAAACGAAGACATTCTTTATATCAAGGCTACATAGACCAATCAAAATCACCAAAAGGTCGATATCTTCCCCCACTACTGTCACATATTCTTTTGGCGGGGCCAACATAAGAGCTGTTGTGATAATTAGGATATCAGCGTCCTCTACAGCTTGCTGTGAATTAATTTTTGCATCGTCAAATTTTTCCATTAGCATAGATAGAGGGCTTTTAAACCAGACGGGGCAGTTATAAAATCATTTTGAGAGGCTGGGAGAGAATCTAATAATAAATTAGAGTTTCGGAGTGGAAAAAGTGGGTTTTTGCGGAGACAGCCGAAATACGCCAATTTTCAACTAGCGCTTGAGCTCGAACAGTGCGTCGGAGAAGAAAAATCTAAATAATGATATTTGTAGGAAACTTTATGTACTTTCATTTTGAATAGAAAGATTATTTACGAAAAGTTGATAATTTTGGAGTTATAAGCAAAAAACCACCAAAATCGTCACGAAATTTTGTTAGCAAACCTCGGATTCGGATTCAGCACCCCAAAAAACATATAGAATGTAAGAAATCAAAACTACCCCACAACTTTTCTGGTAAAAACACAATTTGTCTGGAGTATTATATTATCTAATAGATAAAAAGCAGTTATTGAAAATTAAAAATTCATGGAAAACTATGGAAGAAACTTGATATCAGATAGAGAAATCGTTTAATAGCTGCAATGGTTGACCAATAAACATTTTCATCCTAAATTTTAATTTGAATTTTAGTTCCACTTGACTTTTAACTCGGGGGGTTAGAGTCTATCGCGGAGGGGTAGTGCTGGACTCCAACCAGCTAAAACCCCTCCTTCTTTTCAGTGTTTCCTGTTGGCCTGGGATTGCTTTCGCTTTTTATTGGACCCACATGTGATTTAAGTTTGTCGATGTCAGTTGGCGTTTCTCCATGGGTTCAAACCTATCTCTCTTTCCTCCTCTTCCTTCTTTTTGATGCGGGTTATTCCCTCCTCCGCCCTTCTCCAGTCCTCCTCCGTTTCTAGCATCCTCTCTACCATATCTTCCGGAGATAATAACGACGCCCCACCGTCTCGTCTCTCTAACCTCCATCTGTTGCACGCGAACACAATGTGTTCCACGTCATTGATTTCTCCACAGTATGCACACTCTCTGCTGCCAGTCTTGCCAATATCATAAAGTACTCCATGAAGCACCCATGTCCGCTCAGGGCTTGGGTGAGGTAATAGCCTTCCTCACCATGTCTCCATTCCATCCACGCTCTGATGTTCTCGATGAGGCTTCTCGTCCACCTTCCCTTATCTACAGTGTCCCACCGCCTCTGCCACCTTTCAAACAGCCTATCCCTGGCCTCTGCCCTCCCGGTTCCTTCAAAGATTTAGTAGGGGTTAGTAAAAATAAAACAATGTTATCTTTCGTCACATGATGCCGAAAAACCAATCAAATTCATTATACGTATTCACCAGTATTACCACCATTTGTTATCTGTCGGTTATCTATCTGACATTAGCAAGCACTATTATCTGGCAAAGGGCATCCGGTCGAAATTTTTAGCACAAGTTGATAGTAGTGTTAGATGAAATTTTCCAAAATATTATTTTTGGAAAACCATTTTTACGGGAGTTATGGGGGTAAAAAGAAATATGGAAAAAAATTTTTTTCTCGAGAACGGATAAACCGATTTTTATGAAAAAAATATATGTTATGGCTTCTGATAGTGCAAATGTGGGAAAAAATTATTGAGTCCATTTGTCGAAAAAAAGTGGTGAAAAAATTTTTTCAAAATAAAAAAAAAATTTTTTTTTAGGGGATGTTCTAGAGGCACACCCACCATTTTCCAAATAAATGCTTATATGCTCCTTTAAAACATATCCAATTTTCAAAGCGATCGGAAGGGTACAACATACTCAAAATTGATAACCATTGGCAGACTGCGGGCGGCGCCTAGTCTATGTAATGAAGCATTATAAGACGACTTCTTTTTAAATATTTCGTGCAAAGACGAGATTACCTCCCCCCCTTCGTTTTCGAGGGTGCTGAACACGATGCAGGTGGTGGGAGAAGTTTTTGACCGCCGCAACCTCCTGAAATGGCCATCTCTCTTATGGATGGATCCCTTTATGTTTTCATATATAAACGAGTTTGGGGAGCGATTTATCGACGGGTTATACTTGAAATAATATGGAAGGGGGTTATAAAGTAAGTGGAGTCCAAACAGCAGGCTTAGGGGGTTGATTAAACCCTCCCGTGGGGTGTAGTTTTTTTTCAAATGATTCGGTTCAAATGCGTATACCCCATTTTCGGGGTCGCTGGTCACGGGAAAAATATTCATTTTTAGCTCCAACCCCCTCAGAAATCACCCCTCACTCACCGTTTGAGAGATGAAGAGGGATTGGAGCTAAAAATGAATATTTTTCCCATGATCAGCGACCCCAAAAATGTCTTCCATGTCATTTCAAGTATAACCCGTTGATAAATCACTCCCCAGACTCGTATAGAAAATATAAAGGGATCCATAAGAGAGGTGACCGTTTTAGGAGGTTGCGGCGGTCAAAAACTTCTCCCTCCACTTGAATCGTGTTCAACACCCTCGAAAATGGACGGAGGAAGGTATTCTCGTCTTTGCAAGAAATATTTACACTATTTCTGCCTTTATTACATAGACTAGCGGTTCATTACTACATCTTACTACCACGGTCACTGGCGGCCATTACAACCCTAGCATTTAAATCAGTATCAAACATCAAGAAGTGTGGCGAAAAAATTCTCTGACGTCAACTGTGGGGTCAAACAAAATCTAGTTTGAAAATCTGAAGATTTTGCAATGATGACATCTGCAGTCAGCGTACGAAAGAACTAGTTTTCAAAGTCCACTACGAGGAGGTTACAGTGCCTTTCACTAGTGAAGGTGCCTGTTTATTGTGAGTTCCCTTGCCTCTCACGAGTCGGGGTGTTTATTTATCGTGAGTCTCCTTGCCTCTCATTAGTCGAGGTGCTTGGTTATTATGAGTCCCCTTGCCTCTCACAATTCGGGCTGACTTTCTTGCCTCTCACGAATCAGGTTACTCTATATTGATGAGACTTAGTTTTCATTCTTCGAGAACATCCCATAAAAAAAAATTATTTTGAAAAAATTTTTCAAAAAAGTTGCAGGGGGTTGCGGCGGTCAAAAACTTCTCCCACCACTTGCATCGTGTTCAGCACCCTCGAAAACGAGGGGGAGAAGGTAATCTCGTCTTTGCACGAAATATTTACAAAAAAGTCTTATAATGCTTCATTACATAGACTACGCGCCGCCCGCAGTCTGCCAATGATTATCAATTTTGAGTATGTTGTACCCTTCCGATCGCTATGAAAATTGGATATGTTTTAAAGGGGCATATAAGCATTTATTTGGAAGAAAATGGTGGGTGTGCCTCTAGAACATCCCCTAAAAAAATTTTTTTATTTTGAAAAAATTTTTCACCACTTTTTTTCGACAAATGGACTCAATAATTTTTTCCCATATTTGCACCATCAAATGCCATAATATATATTTTTTTCATGAAAATCGGTTCATCCGTTCTCGAGAAAAAAAACGTTTTCCATTTTTCTTTTTACCCCCATATCTCCCGTAAAAATGGTTTTCCAAAAATAATATTTTGGGAAATTTCATCTAACACTACTATCAACTTGTGCTAAAAATTTCGACCCGATTGGTGCGGGGGCACCTAACACATGCTTATCCTACTATGCCCTTTGAACTTTATCTTATTGTTATTATTATTTAACAGATAAGTAACTGACAGATAAAACCATGAGTGGATAAACAGGCCCGGAATGAGAGAGAAACAGTTTCGTAACATATTTTGTTTTTTGAGTCTGACTTTTCAATAAGAGTAGAAAAAATGAATTTAACAATTTAAATCATGAAATCAACACGTACGCACTGGCACATATTCAAATATTTTTACTAACGAGACGAAAACTAATTAACAATTAGAAAACAAATTCTTACAACGTATTTTGAAGACAATTAATTCAACGTAACACAAAAAACTACGGCAGACAAGAAAGTTTGAACAAAACACGACCATTATATCGTTTCCAGACATGGCAGCTAATGAATTCCAACAGTTTTTCTTAAACACAGCAATTAATCTAAATCAGAACAGTACAGCACAAATTAACCATTTACACAAATTGAACATCAATACCCCATTTTTCTCTAAAACGAGTATTTAGTTAGACTTTAAATTGCAGAAAACAGTTGAAAATAAAGGTACTACTGCACTTGCGGTTATAAAGTATTTATCTAGAAATCTGTTTAATCTATCATTAAATGCCAAAACATACCCAAATTACTTTGCAAAGACAGTGATTAAATCGTTATATTAAAACGACGAATTTAACTTCAAATTATCGTTCTCCCGCTTATACATCTTTCTCCCTAAAAAATAAAAGGGTAGTTCGTTTAATATTTGACTAAGCGTGGAATTTAAATACCGGTAGAATATGATTTTTGGAAAATCAGTAACCTATCAGATTTTAACTCATTCAGTTTGTATGTTTGCTTAATATCTTATGTATACATTTTCCTATCTACTATTGTGGCATCTAAAATATCCAATATTTACCTGTGGGAACTTATGTGTGTGTTTTCTTATATTTTTTTAACCGCCTCTCAAGACATCTCTCTAGTATTTCGTATCAGGTCAAGAGAGAGAGACGGGAACATACAGTCCATTTTGGAATCCGATCCACTTTGGGATCTTTTGGGGTATCAATAACTCTCCAATCTTAGTTCGATTGGGGTATCCCCTTAGTAACACATCGATCAAGGGTTGTAGAAGTTGTAAAAAACTGTAGCACAAAATTAAGTTCAACCCGAGAGATATACTGTATATTGCATATTGCAGTTTCGACATCTTCACATTTTCCTTTCTAACATATTGTTCCAAATTATATTAAAACATAGTTTAAGTAAAATATGATAGATTTATGTCCTTTTGGCAATCATCGTGTGGATTTCAACAGGGTGCATTCTGCCATGTCATTTTACATGTACACTTCTGTGCAATAAAATCCCGTACACTTGAAAAATCAAGTAATACAGTTTTTACTAATATTAAGTGATGTGAATCAGTCTTTTTGGAATTTTGATTTTTTATTATCATATAGGTTATAAAAAAGTGACATTGATTGTGAAATGTCATAAGTAAGGTATTTGGAAAAATGTTAATGATTTAATGATTTCGATTTATAACAAATGTAGAAATTGACGTTGAAAAATTGTGTGCGAGATAAGGCCAGATTCTGAAAGCTCAAAACATTAAAAAACAGTTGTCTGCATGGCTGTTCTGCACGTGTCTGCCTGAGATAATTTTACTTCCACATCCAGTGGAAATATGTTAACGACAAAAAAAATGATACGCCACGCTATCCAAGGGGCGATAGACATAATTTAAACAAAACAGTATGCTGGTTTGCTTTTGTTCTTCTGTTAATATGGTCTTCTTGGCACTTACACAGTTTTTTAATTCCGATTTTGCTATCCTTCGGCTAGCTGTTGACCTCGATGCTACAAAAAATTTGTCATGGGCACAGCGTCTACTGCTGTTTGAAACTTATTTTCCCTCAAATAGCCAAGGAGCGCTTCATCTTGAGCGAGATTTGAACTTCTCGGTCGGCCTGAACCGTCTTTTCTCTTTATGATACCTTCCTCCTCCCACCTTTTCTTGTCACTCATAACGGTACTTTTATTTAAGTGATAATGGTTAGCAACTACTCTGATAGACCGTCCCTGTTCAATTCTAGAGAGTATTAGAATTTTGTCATGTTCTAGAGAGAATTGGAATTTTTTCATGTTCAGTTAATTTCGGCATTTCGAAAATATAACACTGACACTGACATATAAATAAAGAATAATTTAATATAGCGAAGAATAGGTGTACGGGATTTTATTGCACAGAAGTGTATGTGTAAAAGTTTAAATAAAAGTTATAAGTCTAACAGAATTCAAGTGTTTACAATAAACGATCTACACAAGCGCATTAATTTACATATTTTATTCTATGATTATTAAAATTTTTTGTCTAGTTCTAAAATACCTATTTCAATGAGTCAAATAGATATAATAATATGTGAAATAGCAATGTAGATTACTAAACTATGTTTTACTATAGTTTTAGAGCAATACGTAATGTTTTTTATTAAGCCCAATCAAAATACGAGATGTACAAGAAAACGAAACTGTAATATATAGTGCCTCTCACAGGTGGACCTCCATTTCCATCCAAGATACTTTTGATAATGTTACGAAATGAATGAACGTTACGGTCGAACGTTGACGATCACCAACACCTATTTGAAAAATAAAATTAAAAAGATTATGTCTATGGTCATAATTTCAGAGATACCATGTAAAAGTAAATTGTGTCGTTTTTCGAACAAGATATTTAAAAAAATTAATATTTGTAGTTGGTTATGATCGATTGCTGCTCTTGACTGCTGCTTCTATTCGTTATTAGGATACGTTAACTTTTGATAATTAATTTAAGATACTCACAATTTTTTTAGCCGCAACTCTTCATCGGATAAAAAATTCTTATAGTGCTTTTTTATTTACCTCTTCCAACTACTTGTGGCGTTCAAAATTTTGAAATACATTTTCTATTATTTTTCGATTTAATTAGAAAATTAAACTGATTTTTATTTTGCAAAAACAACCTAGTTTTTTGACCAATTTTATAACAATTTTTTGTTTCCTTTGGTATAATATATCACCTGTTAAAATTATGACCACCATACTCTTACCACCCTGTATATATATATATTCGTAATTCTCTTTATTATAGGTTTAAAATTTTGTGTGCAGAGAATTAGGCATTTCGGCAACCGAGCTTGCGTCATCTGGAGATCATTGAAATTTTGTCGAGTATTTATAGTGTTCAGTGTTTTGCTGTTAGTGTAAATTACTTCTTCGTTAATAAGACGGCAAAGGTTGCAAACCTCATCAGAAATAGGTTAAATCATGATCCAAACATACATAGATTGTTGTAAGTTGCGCATTTGTCTGTTTCACGCCCATACCACTGTATTTTCAATTTAATTGATTTTGTTTTAATTTTTTGGTTTAATTAGCCAAAGCTTTATAATTAAGTAAAATTTAGCTGCGTGTTTTTTCAATACCAATATTAGTGTGAATAATTTAGTTAATGATTTTACGCAATGATTCTGAAACCATGTAAACGTAATAAAACTGACGTCACATCTTAGTAACGTTTGATATATTGGGACCACTATATGACGTCATGCTGTTTGAGGTGTTCCAGGGGATTCAGCAGACCATGGATCTTAAATACTAGAATCCTTCCGATGAATTATGATTACAAATACTTGTAGAATTAGCCGTATTCCACTATAAAACATAACTATTTTTCGTTACAAATATTGATGTATTTCTTGACTAAACATTAACTGGAATTTTGCAGTGGAATAGTCCTTGGCCTAGAATTTTATTCCAATTTGTAGGGTAATAAAACGTACTATAAATTATACTTACGCCAAACATAAACTTTATGTCTACGAACCAGCGAACCAGTAAGCAAGAAGTATTCTACTTATAGTTATACTAACACCGTATGACGAATAACTTTACGAGATAATGCACCTAAAGTTGGCATAGCCCGACAGTTACTTATTACTATTTAAAATACATTGCAACTATAATATATTTTGTATTATGTTCTTTATAAATGTTTGTTTGCCGTTTCTATTTCTATAGTCATTTATTAAAGAACAACAGGAACACAATAAAATTATATAATTCAGTTGTTACGGTTTAAATACATTTAAAATAACCTAGTGGCGGTTGGAACTTTTAGTGTGACGCTGCCCCTGAAGTAAAAGCTCTACAAAGTTGCATTTGAACCTATATTCGATTACTATCATTCAACGTCAGCCATGTTGTCGTCATTTGGACTTGTTTAAAACTAAAGTACAATTAGGGATATTACTAATAGTATGCTAACGTCATCGTTGAGAAAATTAAGAGGGAGCATTGGATTTGTTTAAAACTAAAGTACAACTAGGAATATTACTATTAGTATGCTAACGTCATAGTTGAGAAAATTAAGAGGGAGCAAGGCGATCAAATCAGAGGGGAGCAAGCGGCAATGAGCCAATGTGAAGAGAGATCTTCGTAATAAACAAATTTTAGCTAACAACTTTCTTCAATAGAATTGTAGTATTCATTTACTTACAAAAATATCTTTTTCAGTTTAATAACGTCAGCCGTTTGGTTAAAAACTGCTTTTTCCCAGCCAAGATTGTTGGTACAAGATTGTTGGTATAAAATTATAGTACAAGATTTAGTACAAGATTTTTAGTGCTTTTTAATAGATGGTGCCACCTACAGCACTACAATAGGGCATCTGTATCATGTAACCAACATAACCTTAAATTTTAAGTTTTTCAAGTTATTCTCATTTTTAATGTTTGTATATGCATTTTTAGCTTGGAGCCGTACTGGCTCGTGGCTCCAAGCAAATATGTAAAAATTCACATAAATAATTTTTCAAAATTGCTGATTAATAAAAATAGACTGCTAATTACATGTTAGATTTCCAACCTACAAAAAGAGTCGTATTTTATTAGGACAAAGTATTTGGAACTTCATAAACATTACACTGAACTAGATTTTAGTTGAAAATACGGGAACCAGGCAGAAATTTTAATAATAGCTGCGTAATACCCTTAAATCTTAAGAAACACATATTTTTGAAGTTGTGACGTCACGTGCAGATACCCTATAATAGCCACGCTGCCTACCCTTCGTCCCACTTCAGCTTTGGCCAGTAGTGTAACTAGACATCATGAGGCCCCAGGGCAAAAATTGTTGGGGTCCCATATTATATTATTTTCTTAATACTTAAAAAATTTTTTTTGATCCCAACATTTTTTTATGAGCGGGGGTGGGGGAAATCTGAAAAACCAGACGCCAGCTGGGGCCCTTGTTCTCCTGAGGCCCCAGGGCGCCGGCTGAAGGCCTCTTGATCTCCCGAGGCACTGCCCCGGTTTGCCATGCCATAGTTACGCCTCTGGTGAAACTTTGTGATTGGCGTTGTCTTCTCTTAAATCTATCCTGTTATCCGTAGACTCAGTTTCGACTCGACAAGCCGTAACCTACTAACCACTAGCCAATAAAGCAAATAGTGGGATAGGTGCCTTGTCACTGTTTATGCTACTTTTACGATTTGTAATTTCTAAGCTGACAAATCATCCTCCTCTCTGTTATTTGTTATATTTACAATTAACTTCAAGTTGTTGAAAATAAGTATCTTTTATTTTTGCTTATATTATTATTATTAAAAACAATTTTTTGGGTATTTTGCAGATAACTTCTAAAGAAACCATTCGGTGACAAGAGGACTTAACTTTAAGTATTTCATAGATGAGTTGGAATATTCAATATCTATGTGTATGTAATTTGGAAAGCAGTTATACTAGTCTATGTAATGAAGCATTATTTGACGAGTTTTTTGTAAATATTTCGTGCAAAGACGAGATTACCTTTCCCCCCGTTTTCGAGGATGCAGAACACGATGGTGGTGGGAGAAGTTTTTGACCGCCGCAACCCCCTGAAATGGCCAAAAACCACCCCTTTCATGGGGATCCCTTTCTCTTTTCATATATAAACGGGTCTGGGGAGTGATTTGTCGACGGGTTATACTTGAAATAACATGGGAGGGGGTTATAGAGTAAGTGGAATCCAGAGAGCAAGCCTAGGGGGTTTAATCAACCCCCTAGGTCTACCTAGGTAGTGAAAAATCTTTTTTTTTTCAAATGATTCGGTTCAAACGCTTATCCCGTTTTCAGGGTCGCTGATAACGGGAAAAATATTCATTTCATCTCTCAAATGGGCAGAAATCATCACTCTCTCACCAGAAAGCATGTTATCCAGGATTTACAGGTTTTTCGGCACATGATCGTTATTCCTGTGCATATCCCTTAATTTTTCACGGAAGAGAAGGTGGTAGCGATCTCGGGGATTGCTTCAACCCTTCCAAGAGGTTTAAAATTCATTAATTACACTTTGGATCGTCAATATGCACTTCTCCGATTTCGCAGGTGCTGATCACGATAAAAATATAATTAATGAATTTTACACCTCTTGGAAGGGTTGAAACAACCTCCGATGTCGCTACCACCTTCTCTTCCGTGAAAATGAAGGGATATGCACAGAAATAAAGATCATGTGCCGAAAAACCTGTAAATCCTGGATAGCAGGCTTTCTGGTGAGTGAGAGGTGGTTTTTGCCCGTTTGAGGGATGAGGAGGATGAGCTAAAAATGAATATCTTTCCCGTGATCAGCGACACCGAAAACGGGGGGTAAGCGTTTGAACTGAATCATTTGAAAAAAAAGATTTTTACATTGAATAGGCCTGCTCTCTGGATTTCACTTACTCTATAATCTCCTTCAATGTTATTTCAAGTATAACTCGTCGATAAATCACTCCCCAGACCCGTTTATATATGAAAACATAAATGGATCCCCATAAAAGGGGTGGTTTTTGGCCGTTTCAGGGGGTTGCGGCGATCAAAAACATCTCCCACCACTTCCATCGTGTTCAGCACCCTCGAGAACGGGGGGGAAAGGTAATCTCATCTTTGCATGAAATATTTACAAAAAACTCGTCAAATAATGGTTCATTACATAGTATAACTGCATACACATACATATATATTGAATCTTCGAAATACTTAAAGTTAATTTGAGATGGTAAGTAGCAGTTCTCTTGTGATCAGATATGGATCAATAGTATATGAAAAAAACGAGTGGTTTCTTTAGAAGTTATCTGCTAAATACCCAAAATATTGTTCCTCAATCTATGTGTGTACAATTTGGAAAGCAGTGGTGTGCTGTCTTGGAGACACAAATATAGATTTAATAAAAGTAAATTCACCTGCATCTTAATATTTCTTTTCTATGACAGAATCTGTCATAGCACCAAATCCCAATAAAGCAACTCATATTGGGAACAACTCAACTTCATTAATTGCTGTTATATGGTGCAATAATCCTTCATTAGTTACTTCAACTTCTTTTTATTATACGTATTGTGACTTTAAAAATATTAATGAACGGCAATTTTACCAAGACCTGAAACAATTACCTTTACACAATATATACTTTGCTAATCATGTCAACCTTAAGGTTGACATTTTAAATCAAATTCTAATTTCATTCTTTGATGAACACGTTCCATCAAAAACAGTCAGAATAACAAAAAGTAAAGCCCCCATGGTTGACAGGTAATGTTCAGTTACTAATGTCTCAGCGGCACTAAGAATACTACAAACAACTGAGAAATTTTACTAATCATACCTCATCAAAGGGGCGAGCGTAGAGGCGACTTCAATGTGAATATCAGTCGATATTCCGTTGAAGCAACGTCGAGCGCGGTTAGTACTTGGATGGGGTACCCATCTTGGGAAATACAGCGTTCTCGTCCCACCTTCTAGAGGCTTGTATATCAGTGTATACTCGGAAGTTACGCAATTTTCAGACGAGGATTACGTAGTGGATATATCATCCTTCGGAGGGGATGTAAAACAGGCGGTCCCTTGTCTATTAAATGTTAGGCAAGTAAAAGATCACTACTCTTCTTAAGGGAAGAGGTTCGGCAAAATTTCCGGGTTGGGTGTAGCTCGTCTCCTGGCGTCGGTGATAGGCCCTGGTAGCGGAAATAGGCCGACGTTAAATAGTTAAAAAAAAAATACCTCATCAAACGAAAAGAAAGCGTATTTAAACCTTATTTAGAGAAATAAAAACTCTAAAGCTCTATGGAAATAACTTAAATCACTTAGCAGTTCTCAGAGATTTAATATTCCCAATAAACTTCAGGAGCCAAACGACATTATTAACTATTTTGTTCATAGTATTCCCGAAATAACAATCTTGACGATGTGGTTAATTATATTATTATCAAACAAACAAAATTTGTAATTTAAACTTTGAATTTAATCTTGTGTCCGAGGAAACTATATCTAAAACTCGCTCTAAACTTAAAATCACTGCACCTGGCTCTGACAATATTGGTATAGGGTTAATAAAATTATGTTGTCCTTACATTATAAAGTACTTGGTGAATATAATTGACACTAGATTTCTTGATTGCAAATTTTCCACATGTTGGAAGAATGCCTTTGTCTCTCCCATACCAAAAAATAAAGATCCACAAAATCTCTCAGACCTTAGTTAGGCCTATAAGTATCCTTCCGAGCTTATCAAAATAAACAGAAAATATTGAAATACAATTACGGGAATATTTAGATACAAATAACAATATACAGTCAGGTTTTCGTACGGGATATAGTTGTTGTACGGCGTTATTAAATGTAACTAATCTTTCAAGCTGCCGATAAAGGAGAGTGTACGACCCTAGTATTACTGGATTTTAGTAAGGCCTTTGACACCATCCGTCATACTATTTTGTTATCTATTAGGAAGTTTTGAGGGATAAGTGAACTAGGCAGTAAACTTTTCCAGTCCTACTTAAAGGGTCGTACACAAGAACTAGAATACGGGGAAATATTACTGATGTGAGATGTCTCAAGGGGGTATACCACAGGGTTTAACACTTGTACCACTGTTATTCACTATAGTTCCCCAAATTTATCGAACATAGTAAAATACATATGTATACCGACGATACTCAGGTAATTCATTCCTTCTATGCCAGATAATACGTAGATGCAACAACAGAAATCAAGACACTATCTAAATATCACACTATCTAAATATCATCCGAACACGCCCTTATTCTTAATCCCGCTAAGTTAGCCGTCCTTATATTCGGCAAAAATACGGATTGTATTCATCTACAGCAACATATAAAATATAGAAATTAATAATGTTAAAATGAAGGTATCAACCAGCTCAAAAAATCTTGGTTTAGTTTTGGAAAGGTCACTGAGATCTCGGGAACTGACGGCAAAAAATATTCAAAAGTCATACACTGTACTTATTACGATTATTGTACCCACACAAATAATATCTAAGTATAGATACAAAAAGGATGTTATGTGAAACGCTATAACGTTAACCCAATTTACTTATTGTGCCCTTGTTCATGGACCGTGCTTGGATACGGATTGCTCTAACCGGATACAACGAGTTCAAAATTCTTGTAATCGTTTCATATGTAGAATCAGGAAATTTGATCATCTGTTTCACAAACTAACAGAATTAAAATGGCTTAACATGAGAGAAAGGTTTAAAGTGAATGCCCTTTTTTATTTCACAAGATTCTATCATCTGAAATGCCCTCTCTATAACAAAATAATCTTTCGTAGCGAAATTCATTATATGAATAGAAGATTTAAAAATCAGCTAACGCCTCCAAGTTATAAAACGGTATTTTTTAAACGGAGTTTTAAGTACATGATATACAAATTGTACAACTCCATCCCTGAAAATTAAAACGTTTGGAAATAAAAAATTTAAAAATAAATACATAAGTCCTTTTTTGAGGGCCAGACTATACCTTAAGGGTGCTATTTAATTTCTTAGTAATGTGTAATGTATATGTTCTAGCTACTTGTTGGTCATTTTTTTTTCTACGGATACTAATTGCCTTATCCTTCTGCAGTATCTGTTTGAGGGCAGCTTTGCTGAAATATTAGGTAATAATTGGTGTTACTACCGGCAGATATGGTGGGAGGTAGCGAACTTCACGCTTGCGTTTAAATTATAATTTATAGTTTGTTTCAAGGGCTGAGTGGTAAAGCGCTCACTCGAGTTAATTTTCTCTTGTGTTTCCCATTGCTTTTCTTTATATATTTATATTGTTAAAATTATTTTTCAATGGGAAATAAAGGTATTTATTATTATTATAATTATTAAGTCCCCCCTACGAGACATCTTGTCAACTTCTTTCATTCACATAATATCTAACATTCAATATGAAAAACAAGAGAATAACCATTATTTCCATATACTATGATCTAATTCTGATCTTGCTAGTATGTTATAAGAAGCCTCCCTTATGAGACATTAAGGATACTTAGAGCGCTGATAATCTTTTCTCCTTATATCAAATTCCAGTTTATTTTCCATTTAATTGGGACTAATATTACTAAAAATTTTAAAATTGTTGGAAAGGTTTACTGTTCAGAAGAATTGAGGCTACCAGCTCGAAAACGGCCTAAGCCACATTTTATGACGTTTGAGTTTATCGGCTCAACTTGCTGCCTAGTATATACATTTATAATGTGAAACGGCCTAAGCGACCTTTGCCCACTATTAAAAAGATGGTGCCACTAGTTTCACTTTACTTTAAATAATTAGGGCAACATGTCATGCGCGTAATCGGTCTAACCCACAATTCTGTGGGTTAAGCCGTTTTTTAGGGTTAGGCCGTTTTCGCGCTGGTAGCCTCAATTGTGTTTTGTGTTTCTGTAATTAGTTTTTATGTGGATTATGAAGAGCTAATGACTTGTGTACAGAAATCAGCACTCAGACAAGTTTACGTAGATAAAGAAGCTTTCTACTGGGTGTATAAGTGACTCATAGATTTCTTTTTGGTTTTGAACTTGTATAATACTGTCCAGTGGCAGATTTAGGGAGGGGAGCTATAGGGGTTATAGCCCAGGGCGGCAAAATCCAGGAGCGGCAAATTTTTTGAAAAATACCAAAGGCACATAAAAACAAACACATTTAGTGGAACATTTTTAGTTTATTTGAGAACGTGTTTTTGATTTTAACTAGGCTAGAGTTGCTTATTACAGTCAACTGTACACTGTACAGGGTGGTCGCGCGATCGTTAGAAACTCATTTAACTTCGTTATTTTTTAGTTACGGAAAAATGTTCAAAAATAAAAGTTATGAGAAATCACATGTATTTTCCAAAAATCATTTCAGAAAAACAAATAAAAGTCGGATTTCCGAGGTATGAGCTTTATTTTGATTTTTTTAAATAGAACACCCCATATATTTTTACACAGTTTGAAAGGCCATAGAAAAACCTTTTCGGTGATGTATGATACATAGTATTTTTCTTAAAAACTATAGTGTATATTAAGTTTTATATTTTCTTACATTAAGTCATGGTAGTCCGAAAAATAAACATCAATTATTGAAATTCTCCATTTTATTGAAAATAAAGTGAAATTAGACACTAACAGATATTTTGACAGAACTAACATATTGTTTATTTTAATTTACATACTTTTGTTTCACATGGCTAATTTGATAAATTGTAAATTAGACAAAATTTTTTAAGATAAATATATTATACAGTGTGTGCTATTTAAGTTCGCAACACCTCGTTACTTTGGAATGCTTTGGCCGATTTTATTTTTTTTTTTGAGATATAGTGCTCGATGAGCTTTATTTGATTGTTTTGAAAATTTTGTAATTTTCATATTTTCAAGGCCTATTAAACTCCTCTAAATGGGTCGAAATTTCGAGATCGACTATTAGGAAATTTTTTATCGGCAAATTGGATAGCGTATTCGATTCGCAGTTGTCTCAAATACCTCTATACGAAATTTTAGCTCGATACCTCATATAGGGTGTTTGTTATTCAATAACCAAATTTAAAATTTCTCACTTTTCGACTGGCCCTGTATAAAAGTCGGTTAGGTTTACTAAAAAAAGTAAAGTAGTCATTCAACTTAAGGAATATCAAATAATAAATGAGGAAGAAAAAACAAAAGTTTTTCTTTAAATAATTAAGTGACACAACATCAGGTATACTAAATGAGGAAGAAAAAAGAAAAGCTATTTCGTCTAATACATTGGTTTGAAAAACTTTCATTAAGGCACCTACGTACAGCAACCGAATAATGTATAGAAGCACTATTTATTTAATATATATATAATTTTTTCAATATCTATTATAGAACTTAAATTAGTAGGAGTTGTTTTGTTGACTACTAATAAGCCTATCTGGCCTATGTCTAAATGAATAACATTTTAAATACATACCAAAGTTTATTTCAAATTTTATTTTGTTCTCGTTCTCATATATGATAAAATAAACAACATTATATATCGATCTGGTTTTTAATTTATCCAAAACCCGAGCCAAAACCACTGTTGCAAGTAGGTACTAATGGTTTTGTGCTTTGTGCTATTGACAAACCTATGGGGAGAAAGTGTAAAACGGAGTGAGCGAGGAGGGAATTAACTCTTTAAAAGGGGAGATTAAGTGTAGAGGGAATATCATTTTTTACTGCTGAGGCAATGAGCAGAGAGTGGGAAGGGGGTGGGAAGGCGGCAAGTTTCCGATAGGCCCTAGGCAGCAGAAGTATAAATCCGCCACTGATACTGTCCAATATTTTCATTTCAAGGTTTTCTCCCTATTTCTCCCTTTAATTTTATTACACGCCTTTATTATCTCATATTCATCTGACGCAGCCATTATGAGAAATGATATAAAAAAATTCGTATCTCAGTTGCTCTTTGGACTTTTTTAAATTGGATAAAACTGTTTTACCGACAATTTTGTGCTTAATAAGAAAGCATATATAATATCTGGTTTAGTAGTTCAATAATTTAAAAGTTTAATAGTTTATAGTTGTCTACAATATATTAGAAAGTAATGTTTTCGTTCCAACCAAAGAATTGGGAGCGTGCATTATCTCGCTGTCACCTAGTAGCATTCTAAGAAATGGCGAAGGAACAGGGAATTTTAAAATAGATTTAAAAATTTGTATTCCTTTTTCTTGTATGTGCCTCTATTTTGTGGTGGTGATGATATACCATATTGTCGTCCCCTTCTGATATAAGGGACATATCTCCAATATCTCAGTATACTAGAAGTAATTCCAATACCATGACCGGAAATCGAACCCGGAACTGCACGCTGACAGCCAAGTGTGGTTGGATTTCAACCATACAATCACATTACAAATTATAGACATACAGGCATGAGAACATGCGGATAAACACTTAAACGAACGAATAACCCCCTTTTGAAAGTCGATTAGAAATAAATAATTGTTGCTTAATAATATATTCACTAAAGACAGGACTATAATTTAAATCATGTAGGTACATGGAGAGCAGAACATAAGATATCTTTTACGCAAATTTTAGCAATTTTTTATGGATGGAAAAAAGAAACATGAATTTTTGTTAATAGTTTCTTGCAATATCTCATTATTATTTTTGTTTAAAATGTAATAACTTGATTTTTCACGATTTTTTTAAAATAGTTTTGTAAATCCTAGAAGACATTATTGTGCCAAACAAAACTGAAGGTTCACAGTGAGAGTACAAAAAACCCTTAAAAACGTTTTTCTACAATCGACAACGCATTTTTTAAAGTATAAGTAAATAAATATCTTAGGTCGTTCTAAATAAAATAATAAGTTATGATCTCATATTTTCTGAGATACTAGACAAATTTCATTTACACTATTAATTCGTTATATTTTTTGCCATGCATGTGAAAAGGAAACAATTTGAAATAGTAGCCACGGCTGTTTGGAAAAGGCTAGACTTATGTCGTCAATATACATAATATATATTGTTGCATAATTAAAGAGAGTAAATAAAATATTTGACTGAATAGAATAGATCGAACATTAACTTTATTTAGTGTTTATTTATTATTCTCACATTCCGCTATTTAGTGACGACCACACATAAAGCTTAAAAAGTGTGCTTTCATGGGAATCAATAACAGAACCATTAGGCACAATTTAGTAGTATAGTTATGTTGGAATAATAATGATGTAAAAATGTATATGGTTTCTCTTATTAGCCAATAGGCCCATTCAGCATTTTCTTTTTATTTTGGAAATCGAAAGTAGAACACTTTTTAGGACAATTTCCAAATGTTTAGGTTTTTATTAGGAAGTTTAAGCCCTTAAATAAGGTACCAAAGTTGGGCAGCGCGAAAACGGGGCGGAGCTTCGCGTGACGTCACCTTGCAAATGCTGATCAGGCGACAGTCGAGATTTAATGTGACTTCACAAACCTCAAAAATATATGTTTCTTAAGATTTACAAGTATTACGTTGCTATTATTAAAATTTCTGCCTGGTTCTTATACTTTCAACCAAAATTTAGTTGAATGTAATGATTATGAAGTTTTAAAGAGTTTGTCACAATAAAATAAGATACTTTTCGCAGGTTAGGAATCTAACCTATAATTAGCAATCTATTTGTTATCGAAAAATTTTTTGCGTGAATTTTGAAATATTTGCTTGGAGCCAGTTTGGCTCCAAGCTAAAAATGACTATGCAGACATTAAAAATGAGAATAAGCCTAAAAACATAAAAATTGAGGTTATGTTAGTTATATGATGAACATGCCCCAAGTATGTGGCGGGTGTTATTATGTTTCTCTATGGAAACGGCGTTTGATTGTTGAATTATATCTGTTTTATCTTCTCGCTGGTTTAAAATGAGTAGTGCAGAATGACGTCACGAGTCGGCGAAGCGATTTGTACTGGAACTCAATCTTTAACATTGAATATCTAATGATTGGATATACTTATGAAGCTGAAATTTTAACAGATTATCTAGATGATTAAATTCTATTGAATGTCAAAATTACGAAAAAATAATTATCGGTAGCAAGCCCATTCTCATGAGGAACGAACAGCTTTTTAACTTGCCCTAAACTAGCTGTACTAAGCGCACAATTTTAGAACAACTTCTGATATATTAACAAAATCATCAAATATGAAGATTATTAAATTTGCTAGAATATCTCAATTTTAATAACAACGAATAAAACTGGTTAATTTCATTGTCGTTCATAATATGAAAATCAGGAACTAATTTAGTGTAATATAAATATAATTACAGTTTTGTACAGGTGATCAGTGGCAATATTTTTAAAACCGTTACAGTTCCGTTACAATTCGACTCCTCCTTGTAATTCAACCAAAATAAATCTATTTGAGCTCAAAATTTCCGTAATACTAAGCACTTTAATGAAAAACTGCAAAAATTGCAATCCAGCTTATTTTTGACACATGACAGCTGTCAAAAGCCTATAAAAAATGTGAAAACCCTATAAAGGCAGAATCTAGACACTGTTATTTCCTATATAACTCCTTGGAAGTCCATCAATATCATATTCTATCATGATTTTTGACTTTACTCCAGTCGAATTAGACATCATAAAAAAATTTGCGTACTGCGGACTTTTTTTTGTGGAAGTTGTTTAAGAGGGCATGGCATAATAAGCAAGCACAGAAAACTACACCCTGCTACACCATGTGCGTCCCATATTTCTAGGGGTTGAAACTTTGAAATTTTACTTATGTGTCCATATCTGTTTCCCTATTGCCCGTAGGGCTCTTTACCAAGTTACACGTTTTGAAGATTCATCCCTCCTCTACATAATATACATATTACACATTTCGTCGTAGGACAAACGGTTTTGGCTGTACGAGGCCGGAAAGGTCGCGCTGTCCGAATTTGGGGTCATCTGCACAGGACAAACGGCTATTATTTCCAATCTACAATACTACACATACTAATGCCCTTAAGGAGGGATGATGATTTGTGAAAAAACTTTCATCGAATACCGCACGGTTTTCATGATACGGGATGTTGAAATTTTGAAAACCCCTTTTTTAAAAAAAAAGTGAACCTACTTTTCTTCGCTCATTTTTTTTTTCATGTATGTACGACCCTAATATAAGAAAATTTACGTTGAAAGTTTTTTTACAAATCATCATCCCTCCTTAAGGGCATTAGTATGTGTGGTATTGTAAATTGGAAATAATAGCCGTTTGTCCTGTACAGAAGACCCCCAAATTCGGACAGCGTGACCTTTCCGGCCTCGTACAGCCAAAACCGTTTGTCCTACGACAAATGTGTAATATGTATATTATGCAGAGGAGGGATGAATCTTCAAAAAGTGTAACTTGGTAAAGAGCCCTACGGGCAATAGGGAAACGGATATGGACATATAAGTAAAATTTCAAAGTTTCAACCCCTAAAAATAGGGGACGCACATGGTGTAGCAGGGTGTAGTTTTCTGTACCTACTTGCTTATTATGCCCTCTTAAACAACTTCCACAAAAAAAGTCCGCAATACGCAAAATTTTTTATGATGTCTAATTCGACTGGACTACTTGCAAAATCTGAATTTCAAGGTTGAAAAAAGCCAACAATAAATAAATAAATAAATACTATGTGGGAGGAAACTAAAAAAAAATCAAACTCAAAAAATTAAAACCTTAAACATTTAATGAATCTTAACAAGTCTATTTAACTTTCTTTCTGAGAAATTTAATAACGTAACTTTAAGGGAGTTCCGCTCCAATACATATGTCATATTTTAAAACTTTATTATTTCATTTAAATAGAATGGTTCAAAAAATTCAAAATTTCTGCCTTTATAGAGTTTTCACATTTTTTTACAGGCTTTTGACAGCCGTCATATGTCAAAAATAAGCTGGATTGCAATTTTCGCAGTTCTTTATTAAAGTGCTGAGTATTACGAAAATTTTGAGGCCAAGTAGATTGGTTTTGGTTGAATTACAAAGGAGGAGTTGAATTTTGACCTAAAAAAACTCGTAAATGACACACTGTGCGCCGCCACTGGTGTCGATATTGAATGTCACGTATTTCGTTCTCATTTGCTTAAGCCGAGTTTTCATTTATACCTCCTCGCATGTCTCTGTGCATGCAGAGAGGTGAGAATACTCATGCATAACTTGCATGCTTGTGTGCATGCAATTTGCGTCTTGCGTGTACCTTGTTTCCATTTCTACGTACTTCTTGGTGCGATTCAATCATGGAATGTAGTGTGAGAAACGAGGTATGTGTTGCAATTATTTTATTATATACTGCCTTCTTAATTCCAAGTTCGTATCTATCAGCAAAATACTGTTATGCGTCCCCTCTTTTGTTTCTGTCATAATTTGGATCAGTAGCTCTCCACAGACACGGAAAGTTTCTGTACTCTTCCACAAACTCAATTAAGTTGCCATTTGACCATTCGATCGATGCATAAATGAACAAAAAGTCACACAAAACTAAAAGAAAATACGGACTGACCACCGTGCACCGGTTCTAAATTGGAATAAACGCAGATAGCCGCATATGACATGTCTCCAGATCCTAGATCGGGAGACTTGCGCATATTTGCGCAGTTCACTTGCGCACTTATTTTAAGTTTGCATCTCTTCCTTCGCATACTTGCCTCTACCATGCAACCGATGTATGCATTCGCAGTTGCACAAATGGAAACGCCACTAATACCAATACTACTTTCACTTCATAATTTTTGAAATAAATAATTTTTTAATCATAATAATCCCCTTATAAAGTATCATTCAAGCAAAAGGAAAGTATATATATAGAAATAGTCAACTGACAATTGGAAAGGCGATTGATTTATTTCCTGCATTATTTATATTGTTTGTAAGTGGGCATTAGAGATTTTACATAATTTAGAAGAATAAATAAAATATTTAGTTGAATAGCTGATCAAACATTAACTTCGTTTAGTGCTCATTTATTATTCTCGTTTCCCATCAATTTAACGTGAACTAAATACGTAGCTTATAAAAGAAACGGGCGTTTTTAAAAATCGTTATAGAACAGCCAAAAAATTTGTCCAATTCTCAAGTTTTATTTAATGATAATTATTAGGTAACACGTTTTACTCCCTTAAAATATATTAATCTTCGAACTCAATAAGGAATTTGAGACATTTGCCACCCTAGCGTTGCAAAAGACCTTGGGATAGTATTCAATAATAAATAATTTTTTATTTCGAATTTATACATTGTTAGCTAATTTGACTGTCACAATTTAATCAGACCGAAGATTTAAAGGTTGTAATACATATATAGCTCATATAGGAATAATTTTAACACAGAATTTAGTGATTTCGTAGTTACAAAATAATTATCACTGCAACTAAAATTAAATAGAAATGCCTAGTGTGGCGATCAGTTCACTTACTAGTAAATATAAGATTCAAGGACTTCAAGTAACCAAGGGGAATCAAGGAACAAAAAGAACAAGAATTTTTTAAATTAAAAATAACAACATGTATTATACAAAAATGTTAATCTAAAACTTTATTTATCTTCGAATATATACATTATTTAACAAATGAATTCTAAATAATTATTATAGATATATTATTTTCCAAACCCTAATATCTATAAATTGGTGACCCCGACGTGAATTTTCATAATCCCAAACTGTCGGATTTTCAGAACATATCTTTTTTCTTTATTTATATGGTAAGTGAAATGTTTTGCCATTTATCATTTTCCTCTATTGTTTAAAAGAATCAGACAGTCATTTGGTGATGGCATCTAAAAAAGCATCTCACTCAGAGACATCTCAGCAAGCATCTCGTTCAAATAATATTTTACCAGACGAAACAGTTGTGACATCGCATAATAATTATGTCACAAATATTAAACTTCCTCCTTTCTGGGTGTCCAAACCCGAAATATGGTTCACACAAATTGAATCACAATTTAACATCCATCGAGTTGTCAATGATCGAAAAAAGTATGATTATGTCATTGCAAGTTTGCCACCGGATGTTATCACAACAGATAACTTAAAAACTATCCTGATTTCTCGTTTGACCTCAAGCGAGGAAAAGCGGTTGGAAGACTTGCTCTCTGGTTCCCACATGGGGGAAACCGTCTGATTTTTACCGGTCAATGCTGTCGATTGTCGTAGGTTCCCATGTGGTGAGCCAGGAGCTCCTAGTCAAATTATGGAAACGGCGATTACCTAAAACTATTTATATTGCCATCATTGCATCCGTAAAAACCGAGATTAAAGAAATAATCGACATTGCTGATCGTATCAGAATTCTATGATTTCCCCTATATCTAATTCAGTGTGTAACATTAATCCCACATTATCTACGTCAAATTTGATTACAACCTTTCAAGATACGTTGAATCAAGTCTTGCACAAACAAGAAATTTTTTCATCACAATTACACTCTATTGAGTTTAAAGTTTCTTCAATAACTTCTGCTACTCCTACAGTTTTTGGCACCTTTTGTGATAATTGTAAAAATCGTCTCGACTCAGGAAATCGCATGGACTCAAGGCCCCATTCTAGTACTCGAAACAATACCCGCGTTAGATATAACCTTTCTAATGCCAAGTTTGCTATTACCATCAACTTTATGGTTGCAAAGCTTTTAAATGTCTCGGAGATTGATGCACTTTCGCCAAAGATTTAAAAGTTGACAATCAGAAATGACTAAAAGTTAATGATATTTTGACAGCTGACGTTAATATTTCAAATAGTAAACGTCGTCTTTTTATATTTGATAATGCAAATAACTTAAATTTTCTCATTGATGCAGGCGCCGATTTGTCGATAGTACCTCGGAATCTTTTAACAGATATTATTATATTTATTGATATTGTACTGACAAAAAAATTTTTGAAAATCGATTTAAACCTACGTAGGTTATTTCCTTTTGTTTTTAATATTGCAGATATTAATGTCCCTATTACTGGAGCTGACCTTTTAACGCATTTTGGTTTAGTTGTTGATTTGAAACAGAAATGTTTAATTGACAATATAACTAATTTATCAACATATTTATTTTCTAACAATGGGCCATTACATTCTCCTAAGTTATTTAGCATATCAAATGAATACACAGCATTACTTTTAGAATTTACAAGCATATTATAACAGAAGGTCATTTACCTTTCTCACGACCACGTAGGTTAGATAATGTTAAATTTAAGATAGCTCAGAACGAATTCAATGCTATGGTAAAGTTAGGCATCTTCACCATTACACATGGTGGCAAAAAAGACAAAACGATTGGAGACCTTGCGGAGACTATCGTCGGCTCAATTCAGTTACTGTCCCTGACAGATACCCATTACCGCATCTTCATGACTTCAATTCACAATTATATGATTGTGTTATCTTTTCAAAAATAGATTTGGTCCGTGCGTATCACCAGATACCTGTCGCAAAAAGTGACATTTATAAAACAGCGATTACTACGACTTTTGGTTTATTTGAATTTGCGGGTATGCCTTTCGGCTTACGTAACGCTGGTCAAACATTCCAACGTTTTCTGAACGAAGCTTTAGTAGGTTTACCTTTCATTTTCGTCCATTTAGATGACATTCTGATTGCAAGTAAATCTAGTTCGCAACATTTGGAATACTTGAAACTTGTTTTTCAGAGGTTAGAATTATACGGTATAAATATTAAACCGCCAAAATGCATATTAGGTGTCAATCATTTTACATTTTTAGGACACAATATTTCTTCAGCCGGTATTTTACCTTCCTCTGATGTCATAAATGAGTTTCCTTTACCTACTACAGTTAAACAGCTTCAGCGTTTCATAGGTATGGTTAACTTTTATCATCGTTTCATACCTTCTTTCGCTGAAATCCTAATTCCTTTACATACTCTATGTACTACTTTATTGCATGATAAAGTTAAAATAATAAATCATTGGCCTACCGACTGTCTTGACAGTTTTTCCAAAGCCAAAGCTGCTATAGCTGGTGCAACCTTTTTAACTCATCCTCGTTGTGATGATAGCTCGTTTTTATCACTGACAGTTGATTGTTCAAATGTCTCTGGGGGGGGGATTTCTTGAACAGCTCGATGATGAAGGTGTACTTGCTCCGTTAGCATTTTTCTCACGAAAACTTACTTAGCACAGACAAAATACAGTGTCTTTGACAAAGAACTTCTTTCTTTATTCACAGCGATTAAACATTTCAGGTTTTTACTTGAAGGTCGTACATTTATTTGCTTTACTGACCATAAACCTGTGGTCAAAGCATTATTCACTAAAACTGAAAGATCTCCCCGGCAAATTAGACATTTAGAATTCATTGCTCAGTTTGCATGCGAGATCAGACATATCAAGGGAAAATATAACGTTGTTGCTGACACCTTATCACGTGATCATGATACGTCTTCTTTACAACAATGTGTTTCTCCAATTGTAACCCAACAGTCTAATTTAGTCGATATTAATTTTGACTTAAATTTATTGAGCAGAGCTCAAGAAGATGATTGTCAGATACTTCATAGAACACAAAAAGAACTTTTCATTTAAAGAAAATTAAAATTCCATTTTCTGACGACTTTATTTCGTGTGACGTTTCCCGCCCTAAACTATGTCCTTATGTTCCAATTATTTATAGACGGACAATTTTTGATATATGTCATGGTTTATCTCACCCTGGTACTAAGGCGACTAGAACGTTAATTTCTAAAAATTATTTTTGGCCTAAAATGACTTCAGATTGTAACCTCTGGGCAAAAACTTGTATTAGCTGTCAAACTAATAAAGTGACCCGACATACCAAAAGTCCGATAGCTAACTTCGATATTCCTAAAGGACGCTTCGACCACATACATATAGATTTAATAGGACCATTACCTCCTTCTAAAGGTTGTTCTTATATTCTTACTGAGATAGAACGTTTTACTAGTTGGCCTGAAGCTTATCCACTTCATGATATTTCTGCAGAAACTGTAGCACGTACGTTATTTCAAAATTACGTTTGCCGATTCGGTGTCCCTGTTACAGAGACAACGAATCAGGGAGTTCAATTTGAAACGAAATTATTCCAAGAATTTTCAAAATTTTTGGGATTTCATATAATTCGTACGACCGCATATCATCCGAGTAGCAACGGTATGATAGAAAGGTTTAACAAGACTCTTAAAGCTGCTTTAAGAGCTAAAGCTTCTACGCAACATTGGGTAGATGAGCTTCCTATCGTGCTTTTAGCTTTGAGGACAATCTCCAAGGACGATTTGCAATGTTTCTCTGCAGAATTTGTTTTTGGTCAAACTTTACGACTACCTGGTGAATTTTTTATTAAATCATATACTTGTCCGGATATTCCTTACTTTATTACTAAATTACGTATTTCTTTTAATAATGTAACGTTCATTCCACCTTTTCACCATGTTAATTACAAATCATTTGTCAGTTCAGACATCTCGACTTGTAGTTTTGTTTTCGTTCGGAAAGAACGTTTTAAAAAATATTTCTCCCCTCTGTACGATGGACCATATAACGTTTTGTCCCGTACAGATAAGTTGGTTACTTTTATTAAAGGAACTAAACTCGTCACGGTAAATATTGGTAGGATTAAACCAGCATATTTACTAACTGACAAATGCGATGTCACTACACCTGCTATTGACGAATTAAATGACTGACTCTTCTTTTTCTTAGCGGGGGGTAATGTGGCGATCAGTTCACTTACTAGTAAACATAAGATTCAAGGACTTCAAGTAACCAAGGGGAATCAAGAAACAAAAAGAACAACATTCGCTCTGGGAAAGTAAAACTGTACTCAGCAGTAATTCATCACACAGCAATAACACGTTAATAATACGGAAAATCAAAACTGCTTACTGATAATTCATAACAACTATTCAAGCTCTCAGAGAATACATACTCTCTGCTTAATTAAACAACCGTATCGTAGTTTTTAAAGTTCTTAAATTAAACATGAGGGTTAAATAAGGATAAATATTTTAATATAATAATTCTTGTGTACAGGCGAACATACTCTGTGGAGTGTAGTTCTAATGTAGCGCTACTAGACGATGCTACTAGACGATGCTACTAGAACCATTTTTCATTTCTATTTTTAATAACGGGATCGTAGATACATAAGGGCTGAACATGCTAAATGCAGTAGTACTTTCTCTGTCTTGACTAGTCTTGTGATTGGTCGAATCGTGCACGAGAACTCTTTGCAATGAAGATTTCTTAGCGGTTTTGGGCCTGTCTATGTATACAATATCTATGGTCGTGCTATTTTGCTTCTTGATCATCTTTGTATTTAAAATGTAGAGAATTTCGTGGAATTTCGGAGAATTTCGTAAAGTTTCTGCAGCTGCGTTTATTATATGTTTACTCCTACATTGTTTTTTACTGGACAATCGATTAATGGCAAAACTTAATATTGGAGATTTCATGTATTTAATTACTTTATTCGTGAAATATTCTCCTCAAATACCACTCGTGTTTTTAAATTTAATCCACTTTTTTTCTAGCTAAGTTTCCAAAAGTCTCGCCGAAAGTAATATAATTTGTGGAAAGTGACAGGTTATTATAAAATATTAAATTACTCGTTTTAAAGCACACGATATTTTATCAGGTAATAATAATATTTTAAATAACAAGTTTCGAAAACGAATCTTTTCACACGAGTGAGACAGTTTGGTGGAAAGAGCCGAAGGCGAGTTCCACAAGTCGAATGAGTGTGAAATAGTAGATTGCAATACAAGTGTGGCAAGGGCTTCATTGCAAAACGATGTATGAAAGTAGGAACACGAGCGCAGCGAGTGCTCCTATCATACGAGTTTTGCAATGAAGCTTGCCACACGTGTGTTACACACTATTTTTTCTACGGTTGTGAAGTTATTTGCCTTTTTTTAAAGTCTTTCCAAAATTTTAAATTTGCTGCCTGCCAGATTTGATATAAAGTGACATTTTCCGCAGTCATTTTGAAGTTAAAAAATTTGACTTTGTAATTGCAATTCATGTGTAATTAATATACATTTATAGAATTTAATTGTTATTACCAGTAAGTAATATAAAATTCTTTAAGGTAAACACACTATTTTTTCCGGTGTGTGAAGATGTAATCAAGGCGTGTGGCAAATTCTTTGCCGCACGGCGTGCGGCAAAGTGATATTTTCTGCACTCATTTTGAAGTTAGAAAATTTGACTTTCAGCACAATCGTAGAAAAAGATGTTTTCAAACGTGTTGTTTACAATACTTTTTCTACTACTGCAGAATCAACTATTTTTAATAAACTTCTTCAAAAGTGATGTAGCTTGAAGACTCAAAACTGATGTTTAGTCGTTAAATAAGTCGGTTGCTATGAAACTGAATAGGCTAGCCAAATAAAAGGTGTCAGTTCTGTTTTTGACAGGACTGAGTGAAAAACATGACAGTACTGTGTTTTTGGACACATCGTGTGAAAAATGATGGTTTCGAGTCGTGGCTACTGTGCGTTATTTGCCGTTTTCGAAGGAAGTCGTAGATAAACTATCTATCAATTTAGACTCATATTTCGAGGCAACGGAACTTTAGAAAAAAATTTATCTCTAGTGTTCAAAGCTCTGCTGATATTACATTCGATAAAATAGCTGGGAGGTTTAAGTTTTTGGTGTTTCAGTACAATGATTAGTGTCTAAGACCTGCTCAACAGAGTTATTTAAGGATTAAAGAAATCTGGACCAAAGTTGGCGCATTAATTATCAAACAAATTCAAAACATTCACATTCTAAACTCATACACCCGCTCTGTTCAATTGGGAGAAAAATAATGTATTGTTTAAAAGATCTTTACTTTGTGTTGCAATATAAATGTCGCGGTATATAAAAAAACATTTAGTTATATCATTTATTAAATTCCAAATTATGAAACTCTACACTACTTACAAAATTTCATTAAAATAAACTATATTATATACGCTCCTTTAGAAATAAGAAAATGCACAGTTTTTCATGGGTTTTATGAATGATCATTGGTGTCGTGCGAGTGACCATGCGGCATCCGCCGTATCGTACGAGCATAGATAGGCAAATAATGAATGTTCACAAAAATCAGTTACTTAAATAAATGTGTTTTTTTTTGTTCCAGGAGCAAACAGAAAATATAGCAGCAAGTGAACTTCTTCTAGAGTTAATGGTTAGAATAGCAGCACATCCAAACCAATGGGACAAGGTCCATAAATTATTACGTAAGTAAACCACGTCACGTCACTCTGAAGCTCTAACTTTACCTTATATGACATAAATGATAAAGTCTAGTTTATAGAGTCTGTATTATATGGGAAGTTTTTATTATTGATTGCTTAGAGAATTTTATTGTCGATTTTATTTTTGTCCATTACTGCTTCTGTGAGGTGTACCAAATATGATCAAGAATAATATTTTCTGAGAAATCAGTAAAAAAATGAGTCCCTGTGATAACATTTAAAATAACTTATAATTAATGATATACAATACTTGAAATAAAAAAAATCGTCATATGGTTTTTCAAATTTTTTAGTGTAAAGCATTAAATATACTTTTTGAGATAGCAACATTGCAATTAGCTAAGAGGTCGATGTTTTTACTTCCCTGGCTTACCGAAGAGAAATATTGTAAACGTGAGAAAATTAAACTATGTATGTTACGAAAATTAAGGTCTTTCAATTACGTCAGTCTGTCTGTCTATCGGTCTGATGCCTGTCTATCTGTAGGCGATATATATCATTTTAAGGAGAAAAATAATATTTGATAGGAGGTGACGCTATTACCAATGAACTAATGGAATATACTTTTAATGAGAAATATATAACGTGGATACCTTATAAAAGAAAATGCTAAGAAAACCTGCTATATTTGTAATGAAAATTATACAGGGTAGACACCCAAAAAAATAATTAACGAAAAAATGTAAAGGATGATAATATTTGGCAAATAGTTAACACATTTGTCAAGGAAGGTGAAAACACACAGGGTGTTCACCCTAAGAAATAATTAATTATAAAACAATAGTGGAATATGACGTTCATTGTTCAGGCGAAGAAAGTAACGTGTCTTTCAGTGATAAGAGTTTTAATGAATTTGAATAATTGATCTTAATATGAAACATACCCAATCTACATTTTAGTAAAAATTGTACAGGTTTTCATCCAACAGAAAAAATCTATATAGGTTTTTACAAAAAAAAATGAAGTTTTGTGTAAATACCTTTACAGTTTTCTATTTATGTAATATTCTCAAGAAGTACCAAGTTTGGTGTACTTTTCTGTATATTTTTGGTAAAACTTGGCAATTGTATTATACAGGTCAAAATCGAATCCTTGTTTTATATGCTGAGCGTGAAGTAACTAACAATATTGCTTCAGAAACTACAATTCAAAAACTATACAAAGAAATAGGTTATTTAAAAAATATATTCACTGGTCCTAATATGTTTCTACTAATTATGTAAAGGTTTTCTATTTGGTTATTTTCTAATGTTTATTTTTCTGATCTGCATGTACCTAGTAATATCATCTAAAGGATATTCTCCAAATATATATTCATATTCTTATTATTATTATATTATTTGCCCACCAACATACAAATTATTTCACGTGTATTTCAAGCACACATGATCGCAATACGCGAGGTGCAAATAACTTATCAATTTAAAATTTTAACCGGACTACATTCCAAAGGAGTCCTTATTATTCCAGCGCAAATATTTATAACAAATTACCTCAAACCCTAAACAAATAACTGTACGCGTATATTTAAAAAGAAACCAAGGGAGTTTTTAAATGGTGGATGTTTTTATACTTTACAGGAGTTTGTCGATAATGTGCAAATTAATATTTTACTGCAATTTTTATTTCAAATTTTTTATTGTAATTGTAGATGTTATAATTAAGATTACTTTATTTGTTTCCTTAATCTATATTTTACCTCATTATTTGTAAATTTATATGTGTATTCGCATTATAACCTGTCACATCTATGAGTATAACTTACGTGGGTAAATACTTTTTATTATTATATAGACTTACAGCGGCACACTTTCTCAGCCATAGCTGGAAAGTATTCACGCGATTACGATTTGGCTCTGTTGGAGCCCGTTTCAGGGTTTTGGGCCACGTAACCCGGACGACAGAGATCATTTTGTAATGAAACCCACAAAAAGTTGCAAACTGAATAATTTTTTTTAACGAGTTCGTGAAAGTGTATAGAATAATGTCCTGAAAAGTTTACATTCCGCTCGGATGCAAAACATTAAAAAAAAGTGAAAAAAAAAATTTTTAAATTAAGTCAGACTAAAAAAAAAAAACGAAAAATACAGGTTGGTAGACCACATGTTTCTGAAAAAAAAAAAATTCTAATAAGATTTATCGCTAAAGCCACGGTTTTCCCGGAAAAAAATAGTGCAGTAATTTGTCACTCTGCTCGGCCAAGCGCACGGTTAAATGCATACTACGGATCCTCTAAAAATTCTTATCAGTTCTAACAGGTAAAATAAAGCTTTTTTCTCTTTGTGATTACACATTTTTAACATTTTTCTTAGTGACTAAGAGGATAAATAGTGAGTCTGTCTGCTGGAAGGAAAATATATAATTATGAACGCATACACAGACACCACGCATAGCAGCTGAATCGCTCGCATGAATTTTTACGTGCCTTTACTGTATTGGAAAAGTTCCAGAATTTATATTCAAAACAATCAAAGATATTTTCATGATTATAAGGATAAGATCGTGACAATCACAATTCCTTATCATGATATGATTAATCATATTTTCTAAAAAATGCATAAAAGTAAACGAATTTGTGTTTGAACATTCGAAAAGTATACATTTTTTTCCGAAATAGTGATATTTTATTTTTTCCAATGGGTCAATTTCTCGGCAAGTTACAGCCTCCAATATATATATTTATCAAGAAAATCAATAAGCAATTAAATTAAAATGATTTGAGATGTACTTTTTTTTGAATCCGCGTTACTACAACTTAATAAACCATAATAATCATGAAATGTTCATACTTTTTAACAGTTCTCAATGAAAAAAGAATTTTTTTGAAGGTCTTTTTTTTCTATATTTTTTATTGCGACGATTCAGTTCGGGCGTGATAATATATATAAGTATATTTTTCCCATCTATCCTTTGCTTGTTTTGTTTGAAACAAAAAAGCATCAGAAAGCTACAATTTCCATCTTTTAAATGACCAAAACTCATACAGATTGAACAAATTTTGATTTAGTGAAATGTAATACAATGCGTCGGTGTCACAGTCACGCGTATTCAAGCGCGCGCACGCATGTATCTCGCTTCGAGTTATAACGTTACACTTGACTATTTTTTTCCTGGAAAACCGTGGCTTTAGAGATAAATTTTTTAGCACATTTTTTGTTCATATATACGTAATCTATCCATTTGTATTTTTTGTTTTTTCCTAGCTTGACTTAATTTCAAAATTTTAAAAAAATGGATGAAAAATTTTTTTTTCACTTTTTTTTATGTTCTGCATCCGAGCGAAATGTAAACTTTTCAGGATATTATTCTATACTTTTCACGAACTCATTAAAAAAAAAGTTTACACAGTTTGCAACTTTTTGTGGGTAAATACCTTCATCGACTGGGCTACACGGTGGTGATGTTCAGTCCAACAGCTCAGAGTCCAGACCTCAGCAACAGTGGTTGTAGACTCCGGTCATGGCCTTCGTTCTTCTTGATAGTTCCAAGTGATCCTAAAATTACTAGCACGTCTGTGGTCTTTACATTCCACATTCTTCTAACTACTGTTTGGAGATCTTTGTACTTGTTCAACTTCTGTGTATCACGTCGGTGTCATTCAAGATGGACACATCAATCAGTGTTTATTAACGGGGGAATAAATTGGACGAAGGACCAGTCAGCCTAATGCTGACAAACTGAACTTGATATATTATAGATTTTTGAAATACCTAGTGTATTAGCGGCACTTTCCTGGTGTTGTTCTCTTCAAGTTGGGCCCAACAATCTCCAGGTCTTCAATAAGATAAGGCACAAGGCACTCGCGATGTGATAAGTTACAGTTTTTATTTTGAATTGACCGAAAAATGACTTTTTATATATTTTTTAAGTAGCGTTATTATTATTCAATTTTGGTTGATATGGAAATCAAAAACAAATTTAATTATGGAAACAAAAAATGCTAGAACTGTTTTCTGAACATACCGCCCATCCAAATGGCGAAGCATTTGTAATAAAAGTTTGTAATTTCCGTGGGAAACGTATTTATGAGTACAAGAAATATATCTAAAACTATGAAAGTAAAACTAGGTTAAATAATAATACAAAACTAGTGAGGAGTAGCTAAGAAACATAGTTTTAAAAGAGGTCTCTTAAGGACACCGTTAGCTGTTCGCACAGTAGCAATACGGGTCTGCTCATTAGGACTAGAGTGCAATTCGACAATTCGGCCAAGATGCCACGTTAGCGGTGGGAGATTGTCCTGTTTAATGACAACAATGGTACCAATATTGGGAGGTTTTGTAGAATCTGTCCATTTATGTCGTTGCAGGAGAATGTGAAGATACTCGTTATACCAGCGCTTCCAAAATCCTTATTGAATTTGTTGAATCAACTGCCATCTGGACAAACGATTTATGGGAACGGAGATTAACTCCTCGTCGGGAGGAGTTGTTAATGAAGATAATGTTAAAACATGACCTGGAGTTAAGACCTGGAGATCATTTGGATCACTACTAAGCTGACACAATGGTCCTGAATTTAAAACTGCTTCGATTTGGTGAAAAACGGTATTAAGCTCCTTGTAGGCCAGTACTTGGGGGGGGATTAAAGCGCCACTTAATTTGCATGACTCCGGCGGCATTTTGGGTTAATTGATTCAGTTGACGATTAGCGCCAACGAAATTAGTTCCGTTGTCACTGTAAAGATGAGAGCATTGGCCTCGACGTGCAACAAATCGCCGTAATGCTGCTATAAATGAATCAGATGAAAGATCTGGAACAAGTTCAAGATGCAGAGCTTTAATGGCGAGATATACAAATAAGCATAATATGCTTTTTGAGTTTTGCCACCCCAGCGTCTACGAAAAGTAATATTAAATAGCCCAGCGAAGTCTACTCCGGTGTGCAGGAACGGTTTAACTTCAAAGACTCGAGGAGTGGATAAATCACTCATCAGAGGTGTATAGGATTTTGGATTATGTCGCGAACAACGATAGCAATGAGAAATGTAATGGTTAGTTGCTCGTCTAGTGGACAATATCCAGAATTGTTCAGCTAATAAAGCCTGAAGAGCGGTTGCGCCAGGATGCAGATACTTATTATGATACTGATTAATAAGAAGTTTAGTTAATCGGTGTTCCCGTGGTAATAAAATTGGATGTTTTCTCTCAAAGGATTCCTGAGAGTTGCGAAGTCTTCCGCCCACCCTGAGAATACCCTCTCGATCTAGGAAAGGTGCAAGTTTGCGTATAGGTTTAGCACAAGGACTATTTGAACAAATTTGTTTTATTTCACTAGCAAAGACTAATTATTGAATATGTTTTATAATGAAAAGCAGCGCATTATGTAGTTCCAAATTTACCAAAGGACCTCGAATTAAATTAGTATTGTCCTTAAATAGCTGGTAAATCGAATTAAATAAGCTATGCTTCCTTGAACCTTTCGCAAAGAGGAAAATCGTGATAATAAAATTATTATGAAATCATGTTGTCCAGAGACAACGAGAGAGATTGTATTGGTTTCTAAGTCTACATCGGAAGGCAAGGTAGAAGATGAACTAAAGTTCAGGCGGAGAGCTGAGCCACTTGGGACCCGCCCACCATGAAGAACATTTCAAGAGGTCATGGGAAAGAAGACCCCGTGAGGCGCAATCAGTAGGATTATCGATACCATCAATATGATATCAATTTTCCGGAGATCATTTTTCCTGAATTTGTGTAACTGTTTGCAATAAACGTTTTCCACTGATGTGGAGAGGATTTAATCCAAGTTAATGCGACTGTGGAATCGGACCAAGCGTAAATATTTTTAAAAGCAATGTTGGCATAGGTGTCACGTACAAAATAAACTAAATCTGAAAGTAACAGTGCTGCACATAACTCAATGCGTGGAATTGTGATACGCTTAAGCAGGGAATCCTAGATTTAGCATAGACCAAAAAAAATGCATACAGAACCATCATTTTGTGTAACCCTAAAATATACCACACATGTATAACCAGTCTCAGAAGCATCACAAAAACCATGAAGGTCACATGCTTGATAATTGGCCGTTATAACGCGGCGAGGTAACTGAAGTTGAGCGAGACATAATATCTCACGCTTGTATTGTGACCAACGTGAACAAATCTCAGCGGAGGGTGCCTCATCTCAAGACAATCCTTGTGCCCAAAAAATATGGATCAAGTGATTTGCAAAAAGAGTAAGCGGAGCTAACAATCCAAGTGGGTCAAATATGCGTGCAACTTCAGAAAGTAGTGATCTTTTGGTACAACAACTGTCGATAGTGTCTATTTTGTAAGTTAGGGAATCATAAGTTGGATTCCAGTTCAAGCCCAACACCTTTTGAAAGTAATCAGCAGTGTCAAATGATTCACAATTAGTTTGGCGTAATGATGGGAGTATGGAGTCTAATACGATAGGATCGTTGCTAGACCACTTCCACAAATCAAATCCACCACTGTTAAGAAGACCTCGAAGTTGAGATTGTAAAGTAATAGCTTCCTCAGCAGATGAAAAGCCCGTGACTACGTCATCTGCATAAATGTCGCTAAGTAACACTTTTGCAGCGTAAGGAAAATTATCTTTTTCATCTGAAGCAATTTGTAAAAGAGTGCGGATAGCTAGATATGGAGCAGATAATACTCCGTATGTAACAGTATTCAATTCAAATTCTTGAACAGGAGTGTTTGGAGAAAAGCGCCATAATATGCGTTGATAGGCTCTGTGATCAGATGTTACTAAAATTTGCCTGTACATTTGTTTTATATTTGCAATAAGTACAGTGGAATGGGTACGAAACCGTAAAAGTAATGATACTATGTCTTGTTGTAATTTAGAACCTGTTAATAAGGTGTCATTCAGAGAAACATTATTAGTAGACTTTGCTGAGGCGTCAAAGACGACACGTAATTTCGTAGTAGAACTTTCGGGCTTCAACACACAATGATGAGGAATATAATAACATGAATTAGAATGATTGGAAGCACTTTGACCACTCATAGGAGACATGTGTCCACAGTCAAGATAATCCTGCATGAAATTTGAATATTCTTATTTTAATGTAGAATTCTTATTCAAACGATTTTCCAGAGATAAAAAACGACGCATTGCGGTATTAAAAGAATTACCTAAAATAGGAATATCTTCACGAAAAGGTAATGAAACGATGTATCTGCCTATTTTGTCACGAGTATGAGAATTGATAAAATTTTGCTCGCACTTAATGTTCTCTGGAGAATTGAATATTTTGTCAGGTATGCTTTCAGGTTCCCAAAACTTCTTTAATGTGGAATCAAGTTGTGAATAAACAGACACATGAAATGAGTTAACAACAGCGGGTGTAGAAATATTAATTTTTCCAGATAGTATCCAACCAAAGATGGTTTTCATTGTGATTGGTTCACCAGGACGACCATATTTAATAGCGGGTTGTATTATTTGGGAGTAGACATCAGCACCAAGCAAGATGTCTATTTCACTCGATTTCCTATAATGAGGATCAGCGAGAGGCAGGTTATTTAAATGTTCATAACCTTGAGTGGGCAATGTGACTAGACGGAATATCATTACAGATGACCGGCAAAACCATTGCCTGTATAATAAAACTGGGATGATGTCTAGACAGCGAAGTGACCTGACAAAAAGTCATGCCAGTACAAGCGGGTGAAGAAGTTCGACCAATTCTTTGAATAGGAACGGAGCATTGCGTGAGCAGTAAATTAAGTCTGTTTAGACATTTCTCAGTTATTACTGATATTTGACTGCCATAAACAAAATAAATAAATAAATAGAGTAAAATTCAATTTCATATTTATTGAGAGCAAAAATATTTTCAGAAAACATATTTATGTGAGTACGAAGAGAACTTGCGGAATCGGGTTTAGCTTTTGGTGAATTAAGAATATCTTCCCAATAGGTCGAAATAAGTATGCGTTTATTGTCATATATTTTTTCTAGAGTTCTGAATGCAATATGATAATTATCAGAGGTTATTGGTAAATGTTTCACTAATTTTAATGGTTCATCAGATAAGGCACTTATTAAGTATTGGAATTTCTCTATGTTAGATAATATTGTATGATTGTGTATCAATGACTTAAATAGTTCATAGAATGAAGTCCATTCAATGGCATTACCTGAAAATTTAGGTATCTGAATCTCCGGTAGATGAACAGTATTTTTATTGCTTTCAACTTTTTGATTTGCAATACCAGCAGACTCCATTTTGCTTAGTTGTATATCAACAGCTTGAATGTTATCATGCAAATTATCTATTTCCTCCACCAGTAAATTCAGTTGATCCAAATTTTCAACTGAGAGTTGACTTAATTTTAATGATTTGCGTTGTTCTTGAAAATCCTCGTAAATGAGGTTAGATCTTTTAAATTTTGCATAAAACATAGAGTGCGTTGAAGTGTTTGCCACAACGGCAGATGAGTATTCTGACACTTCTGTTAATTTTCTAATTACCACATTACATTCCCTTACAAGGTCCTCAAACTTCATTTTGTAAGTATTGATAAGCTCCTTAATAAAGTTATATTAACCGAATTGATTGACTGATTGATTTATTGATTTACCAGCGTGCGGTAGGCATTACTGCCACTCCCAGGTATAGAGCTGGGCCTGCTACGTCCATGCTTGTTGTCAGCAGCGAGAGCCACATGGCGTATGGTAAAGGAATGTGGGATGGGAGGTGTAGGTATTTGTGAGATGCGTTACCGCATTGTGTCGTGAGGGAGCGTTTAAGCTCAGTATGTTTGGTCCTTTCCTAGTTTGTTCATGATCCTATCGGTTGTTGTTTTTCACGTGTAACCTGGTCTCCCTGTTTTTAGTGTAGAATTTAATGTAGAATTTTTCACTTATCACCGAGCGTAATTTTGTCCTGAAAACCTCATTTGATTATTTACTATAGAAAAATATTATGAAATCAGATTTACAATACTATATTGTAACACCCACAACGCCAAAAAATATGCAATACCACAAAACACACTCCTATTAAACTAGACACCAACGAAAAGTCAAGATCAACAACACTTCTCTGTGATACCTCTCCTCCCCTTCACTTGCCTCCTCTTTTGATCCGCTCTACAGCACCACACCAAAAACATTGCACTAGCTCTGGATCATGTACAATCACCACTCACAAAATCGTCAATCGCACGTCCAGAGGTATGCATCACCCTTCAAACACCCACCACTCACCTAACTCAAAATTGTATCCTTCGCACCCTGTATCCAGACCAAGTGATGGCACACAAAAAGGGTTATGTTTTCTCCTTCCAACGATGGCCCAGCACTCCACATAGACAGTTCCCGTCGCCGTCGGTCCCTCGCACCAGTAGCCGATGTGTCCTCGCTCCCACGCTCCGCAGTGGATACATCATTCTTGTGCTTTCCGGAGAGCTACAACCTCCCGTCTACCCCCTGCTTGTCACTATTACGGTCCTAGCCTTTTTAAACTTTTTAATAAACTTCCTCAGTCCCACCAGAGCCGCACCAGAAGTACAAACAATTTGTATGTTTCCATTGCATGGATGAGACTTTCCAAATTCCAATAGCACCGAAACCAAGCCAATGGGCACCAATTCCATCCAAATTCCCATTACATTCTTAAATTAATTCAATTCCACACGGTGCACTGTCACCCTGATGGGGCACGCCCCCGGCCAGACTCATATGTAAATTTGCTAGAAAGAATTGTTTATTGACTTATTTTTAAGTTATTACACTTGACAACGAGCGTAATTTCGACCTGAAAACCCTCACTTGATATTTTACCTAAGAGAATATTATGACCATATACTTTTGATTATTACGGGTTCAGTTTATATTAAATTCGCCTGAGTATTTTTAATAATTATGAAAAAAGATTATTTGAAGGTTAACACAAGTAATTTATATGACCATACTTTACAGACAGATCAAATTTATTTGAATATCTTTATAATGGTTAAAAAAAATAATGTACAGGTTTGCATAGGGATATCATACCATGCTTTAATTTATTGCCATAAACTTGTCGACAAATGTCGACTCTTCAAGGGTGATGGGCCTAAACACTTCAAAGGTTATAAATATACTTGTCTGGGAAGGTACTTAAAAATGAAAAAGGAGGTACTTATCTTTCTTTTGCCTGCCTTGGGTTGTTGGTTTATTTACGCTCTTTTTGTTTCTTAATACACAGCACTGGTCACTAAACTTATTAGTTTTTTTTTAAATATAAATAATTCTATTTCAACTTTGTTCTTTTGATATGATCAATCAATTCACGCGGAAATTCTTGGGCTACAATTCACCTAAGTTTTATCAAATTTGACGGAGTTTTTCGCGGCAATTTTGCGTTTATAGTGAGAGTGTTTCAAGCACCCAACCGTTCGCTTCGAACGCACAACCCACTATCCTTAATAAAGTTATATTAACCGAATGTAAATAAAATTACAAAATAGTTGTATTAATCAGTACTCACAAATACGTTGGAATCACAATATAATAACGAAAATATGTTTAGAAGAAACAAGAAAATAAGTTAATTATAGCGGCAGGTTCAATAAAAAACCGTGTGCTAGTGTCAAAATGAATTTAAGCAACAAATGTCAGTTATGAAGTAATTAATTTAAAACGGTTTTAGATGGATGTAAGGCAATGCTGGTTTTCTTTTTTAAGGTATCGGCATCGAAGGATCAAAAATGTTTATTAACGCGGGAATAAATCGGACGAAGGACCAGTCAGCCTAATGCTGACAAACTGAACTAGATATATTATAGATTATTGAATTTGAAATACCTAGTGTATTAGCGGTACTTTCCTGGTATTGTTCTCTTCAAGTTGGGCCCAACAATCTCCAGGTCTTCAATAAGGTAAGGTACACAAGGCACTCGCGGAGTGATAAGTAGCAGTTATTATTTTGAATTGACCGAAAAATTACTTTTTATATTTTTTTAAGTAGCGTTATTATTATTCAATTTTGGTTGATATGGAAATCAAAAACCGTTATGGAAACAAAAAATGCTAACACTGTTTTTTGAACAATCAGCAAACATGATTTTGCTTTTTTATTATGTACGACGATATCTCGTCGATTTACGCGAATTTCTCTGTCAGTTATAAACGGCAAGTTCCACATAAGTGTGACGTCGTTAGTATTGACAACCATCTCGGGGGTATATTCATAATATTTTAGCGATACTGGTATATCGAAGTGCTTGCACATGACCCAGTGGAGATACCTGACCACATTTTTGTGTCTGTGAATGTATTCTGATGGTGCCAACGGTGTATAACCTGCTACCACAAGATTGACATGTTTTTCTGCTAGGCCGTCATCCTGCACCTGCTGTCAACAAACTGTTTCAATATCATCCTGTGTGGTATCTGTGCTTAGTCCTGTGCTGCTATTATTAAACTTTCCGTTTCTCCCTTCAAGCCCGAGCCATTCAACCACTGTATAGACAGACGCCTTTTTATCTACTACTAGTCGGTTGAGACCTCGAAAGAATTTTACATGCATTGGCTTTGCGCGGAATACTTCTATTTTCCCTTTTTTGATGTTGGTTTTAATTTTCTTCTTGATGTCCTCGTCGGTGGTTTCGGCACCTAGATACTCTTTTTGGATTTTTGGCGCTTCCTTCTGGACGGAATACAACTACTTGTCCTTATCATGCTCTTTAATTAGCCGTGTCAATTTGTCTTTCCGCTGTCGAATATAACCGCCCAGTTCCATGATAGATGAATCATAAGCAGATTCTAGCTCTATTAATCCACGGCTGCCGTCCTTCCTCCTGATGTATAACGTGTGCACATCTGCTTTTGGGTGATGAATTGCGATTTTTCTCGTCTTCCTCCTCCTTTCGGTCCGTTATTATTATTATTATTCTATAAATGCTTTCAGACATGACAGGAACTTGATGTTTTGCAAGTAGGTTGGCTCCAATGTGACGGCCTCAGTGCCAAGGAGGGTGTGGGGTGAAGCCGGATCGAGCCACTAGTATCTAATAAATTGTAAAAGAATATACTGTTTTTTTTGTCACATAACGGATCGGAGTCAGGCCTCATATGTGATTTCCCTTTTGGGCCCTTAAAAGTCTCCTAGGAACATACCACACGTTAGACATTGTTTACAAATAAACGTTGAAAGTAAATCTAGTCACAGATAATTTGAGAAGAGCTAAACTGTATTAGTTTCAATATAAGGAGCGTTAATACAAGCGTTTTTCTTTTGAAACAACTTTAATTGAAACATCTTCATCTTTCATATTTTCGTGTAAGAAATGAAAAATATAAATCAGTGGAATACAGCCAGATGAAAATATACATTCACATTAAATTGTAATTTTCGCAGGCACTAAATAATAAAAAAAATAATTTTGCTTTGCTTCACCATTGTATATGGACTATGGAATGACAAATGGGAAATAACGAATGTGCAATCCACATGAAACATGCGAATATGGGATCTATAAGTGTGAGGTTTAATATCGTTAACTCAAATATTTCTGCACCGGCAAAACATCCAAATAAATTGTGTTTGAAACTTTACTAATAATCATTTTTAGTATGAAGATAAGTTTCTAGTCGCTCCCATGAATATGAATCATTTACGAAACAAATAATAATAGCCCAGTGTTCAGAGAATTTGAACTCTCATTAAAACCAAAAAGATGGAATTTCATAAGCAAGTGGTTTTTACTAACTTCAATGAAATTAAAAAGGTGTACAAAAAAATTGTGAAATAAAATAAAAACGTTTTATTGGGAACGTATCCTTCAATACGGATAATAAAATAATAAAAATAATAATAATAAAGGTATTTATTTTCAAGAGGCCATTACATAGGACAAGTACAGAAAGGTGCAGTTTGCGAAGATTGAAAGATATGATTTATAACCAGATTAAAATTACCAGAGTTCTAACCATTATATAGCAAACATCTTAACATAATAGTTATTTATGATTATAAAGTGTTAAAAGTTATATTTTATTTTGTGAATGGGGAAGTAATAAGCGAAACGAATGGAGCAATCTCACGGACAAAATAAAATCACTTTTAACACGTATATTCATACACTATATTGTATGAACACTAATAAAACATAATATCTGCGCACTATTGCAAAATTTTAAAATTTTGTATTTGTAATTGTCTGTCAAAAATGACATTATGTCATGAAGCTAGACAATCAATGTCATGTTAAATTTACTCTCAACACTAGGTGTTAAAAGAAAGTCACTTTGAACACTGGTGTATAAAATGACATTTTTAACATAACAAGGGTTAAAAAGAATATAGTTAGAGCAAAGGTTAAAAAGCCTACTTTTAGTAGTATACAAAAAGTGTTTTTCTTCTCCCATGCTTTAATTCATTTATTAGACACTAGCTGATGTCAGCGACTTCGTCCGCGTGGAACTTCATCCGCGTGGAATTAGGAACACTGACATACTAACCTACTTCACATTCATTGCATTTAAGGAAACCGACCGCGCATTCATAGTACTCGAGGAAACCCACTGCGCATCCATAGTACACGAGGAGGCCCACTGCGCATCCATAGTACTCGAGAAAACCTACTGCACATCCCTAATACTTGGGGAAACCCATTGCACATCCATAGTACACGAGAAAACCCACTGCGCATCCATAGTACTCGAAGAAATCCACTGTGCATCCATAGTACCCGAGGAAACCCTCTGCGCATCCATAGTACTCGAGAAAACCCACTGCGTATCCTTATTACTCGGGGAAACCCACTGTACATCGCAATTTGTCTATTTTTGTGTTATAGATAAGATAAACGAAAAAATTATTATTTTAACCAACAATAGAGCACATGGGCGGGTTTGTGTCAAATTTCATGCTTAAAACATCCCTCTCCCTGTTCGCCTGTTCGGGGGCGGGGGGGCGATCTCTTTTTGAAAACCGTCGAATACGTTTGTCAGAAGAGCCCGTCGCTGCAATATCACGTTTCTGACTTACGCGATTTCAGAGATACCCTTTAAACCATCTACCATCCCCGTTTTCACCCCTTCAAAAAGTGAAAATTGAAATTTCGTCTTACTTGTGTCTAATAGATTACAATAAGGGGTATTTTTGCCAAATTTTACGCTTCTAGGTCTAACCGTTTCCGAAAAGTTTAAAAACCTCCCCCTCCCCGTTCACCCTTTCGGGGGGTTCTTTTTGAAAACCGTCGAATACGTATCTTCTTATTTCCTCAGAAGAGTTCATCGCTCGAATAATCACGTTTCTGACTTACGCGATTTCAAAAATACGGGTTCCCTTTAAACCATCTACCACCCCCGTTTTCGCCCCTTCAAAAAGTGAAAATCGAAATTTCGTCTTACACGTATCCAATAGATTTCAATAAAAAATATTTTTGCCAAATTTCACGCATCTAGATCTAATTGTTTCCGAAAAAGCCCAAAATTTCAACCGCCTCTTTCACTCCCTTGGGTATCGAATTTCGAAAAATCCCTTCTTAGTGGTTGCCTACGTCATTCGAGGAACTAGTATGCAAAATTTGAAGTTTCTAGACCTAGCGGTTTGAGCTGTGCGTTGATAGATCAGTCAGTCAGTCAGGGTATTCTTTTATATATATATATATATATATATATATATATATATATATATATATATATATATATATATATATATATATATATATATACATATATATAAATTCCCTACCTGTACTTTAACGAGGTTCATTAAGATACAGATTTTCCATTAAGATACAAGTTTATAACCAATAGAAACGTGACACAGAGCAATATTCTGTCAATATCAACTATTGCCTTGAACATCTGACAGATCTAAGATTTATCAATTTTGACAAGTCATTTGTCATGTCATGTTTACCTAGCAATTTCAGAAATAAAGTGTTAGTTTTCCATTTTATTATGACTGGTCGTAGAAAAAATAGCGTATGCAACTCACATTTAATGGCAATTAAGGCACTAGCATTCATAATTCTCATGCTCGTGTCTTAATATCTATCATTGAATGGTTGTTGCGTAATATACTATTATTTCACAGTGTGAAATAAAGCTTATTGGTTTCTATGGAAACAGCAATAGAATTTAGTCATTACGACAAAATTATATTGTTTTCTAATTCCGAATGGCGATTCAAAAAATGTGTATATAATTCGAGACTAAAATGTGTTTTTTACTCGTGTGGTTTATATAAATGCCCCACTTGTAAAAAAACACCATTTTAGCCACTTGTTTTATAAAATACTATGTTAAACGCTCTAACGTTATCATTTACATCATTAGTTAGCGTATTATAATATTTATACCGGTGTATTTAGGAGATTTTTCGTACACCTTTGATAAGACTCTATAAACACAAAGATACTGGGGGTTGCGATACTGGGGATTGCGAATGGGACAGTGAACGATGCAGAAGTAACCTGGGCAATCGACACCTTTCTCTCATTTAAATCACCAGGTATTGATGATTTTTTCCAGCCCTACTCCAGTGGGGACCAGAATTCATACACGACCACCTGGTGCATATTTCCGGGCATGCGTTGCCACCTCGGTAAAGTGGAGGGAAATAAATTAATACCTAAACCAGGATGGACAGATTACTCCTTACCAAAATCGTATCGGCCCATTAGCCTTTCCTCCTTCCTACTTAAAGGTTTGGAAAGATTGTGTGATTGAGAAATCAGAGATGCAGTGTTAATTTCACACCCACTGCATCCAAATCAACACCCCTATATCCCAGGGAAATTTAAACAATCGGCACTTCATTCCGCGGTATCTTGTATTGAGAAATCGGCGAACATGAAAATGTCTACTCTGAGGACGTTTATTGACATCGAAGGTGCATTTGATAAAACAATCTTCGAGAGCATAATGGCATGGTGTTCCCAAGACACTTAGCAAATGGATAATACACATGTAATGCTTAAATAGAGAACTGTTCAAACAAATGTAGGAAACATAGAGACTAGAGACATGGTCAATAGAGGCTTTCCACAAGGTGGCGTTCTATCACCTCTACTGTGGGTTATGGTCACCGACAGCCTGCTACACCGCTTCAATTACTCTGGCTTCTTCACAATAACTTACGCAGATAAAATTACCATCTTTGCATGCCACTACATTACTGGTGCGATGAAAATGACGCCTACAGCTGCAATGGAGACTATACTCTGCATCCTCCCTCTAAATCTATACATAGAGGAGGTGGCGTTGAGAACTGCTGTGAGATTGCAATCTGTAAGCCAATGATATATTAATGGCACGGCTAGGAGATATGCCTGTATCTTACAAAACAAATTCTTCTTCTGGAAATCAGGACCGACCGTATCACCCTAAATATAATTTTAATAAGAACTTTGAAGTAAGTTTGAACGTGTCCGGAAATGATAAGTCGGACATATCATATCTGCACCGATGCGCGATGGTTCAAAAATGGACTGTGTATCAGAAGACCTAGATCTACATTCGATAATACCGCTAGGCACACATGCTACTATTTTCCAGGCGGAACTAGTAGTGATCCTGCAAGCGGTAATAGAAACCACGTAAGTGGAAAAACGGGACGCATATCAATGGACAGCAGAACAGCCCTGCTTGCCCTAAATAACTGTAGGACAGGCTCTGGGCTGGTTCTGCAAATTAGAAAGGCTCTAGATATGTTCGCCCGAAATAATAGCGTCCAGCTCCGTTGGGTGAAAGGACACGATGGAATTCAGGATAACGAAGAAGCGGACGCTACAGCCAGGAAGGGACCTGAAAGCTCCCTGCATGGACCGGAACCTGCAATAGCGCTCTCAGATTCAGTCCACAGGTCTCTGCTAAAGAACTGTACGCTCAAACACCACGCGGACTGTTGGAGTGGTCTAATCAGCAGCAGACATATCAGGACGGCTTTGAACACACTCAGTCGTAAGATAGGCAAACACTACATCCATGTGTCCAGGAGTAATCTGCGCATCTATGTAGGATTACTAATATGAAAATTCCACTGCAGACTAAACAAACACCTCCATACACTGGGAGTTATAGACAATCCTAAGTGTGGAGACTGCCGAGCATGTGATGTGACACTACCCTGCTCTCTCTATGAAAAGAGGATCCATACTGGGGGACTGCTAGCCCAGTATGGCCAGTATAGGTTGCGTACCGCCTGGCCTTGTGCTCAACTACATCACAAGCGTTGGTTGGCATGAGGAATGAGAGGCTCGGTCGACATGTCACAACTTACGGGGGTAGCGCAATGGGCCGGCCTATGAGGGCTGAGTGCACGTGTGCGCAAGCTCACCCCCCGCCAAACACTCCAGATTCAAAGATATTGCATAATATAGTAACCGACATTTCGACAATCAAGATGGTATCATCGGGAAATGATTGAAGTTGTAAGGACAGCAATTAAACAATCTTATCAAAGGTTACGATAGTCTTCGCGTGCATTTTTTTACCAAAATATTTCATAACCTTTATATTTAGTCATCGATGATTTTTTTTCAAAAACCCTACAGATCTTCCTTGGACTAAGAGTAATTTACTGTCCAAATTTCAATCAAATCGGACTTATTTCTCGTTTCTCTTAAGTTATCGTGCTTAAAAAGACATTAACGAACAGAGTGGCAGGCGAACAGATTGCCAAACCGACAGACAGATGGATGAACGACGGACATTTTGTAGAGAATTTTATAAGTTATATGTTTTATATCAACATAATTCCAATAACGCTAATGGTTAGCGAAAAAGGCAAAAACTTAATCGGACCACCACTTTTCCAAGATGGCGGCTCGAGGCCAACAGTTCATGACTTTTCTGTTATTTCAGTCAAACATCGAAATTTGTTCCTATTTGACTTGGTTACAAACGAGGGAAACATTTAGATTTGTTAGAAATTCTTGAAATTAAGAAAACAAATAAGAAATAGGTAACACTCCCAAATTGAATTTGGAATAAGCCCATTATTGAGAGCGTTGTTAATATTCAATTTCAGGTAATATCAAACAAATATAGGTAATATAATTTATAGTATAAACATATAAACATCTTACTTTATACCTTTGATAACACAGGCCTGCAAAAAAAATTTTATGAACACTTTTTTTATTATTTAGGGTGATCTAACAGTTTTCAAGGGTGCTGAATCTGAAAATTACATCAGTTTTTCTCCATCACCCACCGTTTTTCCGCAACTCGACCCAATATTTTGGGTTTCAATATTTTGAACCTAATAGGTATGAATATGGATGGCTATTTTGGAATGTAGAGATGTGTTTTAAAATTTTTTAAAAAAGTTTTATTATTCCAAATTAAGTTTATTCGCAACAAAAGACACTGTTAATGTATTTTCAATTAATTTAATCCACATTGATGGCCCTGTACTTTCTTTTCCTCTTGTGAGTAACACCTGGATACTCTCGATGAAGTGACCAGCAGTAGCCTCAATATAAATACTCAAATACAAATATGTATGTACCTATATAGTTCTAGGTGATATTATGTTATTATTTTACATAAAAAACGTCGGCGTCTTTAAATGGTGGTACAAACTGTACCACCACTCAAAGATGCTGACGTTTTTTATGTGTATAATATCTCCCAGGACTGAGGAGAACGATACACTTCTTAAAACTTATTATATATTATTGTCAAATCCTAAAAATAATGTTAGGGACAAAATTATGTCCATTCATATGTTACAAGTTACAAAGTTATAAGTGCAAGATGTGCAGTCGAGCAAATTTTTATTATTAATCCAGCACTGCTCCCATTCCAATGAAACCATATTCCAATAAGAAGAAGACGCTGCTTTTCAACTAAAAATTTCATACCGATACCCAGAAAAAATTAAATTTTGCAAGAAAACTGAGGGTGATGGAGTTTTTTCATTATTTTTCCCGGATTCAGCACCCAAAATTTTATAAAGATCACCTATTAGTTTCAAATAAGCTTTTTGGTCGCAGGCCTGTGTAATGATTAATGATTAAGAGACAAGACAGAATCCTATATCAGACAAATCTGAATAAATCCTGTAAAGCAAAAAAAAACAAGTGTTTATCTTTCTTAATTCTAAAACTTTAATCTTTGGGGCTTCGCATAATTTTACTGAGATAAATTTCTCCCAAATCAAAGAATCAATAAGAAAAATAAAAAACGGTAAAAATTATTTTTTCTTCTACTACCGTGAATAACTCACATTGGATTGATACTTGGATTGACTACCTCCTTTCCATAATATACTACCGGATTTCTAGACTATAGAAAACCTTTTATCAATAAATAAAACGTATCTTCCTTTGTTATTGCCCTATTCGCTTTCCAATACAGAGAAGTGGGTACTTAAATAAAATATACCTCGGGATTCATTTTATATGGATACTGACAGAGAGTGGGACAGTCAAAGCACGTGCGGACTAGAAATTTATGACCATAGAGTAATATATAAATCTTGCAGTAATTCCACCCGCCATGACGGATTTGAATCGTTTACGGAAAAAAGTTCATAAATAAAAATATCAGTGGACTAACAATATTTCATTTCTTACTTGAACATTCCTCTTTGCGAAATGTGCGTTTACAATGTGTCCCCGAATTGTGTCTCTAATGAGAACTCACTATTTAACTTGCATTAGAAAAAACTAAAAATGGAAAATAATTCTGCTTCTCCTAAATAATTTATACGCAAACCTAGAGTAAGTACAGGGCGTAACAAAACAGAAATAAGTTAGAACATTTTATAATAGTGTCAATAGCCGAAGGACTCAGGTCGATGGCCATTTGGTGTTTTTTAACCAATAAAGGATGTTCAGAAAACAATGCTAGCATTTTTGTTTCTATAATTCAATTTGTTTTTGATTTCCATATCAACCAAAATAATAATAACGCTACATAAAAAAATATATACAAAAAGTCATTTTCCGGTCAACTTCAAAATAATAAAAACCGCTATTTATTACCACGCGGGTGTCTTGTGTACCTTGCCATATTCCCATACTGGAGACCTGGAGTTTGTTGGGCCCAACTAGAAGAGAACAATACCAGGAAGTGCCGCTAGTATACGAGGTCACAAGGTATTTCAAATTCAATTATCAATATTAGTTCAGTTAGTCGGCATTATGCTGACTGGTCCTTCGGCCGATTTATTTCCGCGTTAATAAACATTTTTTAAGGATATTTATTATTATTAATACTGTCAATCTGTATTTGATTCGTGAATACTTATAGTGCAGTTGAATAGTTGAATTGATTTTTTTCATTCCACCTGAAATTTTATTGTTAATTCTTATGTATTATGACCTCCTGATTACGAAAAAACTATTTGCGCCCAAAACCTCCTTGTGCGTCGAAAGTTATATATGCACATTTTGACGCACTTTCACGGATTTTCAACTTTTCTGCTTAATATAACCTGTACTAGTAATCGGATGGGAATTTAAAAAAAGTTGCTTATTTGAAATAGAATTCTTAAACAATATAGACCTGTCCGATATGTATTCGTCAATCCGCCATCTTGGGAAAAAATAGAAAACACAAAGAATAACCGAAAAAATCAAAATTGAATATCTCTTCTACAAGAAGGAGTAATTTTACCAAGGTTGGCAAAAATAAAACTCATTTATGGTCAAATATAATGCACCAATCCCGGACACCGTATGTCAAATAGGACGGTCAAAGATTCCGGACGAAATAAAATTTTTAATTCTTCGTCAATTATCAAGGAGGCATTTTACGTTACTTTTTTTTCGCTTGTACGTTATTTTATGTATTATTAGGGGACAGAATTAATTTTTTTTAATTTTCAAAAAAAGTGCATTTTTACAATTTTCAAAAATGTATTTTCTTTGACACCAAATTTTCATCGAAACAAAATGAAACATACTATATTAATTTCATTACCGCCATGTGCCATAATTTCACCGCATTCCGCATCGATAGCCGATTCATCAAAAGTAAAAGAAGCATTGGCACAATTATTTCCTTTATAATAGACACATAGAATAGAACATTAATATTCAGTTTTCTACAGCTACACTGCATATTCTTACAGCCTTTCTTATATTTAAAAAAAATAACACTTAAATCACGTACATTTTTAAGAAAAGTATTACTTTCACTCATAACATCAGGCATTAATGGCATTAAGCCAGTTTTAAGTCACCTGAATTGTAACGGATCTTTCTCAGAACCTAACCATTTTTGAACTTGGAAATATACTCTTAAACAGTGTTTGTCTATTACCTTTTCAGTAGGTGGAATTGCAGACAATTCTATTTTCATCATAATGTTTGTCAATTATTTTATTAATCTTAGGTTTGTAAAAATAAATTTTTTTATGGTGATTCCATGCTAGTTGAGTCATTATAACCAAAAGGTCAATGTCTTCACCAACTATTTTCAAATCAATAGCAGTTTTAAGGATTATAGTATCGGCGTCCTCTCTGCATATTTTAGTGAAAGACATTATCTATTAACTCTTTGCGCAATAATTTTAAAAAGCTATCCTTATTTTTATTATTAGCTAGAATTTGTTTTGGTTAACCGAGGATTTGATAATGTCACTTGTTCACTTGTGATTGAAATATCTATGCAAACATTTTTTTCTAAACGACGGATGCGCTCGTTATTCTTAGTGCTAATCTGTTCATCATCATACCCATCAAAAATAATACTACTCTAGTTGTGACTGCTTGGTTTTGATTATTGATCACATATATTATTATTATTGCCACGCGTATGCTTAATAAATTTCCTTTTCAAATTAATGAAGTTTCATTTTGTATTACATTTTTGAAGTTATACGAGACTTTCTATAGTATATTTCGTGAAGATGAAAATTGGGTGAAAAAAGGAGGGTCAAAGAAAATACAGTTTTGAAAATTGTGAAAATGCATTTTTTTGAAAATTAACACTGTTTCTCCTAAAAGCACATAAAATAAGGTACAATTGAAATGAAAAAAAGTGAAGTACAATGCCTCCGTGATAATTGATAATTGACGAAGAATTAAAAATTTTATTTTGTCCGCCATCTTTGACCGTTCTATTTGACATACGGTGTCCGGGATTGGTGCATTATATTGGACCATAAATGAGTTTTATTGTTGCCAACTTTGGTGAAATTACTTCCTCTTATAGAAAATATATTCAATTTTGATTTTTTCGGCTGCTTTTGGTGTTCTCTATTTTTTTTCCAAGATGGTGGATTGACCAATACATATCGGACAGGTCTATGTTTTTTAAGAATTTTACTTCAAATAAGCCATTGTTTTTAAAATTCTCATCCGATTACTAGCACAAGATATATTATGCAGATAAGTTGAAAATTCGTGGAAACGCGTCAAAAAGTGCATGTAACTTTTGACGCACAAGGAATTTTTGCAAATATTTTTTTCGTAATCAGGAGATCATAATATATAAGAATCAATAATAAAATTTCTGGTGGAATGTTGTCGCCCAAAAAAAAAAAATTAAATCAGTTCAACTGTATTATTAGTACAAGATTTTTGTATATACGTTTATCACAAAAATATCATTCCCGCTAAGGGTGCCATGGGAAATTGGCCGATTATCTCCATTCCTGTTAGTTCGATTCTCAAATTCGGTGCTACCAGTAACAATTTTTCTTTATTGTCAATATTTTAGGATTTACAGCCACCAGAAATGTGAATATTTGCGCTTCACTGCAGATATTTGCAATTATCTCTGTTCCTGTTGTTTCCACGTCGTAATTAGTAATCAATATTATAGACTATAAAGTTTCTTAAAACTTGTGTTTAAATAATTTTCTTCCACGACCAATTATTTAAAAAACACAGCAGCTCGTTTGAAGTTTGTATGAAATTTCAATTTTATCCAAATTTTTCGATTCCTCACTGAAATGTCGAGTCAACGTTTTTCATAAAAATTAAAGCCAAGGAACAATTTCAGACATGTCCCCAAAAAAAAAATGGCTGCACTTTCAAAATGGCCTACGTTAAGAAAAAAAATTTGCAAATATTGTTTTTGTCATTTAACACAAAAACTAAAAAAATGAAGAAAAACTTTTGCACAAAAAACAAAGTGCATAAATTTTTCTACAATTTTGTTCCTATACAATATTTGAATAGGAGTTACCATTTTCCAGATAACACTGTTATCGTTTTCGAGCAAATTATATTATTATTATTATTAATTTTTTTCAGTTTATTTTATTTTTTGTTATGTTAATAATATAAAGTTATATTATACGCCTTACAATAATTGTCACAGTGATTTATCGATATATGAATTTCCATGTTTTCTTAATTTTAGACTCATTTATCTGGAAAATGGTAACTCCTATCAAAATATTGTGTAGGTACAAAATTGTAGAAAATTTTATATGGCCGCCATTTTGAAGCTACAGCCAGTTTTTTTTAGGACATGTCTTAAATTGTTCCTTAGGCTTTAATCTTTATGAAAAACATTGTCCCCAAGGATCGGGGTGAGGTGGGTGCACGTGCAGCTAGAGAGGGCTCCCCGACTAATAGGAAAAAATGTTAGGTGCATTATCACATTCTGGGATTTCAACGATTTTGTTTTCATTACACCTGAAAATGTATCTTTTTCAATACGTTGATTCAAATATGGCTCTGCGTAAATTAGTTTAATGTATATCTGAGATTTTTCGGTCAGTTTAAATGAAAATTATTATAATTTTTTACGTTTCGGTTTCTTTTTTAAATTTTATCACAAAACTATATTTAATATTTTTACAGTGGTAAAATACCCAACAAACATAAGAAATTATGAATATGTCACAAATAATTAATTATAAACAATTACTGCATATAATATTTACATACAGAAACACATTTTTTTGTGCATTTTACTTCCACATCCAGTGAAAGTATAGTAACGACAAAAAAAATTTTGAAAATTTGTATTGTTCAAATAGGCTTAGAATGTCATGAAACGTCGAGATTTTAAGTTTGAGCGAAAAAAAATTCTATCTGTCTGTCGGTCTGTTGGTCTGCCTGTAACTTTTTTTGCGCGCACGATTACTATGGAATCGTTGAAGATATTGACTTGAAATTTGGTACACATATGTACTTTAACGGGATCTGGAAGTTTATATTTTCATCATATTCCGTCAAAGGGTTGTGGGGCAAATTAGGGTAAATAGGTAAATCAAGCAGGTAAGGGTCCATAAAATTGGCATTTAGTATATACAAGGGAAGCTAAGGTCTCAAAAATTTTTTTGGCATTAGCCACTCCCATTACCACCCTCACCAACCAACCCATTATTTAAGGGGATGAAAAAAAATTGTGATTTAGTGTGTGTACAAGAACCAAAAACTTCAAAATATTTTTTTACTTCATCCACACCCACTTCCACCCCCTATCACCACCCCCACTCCACTACCGACGTGGGATATCTTTTTATGAGTATTTAGGGTAGACGATTTCAAATATTATATTATTAAAGTTCCATAAGCAATTATTTCCACATACAAAATTTTTCGTTGTGAGAGACTTGAATAGAAAATCTGGATGTGGAAGTAGCGTACAGTTATTTTTACTTCCACATCCAGTGGAAGTACCTATAGTAACGCAAAAAAAGTTTTTGAAAATTTTTATTGTCCAAATAGGCTTAGAATATCATGAACCCCCAAATTGGGGTAAATGGGAGTAAATAGGTAAATTGAGCCAGTAAGAGTCCCTAAAATTGATATTTAGTATATATGTAATAAAGAATTTGTTGGCATTAGCCACCCCCATCCACCCCCACCCATTATTGAAGGGGGTGAAAAAATAAAATTGTGATTTAGTGTGTGTACAGCAACCAAAGGCCTCAACATTTTTTTTACTTCATCCACCCCTACTACCACCCCCACTATCACCCCCTATCAGGAAGTTAAGATGTGGATGGAACTATCTTCGTAAGAAAATAATTTTCATTTAAACTGACCAAAAATCCCAGGATACATCAAGTTAATTGGACATCAATAGCAAAAAAATAAAAAACGTGTTACACAAGGTATCAATTCATTTGAATGACTGCTTTTTTCTTCAAAATATTTAATTTAAATCTAGACATTTTAAATTAAGTGAAACATTTGTTCTGAATTTTCTCTACTACTCCAGTCAAATAGGAACAAATTTCGACGTTTGAAGGAATAAACTGATAGAGTTTTGAAACTTGGTAAATATCTTTATTAAGGCCTACTACTGAAAGTCCCCAACTCTATTTCTTTCGCTCAAGCCGTCATCTGGAAAAAATGGCACCCCTATTCAATATCTTGCTTATATCTCGCTAACTATTAACGATATCTACATTACGCTTCATTTAAAAAATAAGCGTATAATATTCTCTCCAAAAATTTTATTGTACTCTTACGTAAGTACAAAGACCGTGAGTATATTGCATTTAGTGTTGCCGTCTAGAGTTAGAATTTCTAACTCTTGTCTTGATTAGAGCTAAAAATTCAAGACAAGACCCCCACAAACTCTTGTCTTGAAATTTCAAGACAAGACAAGAGTGAGTCCCTCAAAGATCAAGAGTCTTGATTAGACTATATGTATACAGGGTGTTCCTAAAGTACGCGGAATGCGGAAGTACTCCGCGGGCGTATAGTTTGGGTCAAAATAATACTAAAAGTAAGATTAAGTTTTTTCCTAGGGCGCCCCAGCTATTCGCCCTTAAAAGGTTCAATCGTGAAGAAGGTAGATAACTCCCAACTCCCTGTATCGATTCTTATAAAATTTGGACAGTATGCACAGTTAGTGGGTATCTATAATTGAGAAATATGGCGCCTTTCGTATCTTTTTTAAAAAGACAGGGGCGGACTACCTCTAACACCCTAAACTTTGAGCATTTGACACATTTTTGGAATTTTTGCTGACTTTTTAAGTCTCCTAAACAATTTCCTAAAAAAAAAAAGGTACTCTTGTTTGATTCCGATAAAGCGACCCTTTTTCAGGAAAAAATTCTCACAAGTTTCTTTTTCGGTTTTTAAAGTATTAATTATTTGCTATCGTAGTTTCATAAAGAAAATTATTATTAGGAATTAAGCAAATATTTCGTGTTCATTCATTTCCAGGATTTATTGTATTTATTATTAAAAATATTTTATTTATGTAGGTTTTCAATATTTGCTAATTTGACCCACTGAATTAAATTAATTAAAATTTTTTTGGGCAAAAAATTTGAATTTTACCCGGGACACCTTATCAAAAAAATATTTTTTTCTCGAAAAGAGGTCGTTTTATCGGTATCAAACAAGAGTACCTTTTTTAGGAAATTGTTTAAGGAAGTTAAACAGACACCAAAAATACTAAAAATGTGTCACGTCAAAGTTTAGGGGTAAAAACCGTTAGGGGTAGTCAGCCTCTGTCTTCCTAGAAAAGATACGAAAGACGCCATATTTCTCAATCTATACACTTACTGTGTATACTATTCAAATTTTATGCAAAACCTTTTTTTTTTGGCTGCAGAGACTTACAACAATTCACAGCATGCTTCATTTTTTCGTTCTAAGAACTAGATCATTTCATGGGTTGATATACCTACATTATACAATGCAAATTCCATACAATGGCGCGTTTATATCGCTTGACTAGCGGCGGGCATCGGTAATATAACCCGATTAAAAAAATATATAAACAAATTTTTGCAGTGAAATGAAATTATTATTTGTGCGCCACAGCAATATCAATTTTCAGTTCCATTAAGATTAGGTATTTAATGTCAATTACGGCGCCGACCGCTGCCCACCGACAACGATGTTTGGGTTTTATACTTAAATTATGATCATGGAACGTTGAGAGAAATAAATGCTCTCCTAATCAGTATGCCATCATTATGTTTAGGTATGTACTTTCTTTCTAGACTCTAATCTAGACTCTTGTATAGAGTTTGTCAAGAGTTAGACTTAGGCAAGTCTTGTTTTGAAATTTCAAGACATGACAAGAATAGGGCATCTCTTGTCTTGTCTTGTCTTGTCTTGTCTAGATGTCAACACTAATTGCATTTGATCGGCACATTTCTAAAATCGTAAATATCTCCCGTAGAGGGAAAACATCATATTGTTGCGTTAGTCATAAAATTCTGAATAACTTTCAAAATATTCGTCGCATGTCCGTCTGTCTGTCTGTCTGTCTGCCTATCTCTTCGTCCGTTACGTTTCTTGTAAGCACAATAACCTAAAAAAGAAGAGTCCTATTTTATTGAAATTTGGGCAATAAATTTAGTGTCAGCTGGAGAAAAACCCTATTGATTTTGGAAAGGTTGTGACATAATTTTAGAAAAACATGCACGTGAGGAATATTGTAACGTAACACCTTTGATAAGATTATGTAATCACAAAGATACCACATAGCATACTAACCAACGTTTCGATGTTCAAGGTTCATCGGAAAATGATTAAAATTGCCAGTATTACACTTAAATATATAATCAGAGGTCACGATACTCTTCCGTGCATTTTTTTCTTAAAATGTTTCATAACCTTTACCAAATTTCAATAAAATCGGACTTTTCTCTCTCAAGTTTTCATGCTCACAAAAAAGTGACGGACAAGCGGACAGATCGACAAAGTGACGGACAGACGATGAACATTTTAAAGTTATTCAGAATTCTATGACTAACACAATAATATGATGTTTATTTCCTCTGCGAATAATATGTGCGGTTTTAGAAATGTGTCGATCAAATGCAATATACTATTCTGAGAAAAGTACAATAATAGATACGGAAAAATGTATAGGGCATTTTTTGTGGAGAATTTTATAAGCTTTACTTTTTTATAGGAAGCACACTTTCGATATCGCTAATGGTTAGCAAAAAACCGCTGCCCAAGGAATCACTACTTCCACATCCAGATTTTTTATCCAAGTCACTCACTCACAACGAAAAAATTTCGTATGTGGAAATAATTGTTTATGGAACTTTAATAATATGATATTTGAAATCCTCTACCCCAAAAACCCATAAAACGATACCCCACATCGGTAGCAGGGTGGGGGTGGTGATAGGGGGTGGTAATGGGGGTGGATGAAGTAAAAAACATTTTGAGGTTTCTGGTTCTTGTACACACACTAAATCGCAATTTTTTTTTCATCCCCTTTAATAATGGGGAGGGGGTGGTAATGGGGGTGGCTAATGCCAAAAATTTTTTTGAGACCTTACTTTCCCTTGTTTATACTAAATACCAATTTTATGGACTCTTACCTGCTTGATTTACCTATTCTTCCCAAATTTACCCCAATTTACCCCCCAACCCTTCGACGGAGCAAGATGAAAATATAATCCAGTTCTAGATCTCATTAAAGTACATATGTGTACCAAATTTCAAGTCAATATCTCTAACGGTTCCAGAGTAAACGTGCGCACAAAAAAAAGTTCAGACAGACCGACAGACCGACAGACCGACAGACCGACAGACAGAATTTTTTTTTCTCTCAAACTTAAAATCTCGACGTTTCGTGACATTCTAAGCCTATTTGAACAATACAAATTTTTAAAAAAATTTTTGTCGTTACTATACTTTCACTGGATGTGGAAGTAAAACTGAATCGGAGCATCATTTTTCCAAGATGGCTGTTTGCGCGTATGTTAAAAATAAGAATTATACCTGTCGGAGAATTGTGTTGCAGCCCTAAGCACATTAGTTCGCATAGCTGCGATAGCTGATGCGCAGACGCTAACCGGTGCGAAAACAACGAAGACCGGGAGTTGATGATTATGATATTAGCACGTGGTGACAAAGAATGTAGTTTGCATTAGTTAGTGAAAAAAAGAGAAATTTTATTTAATTATTTGATTAACATTGTAATATCCGCGAAATTGTTGTATCCAGGAAAGTCCTATCTATCCTTTCCTTCTTTCCTTGCAACATTGCAGCGGTTACCAGGCAAATAACAAGATACAGTCCAAACGGTGAGTTTTTTTATTTTATTCTACTTTTATGATAAAAAAAAATTTAGATTATTAACATACAATGGCGGTGTGAGTGCAACAGATTGAGCTGGGGACTTTTAGTATGTTTGGAAGTAGGCCTTAATGAACATCTTTGCCAAGTTTCAAAGCTTTATCAGTTTTCCCCTGTTTTCCTTATTTGAGTGGAGTATACTCAATACTCACGTATTTGAATAACTTCCTTATTTTTTTATTTTGTTCATTCTAGGATTATCAAAATTTAGCATAAAATATTGTAAACAAAGAAACTGATTGAATTGACTAGGTCCTGCCACCACAGTCATGTTTTTACCATGAATGTTATTGGTTTAAAACTAAAAATTAAGAACTTAGTGAAATGTTTGTGTTTTACGAGTATAGCAAGTATACTTCAAAAATTAACTTACTTTTAAAAACTGCAAAGTGTATATTATAAAACGCTCAACAATTAAGAATCAAAAGTATTAAAACATTTTATTACTTGCTTTTACTTCCACATCCAGTGGAAGTATAGTAACGACAAAAAAATTTTTAAAAATTTTTATTGTCCAAATAGGCTTAGAATGTCATGAAACGTCGAGATTTCAAGTTTGAGCGAAAAAAAAATTTCTGTCTGTCGGTCTGTCGGTCTGTAACTTTTTTTGTGCGCACGTTTACTCTGGAACCGTTTGAGATATTGACTTGAAATTTGGTACACATATGTACTTTAACGAGATCTAGAACTAGATTATATTTTCATCTTGTTCCGTCGAAGGGTTGGGGGGTAAATTGGGGTAAATTTGGAGTAAATAGGTAAATCAAGCAGGTAAGAGTTTATAAAATTGATATTTAGTATAGACAAGAGAAGCTAAGGTCTCAAAAAAAATTTTTGCATGAGCCACCCCCATTACCACCCCCACCCCATTATTAAAGGGGATGAAAAAAAAATGTGATTTAGTGTGTGTACAAGAACCAGAAACCTAAAATATTTTTTACTTTATCCACCCCCTACTCCCACCCCCTGTCACCACCCCCACCCCACTACCGATGTGGGGTATCGTTTTATGGGTTTTTGGGGCAGAGGATTTCAAATATTATATTATTAAAGTTCCATAAACAATTATTTCCAGATACAAATTTTTTTCGTTGTGTGACTTGGATAGAAAATCCGGATGTGGAAGTAGTGATTCCTTGGGCAGCGGTTTTACCTATAATGTCAATGAAACCACTTTCCGGCCTCCGTTTTTTTATTTCTTAACGGATCGAGATGAAACTAGATATGTGTCACATGTTACTAAAACGACATTTTTTTATCTATCTGGCAGATTTCTACAACTTCCGGTGTTACCGGAAGTGACTTTTGATTTTTAAATGGAACAGCCTGCTTATTTTTGCATTTTTAGATTCTAGAGGTCATTCTGCATATGACTGCATGTGCTAATTTTATGACCCTTTCGGCTATTTTAATTTTTTTGCAGCAAATTTTAATTTTCAATCTAGTGTGACCTACCACATATTGTTCTAATAATCATAAATAATTGAAGAAAAATACGTATTGAATTTTTGTTGTTGTTAATTTGTCACAGAGAGGTCGAAAGTTGATATAATTACTTTTTGGAAAGGGCATAGCAGGATAAGCCGTAAAATCTGCCCCCAAATAAAATTTTGTTCGTTATGAACTATTTAAATATGATTTTCCCTAAATTTCAAGCCTTCAGCCGCCATATTCGAGGAGTGGTGGGGGGTTTTTTGATTTTTGTTATTTAAAATTTTCTCGGATACCGTTGTACGAAAAAATCCGAAAAAATTCACAGTTGATACATACATGTTGGACTATTTACCCAATTTTTTTCATAATTTTTAAATGCAAATTTCGTATGCAAAAGAAATTTGCAAATTTTTGCATACAATTTTTTGGCACTTTAAGAAAGAAGGCCACTCACACAATTTTTCATCGTAATTTACTCATTTATCAAGGCCTATTCTCAAATTATTTTCATATTTTTAAAAATGTGGAAGATAGTTAAAAAAACGAAAAACTGCATTACCAACTATTCTCTTATACGCGCCTCACTATCATTTGGACGCATGTCTTGTTAACAAATATACAGGATGTTTTATTAATAATTGGACATACGATGACTGGAGAATCCTTAGTCCAAAATATGAAGATTTAACCTGAAACACTTAGATAAAATGTGCCTCCTTACTGAGATACAGGATGTCAAAGTTTTTTTTCTTTTTTTTGCAATATCTCAACTACCTCTTGACCGATCCTCTCCCAATTTGGTAAATAAACATTTTTTAAGCTAAGAAACAATAATTTATGTATTACATCACGCTAGCCCGTGGAGGGCGCCTCATGAGCTATACCTGATGATGAATATTTTTTCTCTTTTTTTTTTACGAAACGTAGTGGCACTTTTGACTAGAAAATCTCATGCAGGAATCATTCCTACGTAAAAAGGTACACTTGATAGAACTTGATAATTCCAACCATTTTCGAGAAAACTGCCGAATAGATCTCAAAAATTCTTTGAAAACAAGCCCAATTTGAAGAGGAAAAATTGTATTTATTGAAAAGTGTGCTTTGGTGACGTCTTAGTTCTGTCAAAATGTCAAACTAATGAAATTATACGTAAATGGCGTAAATTTGGTAAATAGTCCGACATGTAAGTTAACAACTGTGAAATTTTTCCGATCTTTTGTACAACGGTATCAGAGAAAATTTTAAAAAACGAGAATCAAAAAACATCCCACTACTCGTCCAATATGGCGGCTGCAGACTTGAAATTTTGGGAAAATCATATTTAGGGTAAGCCCATTCAAATAGTTGATAAGAAACAAAATTTTGTTTGGGGGCAGATTTTACATGCTTATCTTGCTATGCCCTTTCTCAAGATTTTCAAATGAAAGAATATCACTTTCATGCTACAACTAAATGTAATTTTTCAATACCAGTCTAACGATGTATCACAACACAATCCTAGTGGGTCAATTTCTGGTTGGTCACGGGCCATTAGATAGAGAATTAAAATCGGCAGAAAAATTTGAAATGGCAGAAAGAGTCCTGAAATTAGCACACTCATATGCAGAATTACCTCTAGATTCTAAAAATACAGAACATACAGGATGTTCCATTCGATTTAAAAAACAAAAGTACACTCAGAGAAAAAACATTGGAAAATTAAAAAAATCACTAATGATTGAAAATAAATCAAATATATTTTTTCCTCATTAGTGTTTATAGTTAATTCATAAAGACAACATATGGTTTTGTGAAGCGTTTTCAAAACAAAAGTGTCTAATGATGATTTAAATATTTGACCCTTTTAAAATAACTGCATAATATTCAATTGAATTTATCAGAAAAAATAATATAACATTGTTTCAACTGTGCTGTTCTATAAAAATGTTAACTATCATATATACAAAACCAATGAGTTTCTTTAAAATGTAAATGTTATACTTTTGTTTATATGGATGAGTTATTAATATAGTCAGGCAAGTAAAACAGTCATTTTAAATATTAAAGGAAAGGAAATTCCCTATATTTTGAAGGGTATATAGCAATAATTTGTTCAATAATCAATATAAAAGTAAAAATATACTAACTTGACGACTTGAATTCAATACATCAATATGTTTATATTCAAGTGATTTCTTGTGCTCTTTAAAACGCCAAATTTCTCTGAGTGCAGGTAAAACCGGAAGTCGTAGAAACTTGACAGATAGATAAAAAAATGTCGTTTTGGTAACATGTGTCACTTACATAATTTCATCTAGATACGTAAAAAAGTAAAAAAAATGGCGGTCAGAAAGTGATCTCGTTGACACCCGGTATGTATTCATATTTATTATTGTACATATTTTACATTACATTATTGTACATTTATTATTGTACATGTATACAACCACAAATAAGGCATCACGTCAAAACCAAATAAATAATTAAACCAACGTATATTTTACCAAATATATTTCAATAATATCACAAAATTATCGGATAAACAGTAATACAGTAACAGACAATAAGTTTATTTAAAAAAAAACACTGGGTGGGGGCATTATCACACATTAGGATTGCAACATACTTTTTTGGATCACTGATTCTCTTATGGTTCTACGTAAGGTTTTAATTCTTCTGCATAACCGTGGTTTATCCACTTATCTTGCATGATGTCCTTCAGTGTAGGTCGCTTCTCTGGTTCTAGGACAAGGATTTTCTTAAGTAGGTTCTTACAGTCTGCGCTCAGGGAATGTGGAAGTTTATAATTGCAAAGCAGAACTTGTTTCTTAACTTCCATCTCTGAGCCTTCGAAAGGAACAGTGTCCGTCAGTAGAACATATAGCAGTATACCCAAAGACCACACATCAACTTCGGGTCCATATTTTTCACCTCGGAAGAGTTCAGGGGCAATATAAGGTAGGGAACCACAGTATGTTTCTAGACTATTTCCTGACGAGAATTCTGTTGATAGCCCAAAATCTGTGAGTTTGATGTTCATATGACTATCCAATAGTATATTTTCGTCCTTTAAATCCCGGTGGACAATCTTTTTTTGATGGCAGTACTCTACTGCGGAGACAATCTGACGCATCATTACCCTTGCCTCTTTCTCGGTAAAACAACCATGCTTCTGAAGGTAATCAAATATATCTCCTCCAGGGACATACTCCATCACCAGGTAGATATTGGTTAAGGTTTCGACTACTTTTATAAGTTTTACGATATTGGGGTGATTGAGAGTTTTCATTATCCTTGCTTCTCTAAAGAAAATTTCCAATAAGCTAGTACTAAAGCGACCCTTGTTGATAACTTTAATAGCCACCTCTTCGCCGTTGTCAACGTGCTTTGCCAGCATGACCTTGGAGAATTTTCCCTCGCCAATAGTTTTCAGCAATTTGTAATCGTCAATTCGCATCCCGTCTAACAAACTCGGCTTTGCTCTGGTCAGTATCACGAGTCTTCTCTTTGGTTTTCCAGAACTATCAGTAGTTACTGACATTGAGGCAACAAACTATCACACTGCTAAGGTTACGCTAACTATAACCCTCTGGACACTTTAAAATTATATGACATTAACACACTCTTAATATGAACGTCCTTTCAGATATTAAGCACCTCCACTGAAGAGTGTTACGAGACTGAACTGATTTAATGTTGAGTACTGATTACTTATTTATATTCTTTCTTGTATTATACTAAAATTTAAATAATAGTCCTACATGTAAAGTTGATAATCAGATTAGATGATTATTGCAGGTCAGATCGTTAACATAAATTATTTGAAGATTACCTAATTTTCGTAAAAAGAGTACCTATCTGATCTTTGCTTGGAAAAGCATAATTATTCCTACGGTTTGATACTGTTTTATTGCCAGATTATACCTGGTTATATCATATTAACAAATTGCATAATTTCGGATTAATATTAAAAGCCCTTGTGGACTATTACATAGAAGGTAAGCGGTAGAAAAATAATTTCATAATTTTTATTATATTGATATTGTAAATCCAAGAAAGAATCTCTATCGGAAAAGGGATTTGCAGCCTCGTGAATGAAAATAAATTTATATGCATTAAAAGACGCATTTATTATAATTTCTGATGTACTGTTTCCTTCAGTTTCAAGAAAAATTAAAATTATAATATTCATGGATTAAAATCGATGAACATTGATTCTTTGAAGTAACACAAGCAGGATTTGCACTAGGTTATGCATGTAGAAACTGTACTAAAAATAATTATAAAAGCATGAATACAAAACTTATTGGATGTTGGATTTATATACAGTATGTCTCACTTTTCATGACTCCCATATTAACGATGCGATTTTTTTTAAATTTGGGGGAAGGTACTTACCCATCAGGAGATAGTGTCACCGTAAAACATTCAAAAATCCACTAGTGGCGTTCGTTGTTGTGAAGAAAAATGAACCTAGTTTTCCAAAAAAAGTTATTAGGAATTTTTTTACAAAAATACTAACGCAATATTATTGATCAGCATGCTTCAGAACTCCTAAACCCGAAATATAACAATATTTTGATGTATGGTTTTCGAATTACGGCCTCCTTAAAACTGCATTTTTGAACATTAAATGTTTTTTACATTTTCTTTTTAAATTTACTTTCTATACCAGTCTACGTCATCGATACTTTCAAATTCGGTAATTTTTAATTCCCGAATAATATACAGGGCTGCTGGCCCAAAATTTTTGTTAATTTATCGATGAAAATTCTTGGCTTATAAAATTTGAAATTATCAATGACATTAGGTGCTAGAAACAGTGAATTTGAAGAGAAAATGAGGAATGATTTTTTTTTCGAAAAGCAATTCATTTCCAAGTTGATTATTTAATGTTTAAAAAACGCAATTTTAAGGGGGCCGTATTTCGAAAACAATATATCAAAATATTGTTAAATTTTGGATACAGGAGTTCTGAAGCATTGCATTAATATTTCTGTAAAAAAATGCCTAATACCTTTTTTTGGAAAACTAGATATATTTTTTTTCATAACGACGAACGCCACTGGTGGATTTTTAAATGTTTTACGGTAACACAATCTCCTGATGAGCGATAACCTTCCACCTAAATTTAAAAAAAATCGCATTGTTAACTGTATACTGTATATAATTTTTAAGGGTGTATGAGTCATAATAGCAACTATATTCTAAATAGTAATTTTTTCGGTAGACCACCGTGTACATTTCCTCTAAAACATTAGAAAATTACTTTCTACAATATTTCCTTAATTATTTTTTGACCACCCTGTATATTTTCACCAAAAGTATAGCCGGTATAATATATTACCGTGACCAGATTGACGCACCAATATACAAAAACCGCTGCCCAAGGAATCACTACTTCCACATCCAGATTTTCTATCCAAGTCACAACGAAAAAATTTTGTATGTGTAAATAATTGTTTATGGAACTTTAATAATATAATATTTGAAATCCTCTACCCCAAAAACCCATAAAACGATACCCCACATCGGTAGTGGGGTGGGGGTGGTAGTGGGGGTGGATAAATTAAAAAATTATTTTGAGATTTCTGGTTCTTGTACACACACTAAATCACATGTTTTTCATCCCCTTTAATAATGGGGTGGGGGTGGTAATGGGGGTGGCTAATGCCAAAATTTTTTTTGAGACCTTAGCCTCTTTTGTATATACTAAATACCAATTTTATGAACTCTTACCTGCTTGATTTACCTATTTACCTCAATTTACCACCCAACTCTTCGACGGAATAAGATGAAAATACCCCACCGGACCACAAGACATGCACCCCACCGTTTTAGAGGGTGGGGAACACAATGGTGACAATATTTTCCGACCTAGCGTTCAACTGCTACCCCTAAATAGAAAAAATCACCCCAATTTCCGATTTCCCGGTGCTACGCTTGCCGGATCGGGTTTTTTTTTGGTCAGTTTGAATAAAACGAGTAAATATTGACCACAGGTGACCTAACCCACACCCGGGGGTTGAAGCTACCCCTACCCCCAATAACTAAACGCCACGAAAATAGCGAAAATCAGCTGGAAAACGGCATATCCCCGTTTTCGAGGGCGAGTAATACGATGGTGATAATATTTCCCGACCTACCCTTCATCCACTACCCCTAAACCTGAATTTCACCCCCTTATCCGATTTTCCGGTGCTAGGCTTGCGAGGGCCTGTCGTATCGTTTTTTTTTAAATGATCAGTTAGAATAAAATAGTTAAATGTTTACCACAGGTGACCTAACCCACCCCCGGTGTTGAATCTACCCTCACCCCCAATAACTAAATGCCACGAAACAACGAAAATCAGCTGGAAAGCAGTATATGGTTTTCGAAGGCGGGGAATACGATTGTGATAATATTTTTCGACCTAGAATCCAACTCTAAATCGAAAAAACCTTTTTCCGATTTTTCGGTGCTACGCTTGCGAGGGCTTGTCGGATCGGGGTTTTTTTTGGTCAATTTGAATAAAACAAGTAAATATTTACCACCGGTGATCTAATTCACCCCCGGGGATTGAAACTACCCCCAAAATAATTGTTTATGGAACTTTAATAATCTAATATTTGGCATCATCGACCCCAACAACACATAAAACGATATGTCACATCGGTAGTGGGGGTTGGGGTGGTAGCGGGGATGGGAATTTAAAAAAAATGTTGAAACATTTGGTTCTTGTATACACAATTAATCACAATTCAGTTTTTTTTTTCACCCCTATGGTCAATATTTACTTATTTTATTCAAATTGACCAAAAAAAAAAAACCCGATCCGACAAGCTCTCGCAAGCGTAGCACCGAAAAATCGGAAAAGGGAGTGTTTTTTTTCGATTTAAGGGTAGCAGTTGGACTCTAGGTCACCATCGCATTCCCAGCCTTCGAAAATGGGGGTATACTGCTTTCCAGCTGATTTTCGTTGTTTTCGTGGCATTTAGTTATTTGGGGGTGAGGGCAGATTCAACCCCCGGTGGTGGGTTAGGTCTGACCAAAAAAAAGAAAACGATACGACAGGACCTCGCAAACCTAGCACCGGAAAATCGGAAAAGGGGGTGGTATTCAGGTTTAGGGGTAGTGGGTAAAGGGTAGGCCGAAAAATGTTATCACCATCGTATCCCTCGCCCCTCGGAAACGGGGATATACCGTTTTTCAGCTGATTTTCTCTGTTTTTGTGGCATTTCGTTATTTGGGGGTAGTTTCAACCCCCCGGGATGGGCTAGGTCACTTGTGGTCAATATTTACTTATTTTATTCAAACTGATAAAAAAAAAACCTGATCTGGCAAGCCCTCGCAAGCGTAGCACCGGAAAATCGGAAAACGGGATGGTTCTTTCGATTTAGGTTGGACGCTAGGTCGGAAAATATTATCACCATCGTATTGCCCGCCCTTGAAAACGGGGGAGTACATATCTTGCGGTCCGGTGGGGTAAAAGCTTTACCTGATGACTTAAGAAAACATTAAAAATCGTAACCGGAAGTGGGGTCAAAATTCCATGACGCGAGCAAAATTAGCTTGTATAAATTGTGGCTCCCTTTAGGTCTGTGGTAGTATTAATCACTCACACAAAGTTTTTCATGTATCTTATTCATAGGATATTTGACGGCCGGCTCTCCGACTATGATCAGAACTAACGAGTTCGAAAAAACTTATACAATTTCTCTAGAGTGGAAATAGAATGTTAGGTTCAATAGTCCCTGTTGTTGTGAATGACTGAATTTCAATAAATGATTTAGGTATTTCCAATATATTTCTTTGCTTTAGAATGCTAGGAATCCTAGGATGTAGTTCAATACTTCGTCAGTATTAGCTAGAAGAGTAGTTGTTTTGATTGATTCTCCAATAACGAGTGTTTACTTAAGTGGTATATTTGCGTGACCAAATTAAGGTACCAGTATACAGAAAGTAGATAATTTCATGCTAAATAGAAAAGTGTAAATGACTCAATTAAAATAAATGATTTAAGTATTTTCAACATACTTTTTTGCTTTAAAATGCTAGGAATCATATCGTGTAATTCAATATTTCGTCAGTATTAGCTAGGATAGTAGTTGTTTTGATTGGTTCGGCAATAATGAGTGTCTTAAAGTGTTTACCTACCTAACTAGAATATTAGCGTGACCAGATTGAACCACCAATATTCAGAAAATAGGTAATTTCATATTAAATTAAAAAAAGTGTGTAAGTAAGCAGATTTCGTTCTCGGCAACAGTGTCATTTACATTGCAAATATTATTTTCCTCCGGCGTTGTTAATTATTTTTTCGATTGACCACTACGTGTTTCACTATCCCATTTCTTGATTGGCAATAGTGTCAACTATACCTACCAAATATTATTTTTCTCCATCAATAGCTTTTCTATGCAGTTAATTTAATATTTCGTACATTAAAAATAATAGTGAGGAAAATAACGCCTTATACCCCAAATAGGAAACACGAAGCAACTACGGACATGTGTTTCAGAATTATTGTTCCTCATCAGCGTAGCTTAGCAACAAAAAGGATCTGGAAAGGACAGATAGAAACAATAATTGAAGGTCGAAAGCAAAGTACACAGTACTCTTATTTGTGCATTCATATCTAGATCGGTCTATTTAAGACCTTCACCGACAGTCGGCACATAGAGCCCTATGTGGACTGCCCTATTTCAACCTGGCGAATCAAATAAAATAGAAAGGAATTAATAGGGTCAAAAAAAATAGTGAGGAAAATAACGCCTTATACCCCAAAGAGGAAACAAGAAGCAGCTAGGGACACGTGTTTCTCAATTATTGTTCCTCATCAGCGTAGCGTAGCAACAAAAAGGATCTGGAAAGGACAGATAGGAACAATAATTGAAGGTTGAAAGCACAGTACACAGTGCTCTTATTTGTGCATTCATATCTAGATCGGTCTATTTAAGACCTTCACCGACAGTCGGCACATAGAGCCCTATGTGGACTGCCCAATTTCAACCTGGCGAGTCAAATAAAATAGGAAGGAATTAATAGGGTCAAAAACAAATAGTGAGGAAAATAACGTCTTACACCCCAAAGAGGAAACACGAAGCAGCTACGGACACGTGTCCTCTTTGAGGTGTAAAGCGTTATTTTCCTCACTATTTGTTTTTGACCCTATTAACTCCTTCCTATTTTATTATTATTTATTTCCACATCCAGTGGAAGTATAATAACGACAAAAAAATTTTTAAAAATTTTTATTGTTCAAATAGGCTTAGAATGTCATGAAACGTCGAGATTTTAAGTTTGAGCCAAAAAAAAATTCTGTCTGTCGGTCTGTCTGTAACTTTTTTTGTGCGCACGTTTACTCTGGAACCGTTTGAGATATTGACTTGAAATTTGGTACACATAATATGTACTTTAATGAGATCTAGAACTAGATTATGTTTTCATCTTGTTCCGTCGAAGGGTTAGGGGGTAAATTAGGGTAAATTTGGGGTAAATAGGTAAATCAAGCAGGTAAGAGTCCATAAAATTGGTATTTAGTATATACAAGAGAAGCTAAGGTCTCAAAAAAAAATTTGGCATTACCACCCCCATTACCACCCCCACCTCATTATTAAAGGGGATGAAAAAAAATTGTGCTTTAGTGTGTGTACAAGAACCAGAAACCTCAAAATATTTTTTTACTTCATCCACCCCACTACCAAGTACAGTTGGTAAAGGTATACTTACTAAAATTTAACGCAGCATTAGATTGGTTAAAGTTAAATAATTTTATTGTCATAGTGATTGAAAATTTTCCTAGATGGTGTTATCAGTGCAATGTTAAAATGATTGGGTGATTTGTGTCACATGACAAGAAATAACGAAATTTAATTAGTTGTTAGAACTGTTAAAAAATTTTCAGGGTAATGTTGTTCTGATTGGTTATTTCCGCACACGTGACTAGAAATGGGCGAATTTAATAGGATTTCTATTTGAGCAAAAAATTTTCATTAAAAATATTTTATAATTGTTTTTAAACTTACAATAATTATACTTAATTAATCGGATTTCTATTTTAGCAGAAAATTTTCAATAAAATTATTTTATAATTATTGTTAGTTTAAACTTACAATTATGCATAATTGCAACTATAATCTAACAATTATACATAATTGCAAGTTTAAAGTGACAATTATGTATCATTGTAAGTTTAAGTGGACATTTATAAAATATTTTTTATGTCCGTTCTACGCTCTCGTCGCAGAGATAGTTTAAATCCTGAGTGAAACTTTCCATAAGCCGCTCTAGTTAGCTTATTTAGAACAAGCTGCAGCTGAAATATCAATAAATGTTAGCATTATGGGCCTAATCCGGTGTTACTAATTTAGTCGGTAACGAAATTCTGATCTAAAATTAATATTTAGAGAAGGAATTGAATAAAATTACTTGAAATTTAACCTAGGAAGGATTGACTATAAATGGTTTTAATATTTTCTTTTGTTGCAGATAATATAGACAGAGACTTAACTACATCGAGAAACATTGTGAAAAGTTTCAAAACAAAACCAGATATTTTTGATCCACAAAACGACACTCACGATACCACTGATATTTTTATAGATAAAAAAGAAATCATTTACAGTGAGCAGAGCGCTGATTCATCTAGAGAAGTGCAGCTAAGTAAAGAAATGTTAATTGATAAAGCAAATGACACGAACAAGTCGAGCGAAGTATACGATAAGGAATTAAAATGGCCAACATTTGATAATGAGGAGCCAAGCAGTAATGTGAAATTTGTAAATAATAATTCAACAGAAATGTATGCCGACAAAAACATTGAAATACAAAAATATTCATGGCAGATTCAAAATAAATCCACAAAATCTACATATCCAAAAAATTTTTCATATCATAGGGTGACAGGTAGGTACCATAATATATTTATATACCAAGTCGACGCATGTATTCTATTTTTTACATATTTTTTAAGATATCTTCATTATTTTTACATAGTAGCTTATAAATACGTTCCGATGTATGTTGGGATCAAAGGTTCATATAAATCCTTATCCTAAATGCCTTAATTTCCAAGTTAAATATCTTGTATATCCCGAGAGCTCTGCATTTTATCGAATAAGCTGCGGGTAGCTTTTTTGAAAAATTTTGATTAGAAAATATTCGAGACTTAATAATTTATCTTTTTGTGTAAATTATTAAGTCGAGAACGTTTGCTTAAAAGCTAAATTATACGAAAAATGTAGCTAACCACAGCTTGTGCGATAGGATTTAGAGCTCGAGGGGTATAACCTAATCATTTAGTGGTCGAGATCGGTTCTACCTGGAAAGTTTTGGAGAAGTTCTGATTTTTGGTTCTTTTATTAATTTTTGGGGTGCTGATTACGAATTTCCACTTTGCTACCTCAAAATATTTCGAGAAATATCAAAAAAAGCAAAAAAAAAAAGAAAAAATGCATCTTTTTGTTTTTTTAAGCCATGCACTTTTTGATAAAAGCACTATGAAGAAAATAGGCAAAATTTCTTACAATTTGATTCCTCACATTTTACTCCTCCTGTGTTTTATTTGTGATAGTGTATTAGAAGATGAAAGTAAAGTGGCTGTAGTTAAACGAAAGCGGTTAAATACATTTAGTGAAGCAAGTAAGCAAAGGAAGGATGGAAAAGAAGTCGATTTGAATGGAAAAAGATCGATTGAAGTTTACGAAAAATGCAGAGAACAGTACGTCAATAAAAAAATAATTGCTGCCCATGTGAAGAGAGCACAACAGAGTGGTCAAACGCTTCAATTACGGTCGTCTGTACCTGATCTTGGCTTCAAAGATCACTGTTTTTTGTGTGGAATGCTAATAACACCAGAATTTATACAGGAACAAAAAAGGCTTCCTGCTTCTAAGCGAAATCCTATGTATAATGTTAGGCAGTTAAAAGTTATAGAAAACGTTATACAACTAGCTGAAAAACGTAATGATGAATATGGACGAGCTATACTAGGACGCGTTGGGCCAGTTCCTAACTTAATAACAGCTGATGGACAGTATCATCTCATGTGTATGAAAAAAATCCCGAGGAATGTGGGTGGAAAACGCTCCAGAAGCTAGATTAAATCACATTTCATGTAAATGTAAGAAAGGGTGCCGAGGTAATTGTGGCTGTAGAAAGGCAGGTCTATATTGTTCGCAAATTTGTTTAAACTGTGAAGGAAACTGCGACAACTTGGAGAAAGCTGATATGGACGAGGATGAGATCAAATACTTGAAGCAGAATAATCCAAAGGTATTTTGAATACTACTTTTACGAACGCAACTTTGCATTCTTCAATATCCTACTTCCTATTGATTTTGGTGTACCTTAGTCACACCTTGATATAATTACATTGAATTAACAAAACTGTTCTACATATTTTCTTCTTTTTCAGGCGAAACAATCGGAACGTATGTTTATTGATACATTTAATTTGCGAACACAACTTTAATATTCCAATTGCCACGGTTTTATACCTTAGCTCTGATACAGTCAGCATTACATTTGTTTACGTCTTTTCTAGGAGGACGAAATTCTTGGGATGAAGAGAACAAGGATTTCGGACAGCCCGGACCGTCTGCGATAAAGGGCCAAGACGATTCTAATAATCTGTTTAATTATTACATAATACATATTTCTCTTGAATATTGTATTCCTACACATTTAAGAAAATTATTAATAATAGTGTTCTCTGCTTACACTCTGTATTTTGAATTTGAAGGTACTAATTTTTCTCAAAAAGTACATAAGTTTTCATGTCATAAGGAAAATATCAAAAAAGGAACTTTTTAGGTTTCTTTGAGATTCTTTAATATTTTCCGGAAATTGTCGAATTGGCAAAGTAAAAATTCGTAATCATACAACCAAAAATCAGAACTTTAAAAAATGTTTTCAAAAGAAGAAAAAAAAAAGAAAAAGGCTTTTTTGTTTTTTGCCTTATTTGACATTTCCCGAAATTTTTCGAGGTGGCAAAGTGGAAATTCGTAATCAGCACACCAAAAAACATAAAAGGGCCAAAAATCAGAACTTCTCCAAAACTGTCCAGGTAAAAACTACCAAATGATTGAACTAGTATGTCAAGATTATTTCTCAAATGAACAAATTCCTTACGTAATTTTATACTCAAGTTTTTATTTATAGATACATGTACTTTTTTTATATAAGTTAAGTAACAATCATTATTAATTTATTATATTAATTGACGGCAACGCGTTCTAATAACTACTTTTGTCTCGTAACCAATGTTAGATGCTTATTTGACTTTTGTTACGCGATCGTGATTGTAAATCTGACAGTTTGTGTCAGTTTGTCATTAAAAATACTTTTGTAAAATTGCATAAATACACCGTTGGTACATAGTAATTATAAATAAAACTAGAAAGAGTACCACAGAGATGAGCATTATAGCGTTATACTCTTGGCAGACAGCAGTTTAGTGCACCTTTTATATAATTGTTGCACATTTTATAGAACACTCTTCGCAATTTTATAAAAGTAACATGTTTTTGTTTTGTAAATTGAGGTCCCTTCCTGTAATACCTTCCTATTGACTTTAAATCGATAACTTCTGCAATTAGAGATGATATATGGAGGCGTGGAGCAGACGTTGTAGACTGTCATCATATTTAATTTCTAGAAATCTAATCATATTTTTAATAGAAACTAGTAGTCCTTGCAATCTTGTAACAATATTTTTTCTCTATTCTTTGGATATTACTGAATTATTCAAATATTATTTACTATATTTTCAGAGATTACATAAAAAGAAAATAATAAAAAAGTCAACATTAAACTTGCCTGGGTCTTGAACCCACGACCCTTGCATTGCGAGGCAAAACTTTTGCCACTACACCGCCATTTCTTATTATTGAAATTGTTAGTAAGTATAATATGTACTATTGGTAAATTCATTGTGATTATTAGAAAACACATTAATAAAATGTATAAAGATTTCTATTTATTGCAAACCATAAAAAATTAATAATAATAATAATAATAATTTTCTTTCTTGAGTTATCGTGCTTACAAGAAACGTGACGGACGGACAGACGGACATTTTGAAAGTTGTTCAGAATTCGTTCACTAACACAATGATATGAAAATTTTTTGTCTGCGAGCGATATTTCCGGTTTTAGAAATTTGCCGATCAAGTGCAATACTTCGTTTTCGTATTTGTGAAGAATATAATAATAAATTATTGAATTTGTGATATGTTTTATTTTGTTTTTAGTCCAACTGAGAGCAAATTAAATGATTTTTGTGGATTTAAAAGCTAGACGTAATTTATTCGCTGGTAAATTTTAAAAAAGCTAGCTTGCGTTCAGTGTAAAACTATTGTCATTGGTCTATAATTTATGAGGGAAATGATCAATTAAAAATATCTATTATTATACTCCTCGCAAACACGAAAAGGAGGAGTATCTTGCATTTGATCGGCACATATCTAAAACAGTAAAAGCTCATGGAGTCTATCGGTCGGTCGGTTTGTCCGTCCTTCTGCCTGTCTACCTGTCCAATCGGCAAATAATATACCAGAGTTTTGGGTAATACTCAATAATGAACCTGACCGTAGATCAATATAATACTTTTACACTTTTAGTGATAGTAAAGAGTCCATCTCAAAGAGTACACTATTTTTTATTTTATTTAATTACATGTAGTAGTTTGGAAGTTATAGGCATTAAAAAAATAGTTTGAATTACTTTGGGGAACACATAGTGAGCGTGCTTACGCATCGTACAAGAATTACTCGGGGCGTTGCCGACTACTTACCAAAATATTTAAATAAAACTGCCTGTAACTCAGAAACGCAATAATTAATTGGTCTTAATATGTTATCGTTTTATCACTACATATTTGTTAACAAAATGTGTTAAAAGCAGAGGCAAGTTTTAATAAGTGTAGAAAATATTATTTTTGTTTGAGGTTATGTCGATGAAATATGAGAATTTGCAGGGAAACTTTTTTATCTTTTGAAATAGATGACAAGTTATATCGAGAAGGTAAGGATGGAACAACTGTTTTATTTGAAACTTTCTTTCTAAGGTTAGCAGTTTTCTGCATGAAGAAAAAAAATTACCAATGAACTAAAGGCGCAGTTACACGGCGCGTAATTAGGCGAGCCTGGCTCGGCGAGTCACGGAACACGCGCCATGTGACATAGGCAACTTGGCATGGCTTGCGACTCGGGAGACGTTGCTCGCGTCGGCTCGCGTCTTCCATCTAGTTGTCGGTAACTGCGCCTGAAGATCAGTCATCAGTGGATCCATGCAGTTTTGACGAGCCTACAATCCACAACTCCACACGAAATCTGCATTGGTCACGCGCCGTATTGACACATCTGGCTCGCTATCCGTTACACGGCGCGTGGTTTGCCGAACCACGCACCAGGATCGGCGAACCACGCGCCGTGTAACTGCGCCTTAACGTTTGTTTCTAAATCATTACCAAAAGTTGTGAATGTCTGGCCGCTATAGCCAAAGAAGTGTTTTGTTCTCTGATTTACGTAAAAGAGCTTAAAGTTGTTTACAACACGAAATAACGAAATTATGGGCAAAAGCTTGTGTAAATATAATATGTAACAACTACCTACTAAAACTAGTTTAGTGCAGATAATATTTAACTTTTAAATGGCCCTAAGCTTTTAGTCCCACAGTATCAGCTTTCTTTATGATGTTAACTACTTTTTTCGGATCTTGACGTCATAAAAAACTAAGAAAAATTGTTTTTCAGATGTTTTCGTAGTTGTATTAAAGTATTGTAATCGTGAAAAAATCGTCCTCCGAGATTTCTCCGGATTTTCACGTTTCAGAATATGTAGATTAAAATAAATTAAAGCCATTTAATTTCGTCAGTCTGTCTGTCGGCGCTATATCTACAAAACCACTTGACGGAGAAGTAATATTTGGTAGATTGTTGAAGATACTACCAGCGAAGAATTGGGTACAGGGTGGACCCCATAAAACTTATAATTAAGGAAAAAAATGATTGAACATGGTAATATTTGACTTATAGTTTTAATACAACTGTCAAGAAAGAAATACAGGGTGGTCACCCAATTTTTTTTTTTTTTAATATGATGGAGGACGATAATACTTCGCATGCAGTTAATACAACTGTCAAAGAAGAAAAATATAAAAACAAAGTATACAGGGTAGTCACCCAAAAAAAAATAAAAGAATGTACAGGAGGACAATAACATTTCGCATGCAGTTAACACAACTGTCAAGGACGAAAAATATGAAGAAAATATACAGAGTAGTCACCAAAAAAAATAATTAAAACATTTGGCGGAGCACGATAATGTTTAGCATGGAGTTAACACAACTGTCGAAGAAAAATTTATGAAAAAAAATACAGGGTGGTCATCCAAAAAAAAAATGCGACGGAGTACGATAATATTTCGCATGCACTCAATACAACTGTTAATGAAGAAAAATATGATGAAAATAAATATACAGAGTGTTCACTCTTACAAAATTTTAAGGAAAGTGTGACGGAGGACGATAATATCTCGCGTGCAGTTAACACAACTGTCAAAAATTAAAAATATGAAAAACATAAACAGGGACGTCACTTTAAAAGATAATTTGGCATGTAGTTAACACAACTGTCAAAGAAGGTTATACAAATTTTTTACAGGGTGGTTGCTGCTGCATAACAAAGATTTGCGAGGATTCAACCGCACCCAAAATTTCCTCGGAGTTCCCTGAGATTTCCTCTTTGATAAAGAAATTTTTGGTGCGCGGGGGGAGAAATCCGAAAAAAAAAGATTTCCCGGGATTTCCTCTAGATTTACTCGGATTTCCTCAGATTTCCTTCTGAGGGTACACTAGATTTCCTTCGCGATTTGCCCCTCGAAAATTTGTGAAAAATATGTGAGGAATAATATTTTGCATGTAGTTAATACAACTGTCAAAGAAAACATATGAAAAGCAAAATATGCAGGGTGGTCACCCAATGAAAAATTAAAAAATGTGGCGGAGCACGGTAAATTTGGCGTGCGGTTAAAAAAAACTGTCGAAGAAAAATATGAAAAAAATATACTGGACGGTCACTCCCAAAGAAAACATAGAGTGTGGTCACCAAAAAATAAATGCAACGAAGGACATTAATATTTGGTATGCAGTTAATACAACCGCAAAAAATATATACCAAAAAAAAAGTGACGTAGGACGATAATTTTTGCTTGCAGTTAGTACAACTATCAAAGAATAAGAATATGAAAAATATATAGGGTGGTCACCCTAAAGGAATTAAATTAAAAATGTGACGGATGTCAATGATATATCGCACGCAGTTAATTCAACTGTCTAGGAAGAAAAATATTAAAAACATACAAGGTGGTCACCCTAAAAAAATAATGAAAGAAGTATGATAAACAGTGAGAGAAGTTTTGGGTAAATACATTTACCGATTTTTTTTTATTTGAATTCGCCCTTTTTGTATGAATTATTCAGCCGAGTGTGAAAATCGTACTAGGGCGCGAGCTTATGTTATACTACGAAGCACAGTGGGAAAAATATCCCCTTTTTTGGACAAAAATCTGCCGACAGTAGAGATTTCAATCATATTGAATTAAGTCAAGTGGCAAATACTCCTGAGACATTGTACTTTAGAGTAGTTCTGCGGCAAAGTGGCTTTGGGTTAAATTAACCTAAAAATCGCAGATATTACTTCCACATCCAGTGGAAGTACAGAAACGACAAAAAATTTTCAAAAAATTTTATTGTTCAAGTAGGCTCAGAACGTCATGAAACGTCGAGATGTTAAGTTTGAGCAAAAAAATGTCTGTCTGTCTGTAACTTTTTTGTGCGCACGTTTGCTCTGGAACCATTTAAGATATCGACTTGAAATTTGGTATACATATGTATTTCAACGAGATCTGGAACTAGATTATATTTTCATCTTATTCCGTTGAAGGGTTGGGGGTAAGTTGGGGTGAATAGGTAAATCAAACAGGTAAGAGTCCATAAAATTGGTATTTAGTATATGTAAGAGAATCTAATGTCTCAAAAAAAATGTTAGCATTAGCCACCTCCATTACTACCCCCACCCCATCATAAAAGGGGTGGAAAAAAATTGCGATGTAGTATGTGTACAAGAAACAAAGACCTCATTTTTTTTTTATTCATCCACCATCACTTCCACCACCCCGACCCCCACTACCGATGTGGCATATCGTTTTATAGGTTTTTCGGGTAGACGATTTCGAATATTATTTTATTAAAGTTCCATAAACAATTATTTCCTCGTACAAATTTTTTTTCGTTGTGACTTGGATAGAAAAATTAGATGTGAAAGTAGTGATTCTTTTTGCAGCGGTTTTTTTCTCTTTATTCTGCGTTTACCTTCTTGGTTGAAAGTCACAAACAAACGAAGTAGTGTTCATGTAAATTGGATAGCAATTTCATTTTTATGGGATCATAAGTTAATGCTTAAGTTTCTTGAATGGTTTTTGACGTATGAACCATAACACTTTTAAGGAGTTAAAATAGGAGTTGAAGGTTTAAGGTGGTGAACATTCGAGATTCAAGTGAAATAAAGTTTAAGTGATCAAAAGTTGTTCTTCGGGGTTTTTTGATGCTGATCTCATCTTTAATCTTACTCGCATCCTATCGATCCTTCAAAGGAATGAAAACGGGGGTTGATAAAATTTACGATATTCCAAATACTCGTCACTAGTTGCGTTTAGACTTGTAATAGTATATTACATACCGAGGTGGAAAGTGTTTCACTGTTGTCGAGAGATAAGATAGCAATGAAACCTTTCACCAAGGTTTGTTTACTATTTTATTCACAATCATCTCCCTTAATGAACAAAAAGCCAAAAAAACCGTTTACTAAATTTTTAAATAGCATAAACACAGGTTGGCAAAAGCTCTTGCCGACCCGAAAACGGGTAAGAAAGTGGCTACTTTCCAACCCAAAATGTTAAAATGTCACTTTCCAACCTGCAAATCTCACATTTCAGTTCAATCGTCGAATGAAATAGAAATGTCAAACTTTCCAACTTTTGACATGTAAGACAATTTGATTATTTTTGTATGATTGTGAATAAATATTATTTTTCTGAAATCGATCGGGAATGTCTACATTTTCGGCGCGATTTTAGAGCGAAAAATTCACAATTTCAGTATTTTAGTCCGTTGCTAGGAAACTATCACAAAACAGACCGGAAAAGATCCGTTGCCAAGCAACGATCAACAAAGCCGTACGGGAATGTTACTTCCCGGCCTATAGTAGAGTAAAATCTGGAAGTAAAGTCGCTTAGTTTTCGAGAAAAAAAAAAAACCGGCGTAGAACCAAACCAGACTTAGTGGGATTCTTTAGTAAGATATTCGTGTACACGAAATCGTTTTTTACGATATTTTTCGGTGGTCGAGAACTTTTTTATTTTGGAAAAACTCAAAAAAATAGATTTTTAATGAAATATGTTTTTTAACGTCTCTACCGCTATATCTCTGAAAATATTTGTGCTATCAAGCTATTTTTTTTTTAGATTAAAGTAGACACAATAGCGCTTCGAACAACGTCCCACGTGAACCCGATTTATTTTTTTTTAAGTTGGTAAAATAATAGGAAACTCAAACTTGTTATTTTCAGTAACGTAATTTTAGGCAATCGAGAAAAAAGTTTATTTATGAAAATTTGTATATACATGCTGCGTACAAATTGAAGCCAATAGTTGAAAAAAGTTTTTAGGATAAAAATTTTTCATGTCCCGTTCATAGTATTGAGTCAGCGATTTTTTTTAACGGACCAAAGTCATATTCTTGCGCGCTCGGCTGTAGCAAGCCTGCCGACTGCAACGATCTGACGATCCCGGTCGGGGTGTATATAATAGTTTAACTTATATCAATAGGTACAAAACCAGTAGTGATCAAAAGCATCTAGGGGATCAATATTATTGTTCAATATTTCATATATTGTACAGTAGTATTGATCATATGTTGTTAATATTAAGAAATTGTATAATAAATATTAAATAGTCTCCTTTTAATAATAAAAAGACAGGTGGTAGTAGTACAGTACCTAGAGGTAAAAAAAACTTCGAAGTAATGTCATATTGAACGGATTTCGTTCATTTTTGGCAGTATAATAGTAAATGTTTCACAGAAAAGTTTCTATATTGAGCGGGGGCTTGTTAGCTTATAGGGGGTAGCTGCCACCCCCTTTGAGGGGGCGGCACTTAAAAAATATACGAAGTACAATCATATTTTAAGAAGAAAAGGTTCTATGCAATTTTTCACATAAATTGAAGTTTTTAAGTTATAACGACTTCAAAATTGCGATTTTAGCTTAAAAAAAAAGTTTTTCTAAATGGCTCAAAAAGTATTACTTTATCGAAAAAACGTTATAGACCAATTACAGAAAGTAAAAACTGGGAATTAATTATATTTTTTGTTTATTGATGTAGGATTAATAATTTCGGAGATATTTAAGTTTACATTTGGCATCCAAGTGTTCTTAAGATAACTATTTAGAGTGAGAGTTAAATATCTCAGAAACTGTGACACCTACGCCAAGGATACTAATAGATACAATAATAGGTTATTAATTAAGCTCTTAACTATTTTTTTATTTGTTTATGTAGCATAAAAAACAAAGAAGTTATGACCGAAGCAATGTTCGTCTACACATTATTTTAATAACAACGTCGCCATTTTGTTACTGTAATTAGCCAGTAATTAAAAAAAAAAATTAATTTCAATTAATATACAGCATGACGTAGATGCTCAAATTTTTTGGTTCGTATACAGCGCTTGCTTTAGAAAAAATACAGTTTAAACTATAAAGGTATTTTCGATAAAACGTATTTTTTTTTCCTATTCCAAATATCTCAATAAATATTAGTTTTGTTCAAAAATGTGTAGAAACCAAAAATAAAGCTCATAAACTAATAATAATGAATTTCGCTTGTTTATTTATTTACATAGATTTAATAGTTTCGGAGATATGAGTTTACAAATGGCATCCGAACGTTCATAAGACGAAAAATGCAGTTTAAATGTTAAATACCTCAGAAATTGTGACGCATGCTAAGAAAGGAAATTAAAGACAATTAATTGCGCTTTCAAATTATTTTTTACTCGTTCTGTTACTCTAATTAGCCAATAATCTAAAAAAATTATCTCAAATACAGTTTTTCGTTAAAATGTAGCATTACCTAAATGCTCAAATTCTTTTTTGCTCATTTAAAGCACTTGCTTTAGAAAAAAATGCATTTTAAAGTTTAAAGGTAATTTCGAAACCCTTGGATACCAAATATAAACTTAAATATTTCCGAAATTATTAATCTTACATCAATAAACAAAAAATATAATTACTTCCCAGTTTGTAAGGTGCTTTCTGTAATTAGTCTATAACATTTTTTCGATAAAGTAATACTTTTCGAGATACTTGACGGAAGCCGTTTGAAAATACCTTCTTTAAAAGCTTTTATTTTAAGCTAAAATCGCAATTTTGAAGTCGTTATAACTTAAAAACTATCAATTTATGTGAAAAATTGCATGGAACCTTTTCTTCTTAAAATTTGATTCTATTTCAGCTCCAATAAATATATATATTTTTTAAGTGCCACCCCCTGAGAGGGGGTGGCACATTTTTTCTGAATGATATCTAATTTTTTAGATGACAGTAAGCAACTCCACCCCAACCTAGAATGCCATATATTGATCTATATTCAACTAACGCTACTTCTACGCGACTAATCTGACCGACCTGCATGCGAGGTGTATTAATTGCGTCCCAATGTCGCGTTTAGCGCTGATAAAAAAAATCGCTGTTGCCAAACGGTACACTTTAGGCAAAAACATATTTTTTCAAAAACTTTTGTGATTATTAGGCTTTATTTTCTTCGCTGCATGTATGCAAATATTTTCAAAAATAAAAAAGTTTATCGATTGGTGAAGATTTCAATACACAAAATATGTATTTTTAGATTATTTGATTTTTAGAGAAATGAAAGTGCGAATTGTGCCCAAACCGTTTATATTGGTAAAAGCGCTACAGTGTGTGCTTTAATTTGACACAAAACAAATTTCGGTACCTTTAATAGTTTTAAAGATATGGCGGGGGAAACAAAAAAAAACAATTTTCTTTAAAAATACATTTTTTTCACTTTTTATTGATTTAAAAAGTTCGAGACCACAAAAAAATGTCGTAAAATATGATTTCATATGCCCGGTGACATACTCAAAGGAACCTAATATGTTTGAACTGGTTCTACGCCAAAAAAAAAAACGACACGATAGACTTAAGAAATCGCTGCTCTACTAGGCCGGGAAGTAACATTCCCGTACGGTTTTTTATATATATTTTAATATGTTAATATTTTTGATTTTTATACGTTTAAAATAGTATTGATTGTAATTTCAGAATTTTTTTTTTTAATGTTTATATTTTTTAATTTTTATACGCTTAAAATAGTATTTATTGTGATTTCAGAAAAAATAGTATGTGTACTTCGGTGTGAAAGCACATTCCCAGACTTCGATGCTTGTTGCATCGTCGTCCGGGAATGTATCGCTTTCACACCTAGATACACAATATACTATTTACTGACAGACAAAAATAAGGATAGTTTTTTATCCACATGATTTTATTCCTATGCATTCAGACTAACCTAGTTAACAGCTTTAAACCTAATATAAGTGAAAAATTGTATGTATTAAATAACAGGCATAAACCTGAAAGTTTTAACCCTAACATTATCCAATTTCCGAAGTAATTTTTCGCGCTGAATCCGAATCTGGCCTCAGGATTGGCCCATCATGTCAGGATTTTGAAATATCTTAGGTTAAGCACTTAAGAAATTACTTTTTTTTGCAACTTTTCAGGTTATGTATAGGATTCAAAAAAATTTTCAACTTATTTCTAATAAATACATCATTTAATCTTCCTCTTTAAAATAAGCTTTAGAATGATCATCTATGATGAAATAACTTTTTTATCCCCTTTTATAATGAGGTGGGGGTAGTAATGGGGGTGGCTAATGCCAAAATTTTTTTTGAGACATTAGCTTCTCTTGTATATATTAAATACCAATTTTATGGACTCTTATCTGCTTGATTTACCTATTTATCCCAATTTACCCCCTAACCCTTCAACGGAATAAGCTGAAAATTTAATCTAGTTCCAGATCTCGTTAAAATACATATGTACACCAAATTTCAAGTCGATCTTAAACGGTTACAGAGCAATCGTGCGCACAAAAAAGTTACAGACAGACCGACAGACAGACAGACTTTTTTTGCTCAAACTTAAAATATCGAGGTTTCATGACATTCTAAGCCTATTTGAACAATAATTTTTTTTTACATTTTTTGTCGTTTCTATACTTCCAATAGATGTGGAAGTAATATCTGCGATTATTGGGTTAGGTTAACCCAAAGCCATTTTGCCGCAGCACTACTCTAAAATACAATGTCTTAAGGATATTTGCCATTTTTTTAATTCAATTTGATAGAAATCTCTACTGTCGGCAGATTTTTGTCCAAAAAAGGGCACATTTTACCCACTGTGCGACGTTAGCATGTTAAACAATTTGGTGCCTCAATTTTGAAGTTATATATCTCGGTTATTTCTCAAGGTAATTAAAAATTGAAAACGAAAACGAAGTGTTTTTAATAATTTTCAAACCATTTTTTACACTTAATCACACTCGCTGTTTGAATTGTATTAGGAGTGTGCATCACAAGACATGAAAAAAAGGAAGATTGTCCTAGACTAGTATTACTATGAGAAGATGCCAGGGCGGAGCCAAAATGCGCGAATATTTTTACCAGTGGCATAGCTTTATCTGTGGTCTAGGAATGTGTAATTCCAATAAAAGTTTCGCGGTCAAGGAACTGTGAAAATGGAGTAGATTAAAACTTGTCAACTGTTACGAGTAACCTTTGTTCAGGAGAAGTGTAAGAATAGTAAGTTCTACTAAACTTTGCCTAATAAAGTTGTTTTATTATTATCATTACCGTCGCCGCCGCTCTACTGCAGGGCACCGCCGCTACTGGTGTTGACATTGAATGCACGTAATTCTTTCTCATCGGTTTAGAATGGTGGAGCGCACAAACTCGTTTCTGCGCATATTTTTTGCTGGCATCTTCTCATAGTAATACTACTTACCTCGTGTCTCTTCAATACTTTGCTTATGAGTTAATTGAGGTGTCCTATATGCCTGGAAAGATTCTCATGGCAGTTTTATTACTACCGAATGTTCTTTCTATTCCTATTACGATTTCGGTAACGGTATTTATCTGTTTGATAAGGGTATTGGTTTCGATCGAGAAGTTTTCCATTCATAATAATTTTGTTTCGGCAAGCAATTACAAACTAGTCAGAGCCAATAAACTTTGTTTAACGTGACCAGCTGACCAATCATAAATTGTCTTCAACCAAACGTGTAATGCCTGACTAGTCTGTGATTGTTGCAGAAACACACCTTATATTGTGCCTGATATTTTTATTCAATGTTTTTAGGACAAATGATGTTGGGCTCATGGATCGGAAAGATTTTGCTGTGGCATGTGTCATATCTTGGTTGTGGTACAAATACCTTTATTTTCTGCAAGCTAATTAGCACATATTTTAGAGCTATTTAGCCCTGAATAGTGTGCGGGTGTTGCAAGTATGGTCATTCCTTGTTCAAGTAGTGGCAAAAACATTCCATTCAGCACATCTTTTTACCATTTTAGTCGTTTATTCAAATTTTGATGTTCTAAAATTCCATACACCGGTGGCTTGTATAGTTCAAAGGAGTTGATCGTACATTCAAATTTTGTTATATTGATTATACTGTTGCCACTTCTTTCTTGACTCTATTCTAATCAGTAAATTTTCAGCCTAGCCGCTTCTTTTAGTCGCCACTACCAAGAGCCGGAGTCCTGTAATAGACAAGAAAAGCTTAAAATTATACCTACCTGCCTTCTTACGATGTACTTGTCGTATCTTTTCACACTGCTTATTACTCTAATCACTTCTTATTTTCTTAATTACTTTTATAGAATACCTCCCGCTAATTTCCGTGAATTAAGAAAATTCATTAGTTCAATAATACCATTTATTGTAAAAAGTTAAAAAGTTCACAAATAAACGTGGTCAAGAGCCTATATAGTTAATAATGTATTTCACGAGACCCTATCTGTCAATCGTGGCAAGGGCGGACGCTTCCCTCAAAGGGCGTTATTTCAACTACATGCAATGGAGAATAACAGTATCAATCAACTGGCACAAAAAGATTCATAATTTCTTAGAAGTTTATGTTTGGCTATTTAATTTGGGACTGACGATAATATATTCACTTAAATTTTGGTTCTCTTGTGACTAGCTAAATAGTTCCTGTTAGTGATTATATCAATCACAAGAAATGGGGATTTGATAAGGCCTCTTATAGCTATATATGAGATTTTTTTTTAATCTTAGAACAAACCTAGATATATACCATTTCGTTAAGTAGTTCGATGTTCATTAGAAATCACGAAATACGACATTGTTATTTTTAAAAAGGTGTGAAATTTTTTTATTTTTTCAAATCATGTTTTTTTGAACATCTAATACCATAACTCAAAAACGAATGGAGCTATCCACATGACCTTTTTTTTTGTTATAAAAGACACACTTAAGCGCTTCTATCTGTGTATAGTATTGTTAACTAAAACATTTTTAAGTTTGTTAAGAACTTAGATAACCTTGAAAGTTCATAAAATACGCAGTCAAATTTTCACTAAGCTACAAACTTTTTTGTTTGGAAATTTTGTATAACATGCTGCGAAGAAAATAAAGCCAAAAGACCAAAAAAGTTTTTGATAGCATAAATTTTATTGTGTCTTTTACAGTTTAGGTACAGTGATTTTTTTAGAGCGCGCGAATTGCAGAAATTGAATATTAATACGTCCGCGTCCACTAAAACTAACTAGTCTCAGGGCGGTGTACTATCAACGTTGCCCAAGGAATCATTACTTCCACATCCAGATCTTCTATCCAAGTCTCTCAGAACGAAAAAAATTTGAATGTGGAAGTCATTTTTTATGGAACTTTAATAATATAATATTTGAAATCGTCTACCCCAAAAACCTATAAAACGATATGCCACATCGGTAGTGAGGCTGAGGGTGGCGGAAGGGGGGTAGTAGTAGTGGTGGATAAAGTAAAAAAAATTGAGGCCTTTGCTTCTTGTACACACACTAAATGACAATTTTATTTTTTTCGCCCCCTTGAATAATGGGGTGGGAGTTGGTAATGTGGGTGGTTAATGCCAAAAAAAAATTTTGAGAGCTTAGCTTCTCTTATATATACTAAATACCAGTTTTATGGACTCTTACTTGCTTGATTTGTCTATTTACCTCCATTTACCCCCAACCTTTTTACGGAATAATCAAGTTCCAGATCTCGTTAAAATACATGGTACGTGTACCAAATTTCAAGTCAATAACTTAAACGGTTCCAGAGTAATCGTGCGCACAAAAAAGTTACAGACAGACCGACAGACAGAATTTTTTTGCTCAAACTTAAAATTTCGACATTTCATGACATTCTAAGCCTATTTGGATAACACAAATTTTCAAAAATATTTTTGTCCATACTATATTTCCACTGAATGTGGAAGTAAAATGTGTAACGATATTCTTTCTCTTATTACCACTTGTATTATATTGTAGAACGTATGGTCATTGTGCGAATTGTGCGTGGATTATCTACTTAAAAAATATTTATGATAAATAAGCAATCTAAGTTTCATTGTAAAATGGAATGAATTTTATGTGGCGTAGTAATAGAGGAAAACGATAAACTTGTGCACAAGCCATGGAAACAGAGTTTAGAGACTATAATTAGGAAATTAAAAAAGACTTAATTTAGGATGTTTTTTTCTTTTTTGTTACCTAATTTAGGTGAAAATAACACGTTTACTCAATTCACAGGTCTACAAAAAAAAAAAAATTCTTCTCCGAGTGCCTTAAGTATTTTTGTGTGCTGAATCCGAATTTTCAATTAAAAAAAATTTCTACCCCGTAAATTTCGAGTAAATTCCGGTTTATATTTTCAAAAAAAACGTATTTTGACGATAAAAACCGGGATTTACTCGAAATCTACGCGGTAAAAATTTTTTTTAATAGAAAATTCGGATTCAGCATACAAAAATACATAAGAAATGATAGATTTAGTCATTGGAACAGAATTTCTTTTTTTGTAGACCTGTGTACAAAGTTCACCTGTGCCACAGATCTACAAGAAAAAAGTTCTGTTCCAAGGACTAAACTTATCATTCCTTATGTATTTTTGTGTGCTGAATCCGAATTTTCAATTTAAAATTTTTTTTACCGCGTAGATTTCGAGTAAATCCCGGTTTTTTTCGTCAAAATACGATTTTTTGATAATGTTTGACGTTTGCTCGAAATCTAAGTGGAAAATTCGGATTCAGCATACAAAAATACTTAAGGCATGTTAGATTTAGTCCTTGGAGTAGATTTTTTTTTGTCGACCTGTGTTATTGTGTAGATCTAGGGTAAAAATGCAATGCATGGGAGTTTCCGATAGGGGCTCTGACAGAGAAAATGTCGCATACAAATATTAAAATTTCCACATGCTTTAAGAAACTGTCTTTTTTATTTAGCTCCGATAATAACGCAAAAAAAGGAAAACTCGATAGTTTACTTTTTATCAAAACACTCCAAAATTGTTACTTTTCCCAAACTTCTGTTTATGGGATTTTATTAACCCCCTAGTTGCGCAACATTTTTTCCATTTTACTATAATATTATTTTTCACCGTTTTCGAGATCCCAATGCAATGCATACTCCATTTAAGATTTTTAATTCCTTTTTGCCTTCAACTTTAGTCCTTAATGTGTCACTGGAAAAAATAAGTTATCCTTTCAGATCCTAAAACGTGATAAAACAGTCCTAAACATAAAAAAATAATAATGAAAAGTTCCGTTACACACAATACATAATCATTATTATTCTAAGTACGGCGCGCGTACGCTTCGATAATTCCTCCATACTAAAAAATTCGTAACTAGCAAACTATTGCTAATAATGAAAATATTTTTTTTCTAAAAACTTTTTTAGTCTATTGACTTCATTTTCTTCACAGCATGTTACACAAAATTTTCAAAAACAAAAAATTTCCTCGCCTAGTGAAAATTTGATGGCGTATTCTCTAAACTTTCAGGGTCATCTACGTTTTTGGCATGTTTACATTTTTTTTTTATTAGAAATTCTATGAATAGAGAGAAGCGCTTAAGTGTGTGTTTTATAACAAAAAAAAGTTCACATCGATAGCTCAATTCATTTTTGAGATATGGCAATGGATGTACAAAAAAACATGATTTAAAAAAAAATTAAATTATACACTTTTTTTTTAAATAAGAATATCGTATTTTGTGTTTTTATATGTAAAATGATGTTGTTGGTAATATCCACAGAGTCTGATCTTGTTCTAAGCTCATAAAAAAAAACGACACAATTTTACCTCTTTTTCGCTCCACTATTAGGCTTTCCTGCTCCCTTACGAAAACGTACTAACGGCATATAACCCAATAAGGGTAGGCTACCGAGTGTTTGCTCTCGAGCTACCCCTAGGTAGACATCCGCATAAGAATTTTTATGAGCTAAGAGACTTTTCTAGTATGTTCTCTAAAATTTAAAATACTCTTTCCGACATGAGGGCATATTTATCTAATGGCCATTCCTGAAGAGTAGCTGTGCATGGGGAATTCGGGTAGTTGCCCGGGGCCCCAGGCGTTTAGCCTCCCCCTCCCGGATCCCGTGTTCACATTCTCAGCGGTGTAATTTCCCCGAAATAATAATAATAATAATATCGTATATATCAACTCGGAACTTCCCGTCATCCCCGAGTGAACGAGAGCTTCTCGAGTGCATCGCGGGGCGCGGTCGATGCGGATCAATCAGAAACAATTTTGCTTTCTGTCGTGTCACTTGTATCAGTGTGTCTCTATATGCGAATAGTGGAATGTATTTTCCATATTAAAGATTTGGCGGAGTCACCGCGTGCCGGTAATTTCAATTAATCCACAAAAAACTGGGTATTATTTTCACGGTAACGTTCACATGATGCACAAAATAAAGAGAATTTCACAATAGTTTCCTTCACTATGTTGAAGTTAAATAAATAATAAAAGCTACTAAAAAGATTGAAAAAAAAATTAAAAAAAAATAGAACTGCCTTCAAAAAATCTTTAAAAAATATATCGAAAAAGTAATAAATAAAATTTCACTCAGTGTTACTAATATCTGTCTACCTATTAGTGGAAAGTGGCAAGGAACGTATTACTTAATATCAATTTGAAATCGGTGCAAAAAGTATTTTTGAAATTAGATATCCTTGCACTGATTTCCAATTGATATTATAATATAATATAATAATAGGCGTCTGAAAATGAGGAGTACGCCACCTGGTGGTCTATAGTCAAACTAATTATAGGCCTTTCTGTCATTGTCTCTTTAGTGTACGATGATATCAACAATAAGTAAATAATGTAAAACTGAGATGCTAAGTTATTAAAAATATGATAGCGTTTAAAGGGGCTACACAAGATACAATTTGCTGGAGCCAACCTAGTCGGTATCCTTTGTAGATTGCAGGGACAACTCGTGAAAGTTGAGTTGGCACGACAATGTTCATAGCATATCCTCTTTGTATGTGGACACCTTTAACCAGGCATTGAGAGGGAAAAAGCTGGTGCAAATAACCGTGGCCCGAGTAGCAATAATAATGGCCTGAACAATCACACATTGTAAGCGAAATTTTTGAAATAAGTAAATATATGCAATTTCAGTATATTTATAAAAGTAATATATACTATTGCACCATGCACTATTATGTTTTACCCCTGAATATTTCTATTTCATATTTTACAAAATACTGTTTCATTTATTTTACTTAAAGAATTAATAAATATCTTTTCAGTTACCTATATTCAATGTACCACTAATTTCATGGGTATTTGATCTGACACTTGTTTGTAAACATAAAGCATACACATTTATTAAGTTTTGTGTTGAATTTGGGTTGTGTACCACACAAAATAATATGTCCTACATTTAAAACATATTCCCCTTCATACACACACTTAGAATTTTTACATTTTTAGTGCATCCCAAACGTTCCATACATTGCAATATGCTTAACCTAAATGTCACTTCATGTTTCCTGAAAAAAAAAAAAAAGTGATTTAAACTACAACTGTACATACATTTAAAGAAATATTTAAGTTTATTAATATTTAACTAGCCAGACACCGTTTATGTCGAAGAAACTGTACTTTTCAAGGGGAAAACTAGATAACCTAAAAAAATATGAATTTTGCTGAATAATGCCATTAACATCTTGCACATCACTTACAACAAAATCTTGCAAACCTTTAGATAATATATTATGAATGTTATTATTTTTAACGCCAAAAATAACAATAAACAGAAAAAAATCGATATAAGTATTCACCAAATAAATAAACAAACGGCCTATAATTAGTTCACGAGTTCTCCACTTTGGCGCTGGCATCTTAAATTCAGACGCCTATATAATAAGGTTCCTTGCTACTTTCCACTAATAGGTAGACATTTTATTTCTTACTTTTTAGACATACATTTTTTTAATTTTAAATCTTTGGGTTTTTTTGCGTATCACTATGGGGTCATTTCCGATAATTTTATATTGCGATTTTTTCAACATTATCTTAATTTGCTTAATATAAAAACCAGTCATACAAAATTTCACACCTTTATCTATGATAGTTTTCAAAATATTAAGCCCCAAAGTTGCCGCGGACGGGAAAAGAAACTCGTGCCCGCGTGACGTCATTAGGCTTAAACCGACAGCAGCAGTAACTTGATGTGCCCACGCCGCGCCGTTTTATCAGTGAAATTATATGTATGTATTATACATGTATGTAATGTGTAATTATATGTACAGAAAGAGACGTGTAGGTAGATATTTTTTATACTTTGTGCTTTTTAAAAGCGAGAAATGTGCCAAAAGGGCTTTGTAAAAGCAGATTCTTCTAATCCTCCGGAGGTAGACTTGTTAATGGTTATGGAGTATTTTAATTCCAATCACGAATATTTAAGTGCAGAAATGAGAGGAACTAAAATGCAGGTAAATAAGATTTTATTTTATTAATACATATTATAAAAATTACTTAATTGTACAGGATTTTCAAAATGTGTTTAGTACACCGATGAAATTTAATAGAAATAGAAAATTTAAAAAAAAGTTCTTATTTAATAATTTGCCGACAGCAAGCACCTGGACAGTAAACAATAATTTTAAGGGCGAGTGGTGGGGCAAATATTTTTCTAAATTATTCTTGTGGAAAACATTATCTACTTAATCCGTACTAAGTATTAGTGAGAATAATTATTGTATTAATTAAATATATTTTTACGTGAATTCTTATTAACCGATAAATTATAATTATGTTTTACCTGCTTTCTAACTAAACGTTTTAAAATTTTGTTTGCTTTTTATTTTTCTGATCAGCTCGACAGAGTTATGGCGATAATGCGACTGGCTCTGTACAACTGAGCAGAGAAGGAGGTATTTGTCATCTCTTTTCCAAAATAATCCCAGAGCATAAAGTAAATGCAAAACATTTATAAAGTTTCATGTGTGATAAATGAAAAAGAACATAATATTGTAGAGAAGATTGTGCAGCTTCTTAGGGTGGTTGTAAGCATGCAATAGCTTTTGTAATGTGGTTACATCGCCGAAGTAAAGAACCCTCGCCAACCGATACAGTTTGCTACTGGAAAAAATCTGGCATGCTTTATTTTTTTACAATATATTAAATAATAGAATATAATGATTTACTTAATGGATAAAACAACTTTATTCTCATGTAAACTCTATGTTCTGGCATGATTAATTAAAATTTCTAACTCTTGTGGCAAAGTTACGCGAGACGCGAAATAGGTAAGAAACATTTGCGGCTCTTATGTTCCCTTCTAGTCGTGGACACAGAGACGAACGTCGAATTTATCAGTCAGTGTTTGGAACGCGAAGGACTTTTAGTGGTATTATTATTCTAGATTTAGATTAGGAATTTTCGTCAGTGTATCAATGTTGTGTACAGTTTGTGTTTTGCACGGCTTTTACATTACATTTTACCAGATTAAATCTCTCATATTACTATTTTCATTGTAATACAAAAAAAAAATGAAGTACGGCTCTGACAGCGGTGACTAACTCTAGCCAGCATTAAATGGCTTCGACTGTGATATTTTTTTGGTCTATTTTTATTCGTACTAAACTTCTGACGTAATTACTTATTTATTTAGAAAATATATCTCTGGTGTTTACTTTTTTTTTAACCTAATTAACTTACATTAAAATGATCCTGAGAGCAATAGGCTCCTGCTTTTTAGTTTAACAGGACAGCCCGACGCATTGCTTGTTACCAAAGAACTCTTTTCTTTTCTGTCTGTCGGCAAACGAATAAAATATTTATCTGGCGTTGACGCCGTCGTGCTTTTGCATTCAGGAACAATACAATATTTATATTTATTTTTGGTGTGATATGATGACATTTTTATTCAAATCACAAAACAAAACAGTTTCGAAGTTTAACAATGTTTTTATCGGATGATTAACAACATTGAACTATTATAACGAGAGCAATATAGCGCGCCCTGTGTATTGTACTGGAGTCGTCTCACAGCTTTAAGCCTAATGACGTCATTCAGCTCGGATTTGGATGCGCCACGCGACTTTAATAATTTTTTTTAACATGATCGGATCGACAGAATTTGCTAATTTTTGGTAGATCATCTTTTTAAAAGTCGTTCTTCAAGAAAATAATGTTTTTGAAATAGGTCGAAATGACCCCATTGTATGTATGACCAAAATGTATGTCGCCCCAGGGCTCCATTTGGCTTAGCTCTGGGTCTTTCGCTGCTACTGCCTTTTGGTCAAATCGCTGTTGTCAATGTTTGCCTTTCTTTTTTAAAAATTTGTTTTGAAGGTTACGAGCTTTTTGCACTTTCCTTGGTTTAGTACTTATTTGTCTGTCAGTTCTTTAACTCAGAGAATTTACTAAGATAAATTTAAGTCAAAGTTCGGCGTAGTTTCGAATTTTGTGGCAAGGAAAGAACGTTGTCGTGCGACGTCGTACTTTCGACTTTCTTGCTTGCAATGCCATATACGTCATCGGAAATGTTAAAAATACTTTGTAAGTCAGCTATACGGGGTAAGTTCCAAATTTACCTTAACCTGGTTTAAGGCGTCTCTTGAGATGAGAAATTTAGTTTACGAGTTAATTTTTGCTATGTATCGACCTAAATCGATTTTCCTGGATTCTATAACAGTCACACGGTGACGTGTGTCTCTACAAGTAAGTGGAATACTTCTGATATTGTTCTTATTGTTGTATTATTATCTATTTCGTTAAATAAACATAGTTTAAATTTAAATTTAAATTTATTAGATAAATCATTGTAACTGATTAGAAAATATGTTCTTTAGTTATCATATACCGTAGTACCTTCTTATTCATAGTTTGTACTATTAAATAAATAAGACTAATTTTAAAAATATTGTGTTGCAATCTAAGTTTGCCACTAAAACTAGGTTGATTGATTCTATTGATCCTCTTTAATGTTCTTTTCTCAGTCATTAGGCACATCCTCCAATCCTTTGTAGTAGAACCTCTGTAATCCTGTTTAAAGGACCTTTTTATTGGGATAGTTTTCCAGCTTTATAGTCCTTAATTGCTTCGTAAAGTAATTACGGTTCATTTTTTAATAATTTGAGATTTTAAGTGTTCCACTGAATCCAATAACTTAGATATCTTGAAATTAATGCGTTCCTAATGATACAAAGTTTATATATAGTTAAGCAGACAATAATGGGTGGAAAATAGAGTAGTATTTTCTAGAAACTATGAAACATTTAATGGGATTTGTTGTTCTTTATGAAGCTCTTGATAAGTAGGTCGATTTATTGTTTGTATGTTAATTTATTTAAATTATTGCGAAGCGATTGAATTACATACTACGAAGGCGTATTTTATAACTTACACTTTGTAACTGTAAATTCTGTATTATTTGCACTTTTAATTCAGAATTATGCATAATTTACAGTTCGAACTGGGAATTATGTGTAAATCCCAGTTTAATCTGTAAACTATAAACCGCAGCCACAATTTAAAATAAAAATTATATATAATTTACATTTCAAGCTGTAAATCAAACAACTTACGGGGTGTGCACTTTTTGTTATTCCAACTGCTGTCGTACTCTTCGCAGTAGTACAGTACCTAGAGGTTTTAACTTCGGAATAATGTCATATAAAACGGATTTCGTTCATTTTTGGCAAATTAATAGTAAATGCATCAAAGAAAAGTTTTTATATTATGCGGCGGCTTGCCAATATATAGGGTGGGTGCCACCCCTATTCAGTAGGTGGCAACTAAGAAAAAGTTAAAAACATTGGAACATGAAATTTTAAGAAAAAAGGCTCTATGCAACTATTCATCAAAATTTATAGTTATAACGACTTGAAAATTGAGATTTTAGCTTAAAAAAGGCATTCGAAACAATATTCATCAAATAACTCGAAAAATATTACATTGAGCGAAAACATGCCACAGGCAAATAAGAAAGCTACTAGATTGAGGATGAATTTCGTTTTTTTCTAATTTCTGTACAGTTAATGATTTCGGAAGTATAAATGTGGCGTCCGAACATCTGTTAAATATCTCAGAAACTATGGCACTTACGTCAAAAGCGGTAAGAACCAAAATGAAAAACTGTTAATTAAATTTTCAAATGATTTTTTGTCTATTTCTATAGCATAAAAAACCAAGAAGCTATGACAGAAACAATGTACTTTATCAATTTCTTTTTAATAACAACGTCGCGATTTTGTTATTGTAAGTAGTCCGCAATTAAAAAAATATATTCCCTTATACTGTTTTTTGTTAACATATAGTATGAACTAGATGCTTTTTCGTCCACTTACACTGTTTGCTTTAGAAAAAAAATGCATTGTAAACTCTAAAGGGATTTTAGAGAAAACGTAACATTTTTGATTCTCTGCAAATATCTCAATAAATATTAGTTTTAGAGAAAATATAGTAGACATCAAAAATGAAGCTTATAAAATGATTTTGTTTTTTTTTAATATTCGTGCATAGAGCAGCGAAAAAGTGGTAAAATTGTGTCGTTTTTTTATCGGCTTAGAACAAGATCAGACACAGTGGGTATTACCGACAACATCATTTTACATATAAAAACACGCAATACGACATTTTTTAGTGGTCACAGATATTCTTATTTAAAAAAAAGTGTAAAATTTAATTTTTTTTAAATCATGTTTTTATGTACATCTATTGCCATATCTCAAAAATGAATTGAGCTATAGATGTGAACTTTTTTTTGTTATAAAACCCACACTTACGCGCTTCTTTCTATACATAGGATTGCTAATAAAAAAAAAATGTGAACATGCCAAAAACGTAGATGACCATAAAAGTTTAGAGAGTACGCCATCAAATTTTCACTAAGCGAGGAACTTTTTTGTTTTCGAAAATTTTGTGTAACATGCTATGAAGAAAATGAAGTTAAGAGACTAAAAAAGTTTTTAGAAAAAAAATATTTTCATTATTAGCAATAGTTTGCTAGTTACGAATTTTTTAGTATGGAGGAATTGTCGAAGCGTACGCGCGCGGCACTTAAGAATAATAATGATTATGTATTGCGTGTAACGGAACTACTCATTATTATTTTTTCTATGTTTAGGACTGTTTTATCACATTTTAGGATCTGAAAGGATGACTTATTTTTTCCAGTGGCGCATTAAGGACTAAAGTTGAAGGCAAAAAGGAATTAAAAATCTTAAATAGAGTATCTGGGATAAAAATGCATTGCATTGGGATCTCGGAAACGGTAAAAAATAATATTATAGTAAATGGAAATAAAATTTCATAAACAGAAGTTTAGGAAAAGTAATAATTTTGGAGTGTTTTGATAAAAAGTAAACTATCGAGTTTTCCTTTTTTTGCGTTATTATTGGAGCTAAATAGAAAATACAGTTTTTTAAAGCACTTTTTTTTGAACGTGGCAATCTTAATATTTGTATCCGACATTTCCTGTGTCACAGTCCCTGTCCGAAACTCCCATGCATTGCATTTTTACCCTAGATCCACACAATAACTGAGTAAACGTGTTATTTTCGCCTAAATTAACAAAAAAGAAAAAAATATCCTAAATTAAGTCTCTTTTAATTTCCGCAGCCATAATTATAGAAACCCTGTTTTCATGGCTCGTGCACAAGTTTATCGTTCTCCTCTATTACTACGCCACATAAAATCCACTCCATTTTACAATGAAACATAGATTGCTTTTTTATCTTAAATACTTTTTTAGCAGATAATCCACGCACAATTCGCACAATGGCCATACGTTCTACAATGTAATACAAGTGGTAATAAGGGAAAGAATATCGTTACACAATTTACTTCCACATCCAGTGAAAGTATAGAATCGACAAAAATATTTTTGAAAATTTTTATTGTCCAAATTAGGCTTAGAATATCATGAAACGTCGAGATTTTAAGTTTGAGCAAAAAAAATCTGTCTGTAACTTTTTTTGTGCGCACGATTACTCCGGAACCGTTTAAGATATTGACTTGAAATTTGGTACACGTACCTATGTATTTTAACGAGATCTGGAACTAGATTATTCCGTTAAAGGGTTGGGGGGTAAATGGGGGTAAATAGGCAAATCAAGCAAGTAAGAGTCCATAAAATTGGTATTTAGTATATATAAGAGAAGCTAAGGTCTCAAAATTTTTTTGGCATTAACCACCCCCATTACCAACTCTCATCTCATTATTCAAGGGGGCGAAAAAAATAAAATTGTCATTTAGTGTGTGTACAAGAACCTAAGGCCTCAAATTTTTTTTTTACTTTATCCACCACTACTACCCCCCCCCCCCCCGCCCCACAATAGTTTCCTTCACTATGTTGAAGTTAAATAAATAATAAAAGCTACTAAAAAGATTGAAAAAAAAATTAAAAAAATAGAACTGCCTTCAAAAAATCTTTAAAAAAATATATCGAACAAGTAATAAATAAAATTTCACTCAGTGTTACTAATATCTGTCTACTTATTAGTGGCAAGTAGCAAGGAACGTATTACTTAATATCAATTTGAAATCGGTGCAAAAAGTATTTTTGAAATTAGATATCCTTGCACTGATTTCAAATTGATATTATAATATAATATAATAATATAATAAAGTTCCTTGCTACTTTCCACTAATAGGTAGACATTTTATTTCTTACTTTTTAGACATACATTTTTTTAATTTTAAATCTTTGGGTTTTTTTGCGTATCACTATTGTCTATAGGGACCACCCCAAAGTATATGTCGTCCCAGGGCTCCATTTGACTTAGCTACGCCTCTGGGTCATTCGCTGCTACTGCCTTTTGGTCAAATCGCTGTTGTCAATGTTTGCCTTTCTTTTCTAAAAATTTGTTTTGAACGTTACGAGCTTTTTGCACTTTCCTTGGTTTAGTACTTATTTGTCTGTCACTTCTTTAACTCAGAGAATTTACTAAGATAAATTTAAGTCAAAGTTCGGCGTAGTTTCGAATTTTGTGGCAAGGAAAGAACGTTGTCGTGCGACGTCGTACTTTCGACTTTCTTGCTTGCAATGCCATATACGTCATCGGAAATGTTAAAAATACTTTGTCCATAAAATTGGTATTTAGTATATATAAGAGAAGCTAAGGTCTCAAAATTTTTTTGGCATTAACCACCCCCATTACCAACTCTCATCTCATTATTCAAGGGGGCGAAAAAAATAAAATTGTCATTTAGTGTGTGTACAAGAACCTAAGGCCTCAAATTTTTTTTTACTTTATCCACCACTACTACCACCCCCCCCCCTTCACCACCCTCAGCCCCACTACCGATGTGGCATATCGTTTTATAGGTTTTTGGGGTAGACGATTTCAAATATTTTATTATTAAAGTTCCATAAACAATTATTTCCACATTCAAATTTTTTTCGTTGTGAGAGACTTGGATAGAAGATCTGGATGTGGAAGTAGTGATTCCTTGGGCAGCGGTTTTATAATTTGACCTTCGACGAAAACGAATAACGTTGATCGTACACTGCCCTGAGACTAGTTAGTTTTAGTGGACGCGGGCTTATTAATACTCAATTTCTGCAATTCGCGCGCTCCAAAAAAATCACTGTACCTAAACTATCAAAGACACAATAAGAATTATGTTATCAAAAACTTTTTTGGTCTTTTGGCTTTATTATGTTATACAAAATTTCCAAAAATAAAAAAGTTTGTAGCTTAGTGAAAATTTGACTGCGTATTTTCTGAACTTTCAAGGTTATTAAGTTTTTAACATGCTTAAAAATGTTTTAATTAATAAGACTATACACAGACAGAAGCGCTTAAGTGTGTGTTTTATAAAAAAAAAAAGTTCATGTGGATATCTCCATTCGTTTTTGAGATATGGCATTAGATGTTCAAAAAAACATGATTAAAAAAAAACAAAATTTCACACCTTTTTAAAAATAGCAATGTCCGTGACCACTAAAAAATGTCGTATTTCATGATTTCTAATGAACATCGACCTACTTAACGAAATGGTATATGTCTCAGTTTGTTCTAAGATTAAAAAAAAACTCGAGAAGGAAGCGACTTTTCCCCTGTTTTTTACTCCACTAGTAGGGTTGATAGTTTCGGAGATATTTAATTTCATAAATAATAATAATAATATTGTCTTTATTAAGCAACTAGCAATTACAATAAAGCTATAAGAAAATAGTGTACACAAACAAATTGCGCTAGTTGGCTTAAGAGGCGAAGTTCAGTTCTTCGCAGCTTACTAAGCTACGAAATCCTGCTCTTCCACTTAACCTCGGCTGACATGACATGATATCCGACCATTTTTAGGGTGAAGTATTTAGTTTAAAATGTGGAATATCTTAGAAACTGTGACACATTCATAAAAAACTCTAAGAAACAAAATAAAAAATAATTAATCAATCTTTAAAATTATTTTTTGTTTGTTTCTACATCACAAAAAATAAAGAAGTTATGGCCGATTCAATGTGCGTTTTCACACTTTTTTTTAACAAGATGTCGCCATTTTGTATTGTAATTGCTCAGTAATTAATTTTTCTTTCAAAAATGCTATTTTTCGTTAATATATAGCATCACCTAGATGCTCCATCTATTTTGTCCGTTTAACACACTTGTTTTAGAAAAGAGTTTCATCCGCCATATTAGAGCCGCTACTTTGAATTTTTTAAATTTGACTTCAGATTCAGAATCAGCGATCCCAAAAACATAACTATCCTACGTTTCAAAAATAAATTAGTAACACTTTTTCAGGTCTTCAATATTCAAATTTGGGGGTGGTTTTCACACCCCTCGAGGGCAAGAGCAAGTATCTAGACTATATAGAAACAGAAGATGATACCATTTACTACAATAATAACCCATAAAGAAATATTATCATTACATATGAAATTATTCAGAAATTTTACATATTTTTTACCTCTAGGCATTGTACTAAGAATAGTATATAGCATTTGATCAACACATTTCTAAAATCGCAAATATCACTCGTAGAGAAAGTAAAATTCATATTATTGTATTAATCATAAAATTCTGAATAACCTCTAAATGTCCATCGTATGTCCGTTTGCTTGTCGGTCTGTGCGTCTGTCTCTCTGTTCATCACGTTTTGTGAGTACGATAACCTAAGAGAGATTTTTTTAAATTTTGTCAGTAAGTTAATGTTAGCTAGAGGAAAAACCCCAATGATATTTAAAAAAATCAAAATTATGAAACACTAAGAAAACAATGCACATGAAGAATGTCGTAACTTTTTATAAGATTGTGGGTTTAATGGCTATACTTGAACTTTAATCATCTCCTGATGGTACCATCTTGATTGTTGAAACGTTAGTTAGTATATTATGCAGTATTTTTGTGTTTGTAGAATCTTATCAAAGGTGTTACAACACTCCCCAAGTGCACTTTTTTTTTAATTTTAATATTTTTTTCATAACCATTATATTTACTGATCGATTTTTTAAAATCAATAGCGTGCTTTCTCTAGCTATCACTAACTTATTGTCCAAATTTCAGTAAAATCGGACTTTTCTCACTGAGGTTATTGTGATTAAAAAATGTTATTTACGTATTAAGCAAATCACAACTTACATACTTTTTTACTTCCCTCGCTTACCGAAGGAAATATTGTAATCGTGAAAAAATCACCCTACAAAAGTTCTCCGGATTTCTACGTTTCACAGTACGTAAATTACGAAAATTAAAGTCATTTAATTTCTTCAGCCTGCCTGCCTGCTTGCCTGTCTGTTTGTTGGCGCTATATCTACAAAACTACTTGACGGAGAAGGTCAATATTTGGTAGGTGGCTGACGTTACTGCCAACGAAGAACTGGGAACAGTTGCGTTGAAAAATATACAGGATGGGCCCCATAAAAACATAATTAAGGAAAAAAATGACGACGGAACACAGTAATATTTATCATGTACTTAGTTAAAACAACTGCCAAGGAAGAAAAATATGAAAAAAAAATACAGGGTGGTCACTCAAAAAAAATTGAAAATGTGACGGAGGAAGATAACATTTCGCATGTAGTTGACACAACTGTCGAAGAAGAAAAATATGAAAAGCAAAACATACAGAGTGGTTACCCAAAGAAAAATTTAAAAAATATGGCGAAGGACGATAATATTTAGCATGCAGCTAACACAACTGTTGAAGAAGAAAAATATGAAAAAATATATACAGTGTCCCACTTTTCATAGAGCCACCCTCATATCTCGCTTACCTGATATCCCAATACTTTGAAATTTTGGTGGTGAATATATACCTATAAAGCGACTCTTTAAACGTAACCACATTTTACTGAAGTCAGAGGTGTTCGATTCTATGATGGAAAAAGGGGGTCGATTTTTGAAAAAAAGTATTAGCGATTTTTTTAGAGAAAAATTAGTAAGATATTTTTAATCAGCACCTTTAGAAACCCCTTTGTACAAAATTACATCGTTGTGGGTTCAAAGGTGTTTGAGATATGAGCCGTCAAAAAAAAGAAAATTTTTAACTTAAAATAATTTGTATCTGTAAAACGGATTCTCATATGAAAAAAATGTATTCTTTATTTTTTGTTCAGAATAATGTATTGTACTAGTATGAAATGATTCTATAACAAAATTACTATTTATTTAATGAGGCAAAAATTCTAATTTGTACATACCTACCATGTTTCTAACAAATAATCTACACAAATAATTTTATTATATAATTCTTTGCGTTTCTATGTAACCACCATCATTCCGAATACATTGCTCAATCCGTTTTCTTATAAGGAGTTCAACTTTCCTAATCTCAGCTGGAGTGATTTCAACACATGCCTGTCTAATTTTGATCATTAACTCATCTTGGCTACGTGGTCTGTCCTTATATACTATATTTTTTAGACGACCCCACAAATAGAAATCAAGTGGTGTTAGGTCCGGAGACCTCGGGGGAAACTCATGCACTTGACTTCTTAAACTTATCCATCTACCTGGAAAATTATCTTCTTGCCAACCCCTTGCAACGTTATGAGCCGGGGCACCATCAAGTTGATAATACAAGTCCCTTCTGACATCTTGAGGCAGATTATTGAGAAAGGGTTGAATTTCTCTTTGCAACAAATTTAAATACGCTTCTCCATTCAATCTCGAAATGAAAAAAGGCCCAATAATCTGGTCTTTCCATAAACCACACCAAACGTTAACTTTTGACACGTATTGCCTTTTAGTACTGATAAACCAGTGGGGATTTTCGTCAGCCCAAAAACGGCAATTCTGAGAGCATACTACCCCATTGGTAGTGAATGTTGCTTCATCAGTAAATATGACGTTTTTCAGAAAATTTACATTGTTTAAAAATTCACCCTGGGCCCAAAAACAGAAATCCAATCTTCTGTCAGTATCACCTTCTTCTAGGGTATGTAGAAATTTTGGCTTGAATGCTCTTTTTCTATGTTTTTTCAAGCAACGCCAAACGATGTTCTTACTAATATTTAGATTTAATGCTACTTGCCTTATACTATATCTTGGATGTTCTCTAAAATATTGTAAAATGTGTTCCTCGTTTTGATTTTGCCGATTTTGTAAATTATAATTCTTTGGTCTTAACTTACATACATTTCCTGTATTGTCAAAATTTTTATTGATGGTTGCTACCAATTTATGGCGAATGGGATGCTGATGGCCAGGATACCGTAAATTAAATTCATCAGCAGCTTTTCTATATGATCTGGCATTATCTCCGACTAAACGAACCAATTCCACTTTTTCTTGCATTGTTAAACGCCGAGCCATAAAAAATTTCAGTTCACTTATCATGTAACATTAAACCAGCATTCATTAAATTTTTAACGTATTAACTTATTGACGTTCAATAATACATTGACACTTGCAATAACTTTTGTTTTCATGGCTTACTTAGGTCTTTATTGAAGATTATTTGTTAGAAACATGGTAGTTATGTACAAATTAGAATTTTTGTCTTATTAAATAAATAGCAATTTTGTTATAGAATCATTTCATACTAATACAATACATTATTCTGAACAAAAAATAAAGAATACATTTTTTTCATATGAGAATCCGTTTTACAGATACAAATTATTTTAAGTTGAAATTATTTTTTTTTTTTGACGGCTCATATCTCAAACACCATTGAACCCACAACGATGTAATTTTGTACAAAGGGTCCAGTCACCGAAAGGGGTATCTAAAGGTGCTGATTAAGAATATCTTACTAATTTTTCTCTAAAAAAAATCGCTAATACTTTTTTTTCAAAAATCGACCCCCTTTTTCCATCATAGAATCGAACGCCTCTGACTTCAGTCGAATGTGGTTACGTTTAAAGGCTCACTTTATAGGTATACATTCACCACCAAAATTTCAAAATATTCGGATGTCAGGTGAGCGAGATATGAGGGTGGCTCCATGAAAAGTGGGACACATTGTATATACAGGTATATATACAGGGCGATCACATGAAAAATAATAATTAAAAAATGCGACGGATTACAATAATATTTTTTTTTCTATTAACCGCATGTGAGGTGAGGTACGGTACCGGTTTCAGTGACTGGATCCGATCGGCCAAGTTAAGCACGCCGAGCGAGTCCGTCACTTGGATGGGTGATCGTCTCTCATCTCGCCGTCCTGGTTAAGTGGTAGAGTAGCATTAGCTAAACTTCGCCAGGACGGTAATATAAATAAGGCATTTAAAAAAATAAAACAGCTGTCAAAGAATGTTTCATGTTTTTCTTTGACGTATTATTAATACACAAGGTCACCCTAACGAAGTGAAGAGGGACGATATTTAAATTGAAACGGTGGATGATAATATTTCGCATATAGTTAATACAACTGTTAAAGAAGAAAAAAATGGAAAAATTATACAGGGTAGTCACTCTAACAAAATTTAAAAAAAAATGTGACGGAGGACGATAATATTTCGTATGCAGTTAACACAACGGTCAAATAAAAATATGAAAAATATACAACATAAAAAAATTAAAGAAAAAATTTAATGGATGGCAATAATATTTTGCACGCAGTTAATATGTCCTGAAAAAAAAAATATGAAAAATATGCAATATTAGACAACTAAAAGTTGCGAATAAAAAAAAATAAGTGTGAAAAACAGAGAGGGAAGTTTTGGGTAAATAACTTTACCAATTTATTTAATATGAAATTACCTTCTTTCTGTTAAGTAGATAAATATTTTAAGGGTGGCTGTGCAGTGCTTAAGAAAATCGTTTCGTAATTCGACAATTTCTTCTATATCCCTGAACCGATTGAAAAATTTTTTTAATCGGCTTTTAGAGAAAACTTGATAGAATGATATCAGATCAATAATCTGGTAATCAATCAAAAAATTTTTTTGGATTTTCACAGGAGAAAAAAATGTTTTCCTTCTTTAGTTTTCAATAGTACCATTCTATAAAGTTGTGTCTAAAAGCCCATCAAACATTTTTTTGAATCGGTTCGGGGATGTATAGGCCAGTAGACTTAAAATCCAAATCGGAAATAATTGCTAGAAAAGGTTTTATTGTTTTAATGGCTTCATTTGTTGCCTAATATGACCATCCTAGGTTTCCCCCCCCCCGGCGGAGTTGTGCTTAAGTGGTGGGGGCTAAAAATGTACCCCCAAAAGGGAGATAGTCAGATGAGGCGGTTTTACGGTTATATCTCGTAAAGGACTCACAATATCGAAAACATAGTCCTATTAAAAGTTGTAGGGCATTAAATTCTGCATTGGATGAGACAAGACGCATGTTTTGGACCACCCGTTCCCATACTAGTGCTCATCAAAGTTAGACAAATTTGACATATTTATGAAAAATGTGTTATTTACACTATATTAAACATAGTACTATAGCACTCCATTGTACTAGTCTTGTACTTAGTAAATATATAAAATATCAAAATTGTGGAATATATAGAAAGATAATATTAAAAAATGGTTTCAGATAGAATATTATGAGATCCGTTCAACTGATATAAAGATGGAGGCAGGATAAGATACACAATTCCTGAAATCGAAGCAAAAGACACACTACTCTGAGGTCATCTTTACCGAGTTAATAGTGGTGACCATGACTCAGGAGCAATTTCTTTCCAACGGCAGAAATAAAGCACGTCTTATTAGCCTGCTTACTAAGAGGCTTGAAGGTGAAGGCTTCTCAGTAAAGCAAGCTAATGAAGACGCAGACCACCTGATTGTTGCCACGGCCCTTGAGGTATCACAGGCGCATGAGAAGGTTGCGGTAGTGAGGATACGGATCTCCTCATCATGCTCAATGCCCTAGCCACACCATCAGCAAACATATATTTCTCAAAACCTGGATGAGGAACGATCCCATTAAAAGTATTTGGTCCCAACAGCTTCAAACTGGCAGACAACATCAGAAGGCCACTCATATTTCTCCACGCCATAAGTGGATGTGACACAACTTCAGCACTCTTCAGGCAGGGTATGAAGAAGATGGTCAAGTTGTTGGTCGAAAATAAATGTCTTCTCGAAGAAATCAAACCTTTCTTCAAGCATGACACTCAATCTGAAGCTATTGTCGATTTTTAACAACGATTTTTGTTATGAAATATAATCATCACTAATAATAATAATAATAAAGTTTATTGAACCAAGTGTTACAAGATTGATTTAGATACATTAAATTGCTTAATTATTGAACAACGGTACAAGGAAAATAAACATTTAGGTAAACCTCACATAGTTATAAAAACTGGCCGTGAGTGCTATACCGATACTATAAAAAATACTATTTATAATAAAATGGCTTAAGTATTAAAATAATTCTATTAAAATTCAACTGTACGAATAAGAGTTATAACTATTAAAATTAGGTATATTCTGATAATTGGATAAGTATATATAAGGATAACTAGTACTATAATTTACAATTCTTCTTAACATTTAGAAGTAGATAATATAATTTTAAATTGGCCGAAATAACTTAAATAATAAATTAATTCTATTGAAATTCAACAGTACGAATAAGAGTTATATTATAATTAGGTACATTCTGATTATTTGATAAGTATATTAAGTATTACTAAGGCTATAATTTACAATTCTTCTTAATATTTAAAAGTAGATAATATAATTTTCAATTGATCAAAAAGACGCCAGTGTCAGTGTCAGTGTCAATTGATTTCAAGAATTCTGTATCTTATCCTGCCTCCATCTTTATATCAGTTGAATGGATCTCATAATATTCTATATGAAACCATTTTTTAATATTATCTTTTTTATATAAAAAGATAATATTAAAAAATGGTTTCATATATATAAAATATTAAAATTGTAGAATATATTTCTAAAATTTTAATGTTTTATATATTTACTAAGTACAAGACTAGTACAATGGAGTGCTATAGTACTATGTTTAGTATAGTGTAAATAACACATTTTTCATAAATATGTAAAATTTGTCCAACTTTGATGAGCACTAGTATGGGAACGGATGGTCCAAAAAATATGCGTCATTCAATGCAGAATTTAATGCCCTACAACTTTTAATAGAACTACGTTTTCGATATTGTGAGTCCTTTACGAGATATAATCGTAAAACCGCAAAAATATCCCTTTTGGGGGTACATTTTTACCCCCCACCACTTAAGCACAACTCCGCCGGGGGGGGGGGGGGGGACCTAGGATAGTCATATTAGGCAACAAAAGAAGCCATTAAAACAATAAAACCTTTTGTAGCAATTATTTCCGATTCGTCTAATTTTTTGGTTTTACACTACTGGCCTAGTAGGAGAAATTGTCGAATTGCATTCGCCTTAAAACACTCATTACTGGAGGACCAATTAGGTTATTGTGCTTACAAGAAAAGTAACGGACGGAGAGCTAGGCAGACAGACAAACAAACTGAGAGACAGAGGGACACATGAACATTTTGAAAGAGTTATTCAAAATTTTGTGACCACCACTGAAATGTGACGTCAAACTGTATAATACTAGATATGGAAATAACACATGATATTTTTTGTAGGAAGTTTTATAAACTCTATTTTTTATAAGGAACATAATTTCGATATCGCTAATGGTTAGCGAGATAGAACAAAATATAATCAGTGCACCATTTTTTTTAAGATGGCGGCTCGAGTTGGCTATTTTTATAGTATGTTCAATAGTCGATCTTGATGAATATTTTTGCCTAGTTTCAAAATTTGAGGTATTAACTGAATATTCAAAAATATTTGTGGAGTTTAAACAAATGACTATATCTGTAGATATTTACTCCAAACACCTAAACACGTTTTTCTGTTGCCCTTCTAGTACAATTTTCCGATAAAGCCCGTACCATTAAAGAATCACATAAATCTTATCAGGCACGTGATAATCTGAAAATGGAATGTATAGGTAGAGGTGTAGATAAAGGATCAACTTCATTTGTTTTACAAAAAAGCGAGAATTTGATGTAACTTAATTTCAGTGTTTTCGGTGTTCCCCCAATGATATTATCAGGCTTATTCTTGTTTCGGCTAAATTTACCTTAACATGTGAACATAAATTACGTCAGTTTCTTTGTATTACTTCTTTCATCCTATATTGTGTTTATAAAAATGTGGTAAAGTGTTTTAAACTTTGCTGAAAGACGTAATAAAATAAATGTTTTTATGCGATAACACCGGCTCGTTCATTTTTGCCTGTCAGAAGCTTCTAATAAATTAGGGGTTCGCAATAACTTAAATAAAAATAAATGCTTTAATATTCTTTAAAATGTAATGGTTCTAAGCATAATAGTAAAAAAACTCTCACCTCCCAGATTGGAGAAAACTTTACTATTTTTAGTACCATATTTATTACATTTTCACAAGAAAATCAAACAATCTATGAATGAAAAAGGCACAGTTTTATTTGACTAACTTGAAATTTAGCAGGGTGATTTATGCCTACTATACACACATTTTACCGAGTGTCGATAAAAGACATGCATTGTTATTTAATCATCGTAAATCGTTTACAAATTAAAAACCGCTGCCTAAGAAATCACTACTTAAAATCCAGATTTTCCCATCCAAGTCTCTCACAATAAAAAAAAATCTTAAAAAGTTATCTTGTATATTAAATATTCTATTATACAAGTCGCACTTAAAAGATTTGTTTTTATGAATATTAGCTAAGCTAAGCTAAGCCGCCATTTAGCTCGCAAGACCAAGTGAATGTTGCATTAAAAATATGTTTACCCTTTTACAGCATGACGTCAAATATTAACTATGGAAGCATTATACTCTTCGCCGGTTTACTGAACTTTTTATATAATTGTTACACATTCTATAGGATACTCTTCGCATTTTTCTTGTAAATAATGTTAGTTTTTGGACATTCTAAATTTTGTGATTTGTGACATGCTGGTTGCTTTCTTTCATATATTTTGAAAAAAAAATATATGAAAAAAAATTTAAAAAAAAAACCATTATGTCAGGGATTCGAACACAAGACCTTTGGATTGCAAGGCAAAAGCTTTAGCCATTGGGCCATCACACATTACTAGAAAAGTTGAATGTCTGTAATATATATATCATTCAAGAATTATATTTCAACGGATTAGATATATTATTATGAAGTATATATATATTAGTAAAATGTATAAACAAAAAAAATATAGAGAATACCATTTCGTAAGATTTCTATTTAAGTACAAGTGACAAAAATTAAGAATTTTTTTTTTTTAATTTAAATGATTAATAACTTTTTTTTTACTGATTGATTTTTTTTCACAGTAGGGTTCTTCCTCTAGCTAACGTTAACTTACTTTCCAAATTTCAGTACAATCGGACCTTTCTTTCTTAAGATATCGTGCTTACAAGCAACGTGACGGACGGACAGACGGACATTTTGAAAGTTGTTCAGAATTCGTTCACTAACATAATGATATGAAATTTTTTTCTCTACGAGCGATATTTACTGTTTTAGCCGATCAAATGCAATATACTCTTTGTTTTTGCGAAGAGTATAATAAGCTAATTATCCATATTTTAATCTTGTTTTATCCCCCACCCCATCCCACTTTCTCCCACCTTCTCCTAATTGTCTTTAATTACCCTTATCCGCTAGTTACCTCCACTAATTCCCACTTGGCCCCAGTTTGTACCACCTTCCCCTAATTATCCTTAAAATTACCCTTAATTACCAGCTAATTACTCTTAATTCCCATTACCTTCTAATTACCGCAACTAATTACCTCACTAATTACCCGATAATTTCCCCCACTTTGTCCCACCTTCCACTAAATACCCCTAATACCTTTGATTGCCCTTAATCATCCGTCAACTACCTTTAATTACCGTTAATTACTCGCTAATTATCCTGTATTACCCAATAATTAACATTACTTACCTCCCAAGTCACGCTCCCCGCGACGTCACAAAAAGGGTGGAGGGAGGAGGCCTAGTATAATAACCTACTCCAGCGAACATTCGAAAATATGTAAAAATAATTGTTTATGGAACTTTAATAATATAATATTTGAAATCGCCTACCCAACAAATCTATAAAACGAGTTGCCACATCGGTAATGGGGGTAGGGTGATGGTAGGGGAGGTGGTAGTGGGGGTGAACGAAGTAAAGAAAATTTTTGTTCTTGTACACACAATAAATCATAATTTAATTTTTTTATCACCTTTAATAATGGGGTGGGGGTGGTAATGGGTAATGTCAAAAAATTTTTTGAGACCTTAGCTTCTCTTATATATACTACATACCAATTTTATGGATTCTTACTTGCTTGATTTAGCTATTTACTCCCCATTTACCCCAATTTATCCCTCAACCCTTCAACGGAGATACATACATGTATCAAATTTCAAGTCAATATTTAAAACGGTTCCAGAATAATCGTGCGCACAAAAAAAAAGTTAGACAGATCGACAGACAGACAGAACTTTATTTTTTACTCAAACTTTAAGTCTCCACGTTTCATGACATTCTAAGCCTATTTGAACCATACAAATTTTCAAACATTTACTAAACTTCCACAGGATGTGGAAGTGATTAACAATCTTAATTGTTTTCGTCATACCTCCCACGTAAGTATACTCTAATTCCATTGTTTTGTTGATCGAAAATGGATGGCACTTTATGTGCCAAATACTTGTTGCCATTGGCAACGGGTCGTTAATTTACATAACGTTCCTAGGGTAAAAAAGTAAATTTGGGATAATTTTCTCTTTCATATTACTATAACAAGTATTGAATTAAATGTTTTATGATGGATATAAATAATGATAATGCTAAGCTAATTTAAAAAAAAACAGTGCTATACAAAACGATATTTTTATTATTCAAAATAATCCTATTTATTTCTATTAAATACCAAAGAACAATGTTATTAAAACAATTAGAAACTTAAACTATATTTATTTATATTAAATTTATATTATTTATATGATATGTTTTATTCATTTATATTAAGTACGAAAGAACAATTAGTGAACAATCGAGTTATATTTTTTCTTTATCGTGTCTAGGTTTATATTCTCATTTCTTTCTATATTGTTTATTCCGAAAAATTCTTGTTGTTCATCAGTTGTAGGATTGTTGACAGGTTGTATCGTTGAAGATGAATCAGAACTCAACTCTCCTAACGTGTTTTGATTATATAAAATTCTATCGGCGACATCTAATTTATTTCTCATTAAATCCGACACATAGCTTTCCGCAACTGTATAGTCCACTCAAATTAGGAAAATAGCTGAACAGCAATTTCTCTGCATAGGAAGTAAGTATTCAACTTTTAGAACAAGGTTTTGCTTATGCGCAGAAAAAAAAGAAATGATTTTTGAGATATATACGTATGTATGTTTTTTCGTGTTTTTTTTCATTTAGACGTATATATCTCGAAAAGACATGTTTTCAAGGCTAAACGAACATAGGTAAACATGTTCAGAATATGACTTCCTACAAAAAAGGTTCTATACATTTTTCCGATTATCCCACTGGCTTTTCCGGAAAAGCGACTTGAAAAATATATATATGTTTTTTTCGTGTATTTTTTATTTTGAATGCAAATATCTCGAGAAGTGCGCGATTTTAGGGCCAAATGAACATAAGTAAACTTGTTCAGAATGAGAATTCCTGCAAAAAAGCTCCTATACATTTTTCCGATTATCCCATTGGTTTTTCCGGAAAAGCTTCTTAAAAAATATATATATTTGCTTTTTCGTGTTTTTTTTTTTCATTTTGACGTATATATCTCTCAAATATATAGAACCTTTTTTGTAGGAAATCACATTTTGGACAAGTTTAGTAATGTTCATTAGCCTCAAAAATGCGTACTTTCCGAGATATATACGTCCAAATGAAAAAAAAAAAAAAATTACGAAAAAGCAAGTATATATATATCCTTCAATAAGCTTTTCCGGAACAACCAATGGGATAATCGAAAAATGTATAAGAGCTTTTTTGTAGAAAATCTGATTCTAAATAATTTTATTTATGTTCATTTAGCCCTGAAATCGCGTCCTTTTCGAGATATTTGCATTCAAAATAAAAAAAAAACACGAAAAACACTTAGATATATTTTTTAAGTCGCTTTTCCGGAAAAACCAATGGGATAATCGGAAAAATGTATAGAACCTTTTTTGTAAGAAATCGTATTCTGAACATGTTTGCTTATGTTCGTTTAGCCTTAAAAACGTGGAATTTTCGAGATATGAAAGTCTAAATGAAAAAAAGAACACGAAGAAACGTATAAATATATATGTATACAGGGTGTTTCAGCTAAAAGTCCCCGGGTCATTATCTCATAAGATAATAAAGATACTTATAATTTGTAAATCGCGGATAATTGACACCAAAAAAGGTCTTAAATAACTGCAGTTAGAATTGTTCCTTCGCAGTGCACAGAGATGGCGCTGCGGTGAGAAATTATTTTTCGATGGCTGGAACTTAATCATACGATTAATGAATAAATTGTGAATAATTTTGACTATGTAAAAAATTTTGTAAATACCAGCCGTTTTGGAGCTACATGAATTTTTTTCTCCATTGTTTTGCCTCTGTAAATTTTGAAAACTTCTATAACTTTTCTGTTTAATAATTTTAGAACACCAATTATTTATAACTTTTATCTTATTATATTCCATACTTCTTATATTATTACATATTTTGATAATTTTTATAATTTTCAGAATTTTTCAAATGTGACTAATTTTTAAAATTTGAAATTAGTAAAAATTTTCAAAATATGTGATAATATAAGAAGTATGGAATATAATAAGATAAAAGTTCTAAATAATTGGTGTTCTAAAATGATAAACAGAAAAGGTACAGAAGTTTTCAAAAATTACAGAGACAAAAAAATGGAGAAAAAATTCATGTAGCTCCAAAACGGCTGGTATTTACAAAATATTTTACATAGTCAAAACTATTCACAATTTATTCATTAATCGTATGAATCATATTTCAAGGTTCCAGCCATCGAAAAATAATTTCTCACCGCAGCGCCATCTCTGTGCACTGCGAAGGAACAATTCTAACTGCAGTTATTCAAGACCTCTTTTTGGGTCAATTATCCGCGATTTACAAATTTTAAGTATCTTTATTATTTTACGAGATAATGACCAGGAGACTATTAGCTGAAACACTCTGTATATCTCAAAAAGCATGTCTTTTTTTTCTGCGCATAAGCAAAAAATTGTTCTAAAAGTTGAGTACTTACTATCTATGCAAAGAAACTGCTGTTCAAAATCTTTCTTTAAAACGGAGTTTTTTTTCCTAATCTGAGTGGACTAGTAGAGTATTTCCATCCACCATGTCTTTTCAAACCAAGAACTTCGATTCTGTATCAGCCAGAAAAGTGGCAGACGTCCTTCGAAAAGAATGGCCTGTATAAGTACTGGGATTTTCCAATCCCAAATATTCTGCGATTTGAGCAGGGATTTTTGAAAAAGTATTTTTGCCTACTGGTTGATTCATACATTTACCTGCGTGGTATTTTATAAAAAATTTACGAATTTCTTTATGTTGCCTAGCGTTAATATATTTTCTAACTATCTCAACAAAATTTATGCGTTGTTCATCTTTGTTAATAGTCGTAAAAGACCGCTGCATTCCATTTTTTGAATCCGGTATTGTTGTTATTATTACAGAATTTTTGTCTTCAACATCTTCAATTACCATTTTACACAATCCGTCCTGCCTACAGGCGCCAGCTATTCCCATAATCATAACAACCTGAAACAGTTTAATTTACAATAAATGAGCAACGACCTAAATAAGCATAATTAGTGGAGTAAAAAACAGGGGAAAAGTCGCTTGCTTCTCGAATTTTTTTTTTTAATCTTAGAACAAACTGAGACTATTTCGTTAAGTAGGTCGATGTTCATTAGAAATCATGAAATACGACATTTTTTAGTGGTCACGGACATTGTTATTTTTAAAAAGGTGTGAAATTTTGTTTTTTTTAATCATGTTTTTTTGAACATCTAATGCCATATCTCAAAAACGAATGCCGATATCCACATGAACTTTTTTTTGTTATAAAACACACACTTAAGCGCTTCTATTTGTGTATAGTATTGTTAATTAAAACATTTTTAAGCATGTTAAAAACTTAGATAACCTTGAAAGTTCAGAAAACACGCAGTCAAATTTTCACTAAGCTACAAACTTTTTTGTTTTTGGAAATTTTGTATAACATGCTGCGAAGAAAATAAAGCCAAAAGACCAAAAAAGTTTTGATAGCATAATTCTTATTGTGTCTTTGATACTTTAGGTACAGTGAACCGCTACCCAAGGAATCACTACTTCCACATCCAGATCTTCTATCCAAGTCTCTCACAACGAAAAAAATTTGAATGTGGAAATAATTGTTTATGGAACTTTAATAATAAAATATTTGAAATCGACTACACCAAAAACCTATAAAACGATATGCCACATCGGTAGTGGGGCTGAGGGTGGTGGAAGGGAGGTGGTAGTAGTGGTGGATAAAGTAAAAAAAAAGTTGAGGCCTTTGGTTTTTGTACACACACTAAATGACAATTTTATTTTTTTCGCCCCCTTGAATAATGGTGGGAGTTGGTAATGGGGGTGGTTAATGGCAAAAAAATTTTGAGACCTTAGCTTCTCTTATATATACTGAATATCAATTTTATTGAATCTCACTTGCTTGATTTGCCTATTTACCTCATTTACCCCCCAACCCTTTAACGGAATAATCTAGTTCCAGATCTCGTTAAAATACGTGTACCAAATTTCAAGTCAATATCTTAAACGGTTCCGGAGTAATCGTGCGCACAAAAAAAGTTACGGACAGACCGACAGACAGAATTTTTTTTGCTCAAACTTAAAATCTCGACGTTTCATGACATTCTAAGCCTATTTGAACAATAAAAATTTTCAAAAATATTTTTGTCGATACTAACACTGGATGTGGAAGTAAACTGTGTAACTATATTCTTTCCCTTATTACTACTTGTATTATATTGTAGAACGTATGGCCATTGTGCGAATTGTGCGTGGATTATCTGCTAAAAAAATATTCAAGATAAAAAAGCAATCTAAGTTTCATTGTAAAATGGAATGGATTTTATGTGGCGTTGTAATAGAGGAGAACGATAAACTTACGCACAAACCATGGAAACAGGGTTTCTATAATTAGGGCTGCGGAAATTAAAAGAGACTTAATTTAGGATATTTTTTTCTTTTTGGTTACCTAATTTAGACGAAAATAACACGTTTACTCAATTATTGTGTGGATCTAGGGTAAAAATGCAATGCATGGGAGTTTCGGATAGGGACTCTGACACAGGAAATGTCGGATACAAATATTAAGATTGCCACGTTAAAAAAAAGTGCTTTAAGAAACTCTTTTCTATTTAGCTCCAATAATAACGCAAAAAAAGGAAAACTCGATAGTTTACTTTTTATCAAAACACTCCAAAATTATTACTTTTCCTAAACTTCTGTTTATGGAATTTTATTAGCCCCCTAGTTGTGCAACTTTTTTCCCATTTACTATAATATTATTTTTTACCGTTTCCGAGATCCCAATGCAATGCATTTTTATCCCAGATACCCTATTTAAGATTTTTAATTCCTTTTTGCCTTCAACCTTAGTCCTTAATGCGCCACTGGAAAAAATAAGTTATCCTTTCAGATCCTAAAACGTGATAAAACAGTCCTAAACATAAAAAAAATAATAATGAAAAGTTCCGTTACACACAATACATAATCATTATTCTTAAGTGCCGCGCGCATACGCTTCGACAATTCCTCCATACTAAAAAATTTGTAACTAGAAACTATTGCTAATAATGAAATTTTTTTTCTAAAAACTTTTTTAGTCTATTGACTTCATTTTCTTCATGTTACACAACATTTTCAAAAACAAAAAAGTTCCTCGCTTAGTGAAAATTTGATGGCGTATTCTCTAAACCTTCAAGGTCATCTACGTTTTTAGCATGTTCACGTTTCTTTTTAATAGCAATCCTATGTATAGAAAGAAGCGCTTAAGTGTGTGTTTTATATCAAAAACAAGTTCACATCGATAGCTCAATTCATTTTTAAGATATGGCAATAGATGTACAAAAAAGCATGATTTTTAAAAAAATTAAATTTTACACTTTTTTTTAAATAAGAATATCTGTGACCACTAAAAAATGTCGTATTTCGTGTTTTTATGTGTAAAATTATGTTGTCGGTAATACCCACTGTGTCTGATCTTGTTCTAAGCTGATAAAAAAAAAAACAACACAATTTTACCTCTTTTTCGCTGCTCTAAATAGCTTACCTTCATCAACAAATGTGTATTATCTGGTGCTTCGAGTAAAAATTTGTTCGTATCGTCTCTTGTAAACTGTATTCTCGACCAAAAAAGTGCACCTTACGACCGTTGGTACAAAGATAACTATTATTGCACCTTAGCAAATTTACAAAAGAGATTTAGACAGGTTTCTTTGCAATTTCATAACGAACGATCCAATTTTCTATTATTTTGACACGTAAGTTTGACATATTTTTGTTGTCTTGTTGCCTTTCAGTATTCGTATTTATTCCGAAACTTATTGCTATATTTCTTGTAATGTTGACAAGTTCCAGAAAAAATATGCTATTGTAAAATAATTCCTTGCAAATTTTACTTTAACTCTACACTTAATTCTTATGTAAATTCTTAAAGGTTAAAAAAGTTTTAAAATTAAATTTTGTATAGCATGGATGAATGAAAAAGTTCTATGTTAAATTTTACGTATACCCACCCTAATAAACCTTTGTAGTACTTCAATTAACTTTTACTTAGTCTCATTTAAGTTATCTAATATGCGTAAATTGTTAGCCAAACTGTAATCTACTCTAGTAGTTACACCATGCATATAAGACCCTGTATATAACTATCATTTTGTATTTTCCCTCCCTTGTTACAACCCCGGATAGAACACGTCTTTAACAAATTCAAAATACGCACATATTTTTAGGCCAAGGAAATATCACATCCCCATCACCAAAGTTTCCAGAATTAATCTAGTTGAACATGCGGCAAAGATGAGATTTACATATTTGCTGTCTAATTTACAAAATTCTCAGAACTGATTCACTCTCTTACCTGTTGAATAAAATTAAGCTTGTGATTGGCATCCTAGCAAGGATTGTCAAACATAATAAAGTTCCCGAATTAAAAGGATTATCTCCAAATACCCACTTTCACAGAATCTCTTATCATCTTCGAACTAATATTATATTAATAAATATTATAAGAGATCTGAAATGAAACAATTATGTTCATATAATTTTAAGGATAAATTTAAAGTTATAATGTTTAAAGGCCAAATAACGAGTGACCCTAAAAATGGCCCGTTTGGGGGACCGCAAATTTTCGGTTGATTTGTGGTCCAAATGATACCTCATGTTAAGACATTAATCACACAAAAATATGAGGTTGAACATAAGAAAGGTTTCAGAGATATAGAAGGCCAATAGATTAGATTTGGTTGTATTATTATACTCTTCGTAAAAGTAGAGTATATTGTATTTGATCGACACATTTCTAAAATCGTAAATATCGCTCGTAGAGAAAAAAATTTCATATCATTGTGTTAGTGAACGAATTCTGAACAACTTTCAAAATGTCCGTCTGTCCGTCCGTCACGTTTCTTGTAAGCACGATAACTTAAGAAAGAAAAGTCCGATTGTATTGAAATTTGGAAAGTATGTTAGTGTTAGTGTTAGCTAGAGCTAGGCTATTATTTTTGAAGAAAATCGATCGGTAAATAAAAAAGTTATTAATTATTAAATTAAAAAAAATATATATTCTCTTAATTTTTGTCGCTTGTACTTAAATAGAAATCTTGCGAAATATTATCTCCATAAACTTTTGCCTTGCAATCCAAAGATCGTGCGTTCGAATCCCACACAGGTTGGATTTTTTTTTTTTTTTTCATTTTTTTTTTCATATAATTTTTTTCACAAAAAAGATGGTATCACAAAATTTAGGATGTCCAAAAACTAACATTATTTACAAGAAAACTGCGAAGAGTATCCTATAGAATGTGTAACAATTATACAAAAAGATCAGTAAATCTTGGAAGAGTACGTTTTTAGCTTGTTTTTATTGTAAAATAGGCCAGCAGTGTAAAACCAAAAAATTAGACGAATCGGAAATAATTGCTACAAAAGGTTTTATTGTTTTAATGGCTTCATTTGTTGCCTAATATGACTATCCTAGGTTTCCCCCCCCCCCCTCCCGGCGGAGTTGTGTTTAAGTGGTGGGGGTAAAAATGTACCCCCAAAAGGAGTATTTTTGCGGTTTTACGGTTATATCTCGTAAAGGACTCACAATATCGAAAACACAGTCCTATTGAAAGTTGTAGAGCATTAAATTCTACATTGAATGAGACGAGAGGCATATTTTTTGAACCCATCAAAGTTGGACAAATTTTACATAATGAAAAATGTGTTATTTACACTATATTAAATAAAGTACTATAGCATTCCATTGTACTAGTCTTGTACTTAGTAAATATATAAAATATTAAAATTGTAGAATATATAAAAAGATAATATTAAAAAATGGTTTCATATAGAATATTATGAGATCCATTCAACTGATATAAAGATGGAGGCAGGATAAGATACACAATTCTTGAAATCGAAGCAAAAGACACACTACTCTGAGGTCATCTTTACCGAGTTAATAGTGGTGACCATGACTCAGGACCAATTCCTTTCCAACGGCAGAAATAAAGCACGTCTTATTAGCTTGCATACTAAGAGGCTTGGAGGTGAAGGCTTCTCAGTAAAGCTAGCTAATGAAGACGCAGACCACCTGATTGTAGACACGGCCCTTGAGGTATCGCAGGCGCATGAGAAAGCTACTCTTATTTTTCCACGCCATAAGTGGATGTGACACAACTTCAGGACTCTTCAGGCAGGGTAAGAAGAAGGTGGTCAAGCTTTTGGTCGAAAATAAATGTTTTCTCGAAGAAATCAAACCTTTCTTCGAGCATGACACTCAAGCTGAAGCTATTGCCGAAGCTAGCCTACGATTTTTAACAACAATTTTTGTTATTATGAAATACAATCATCACCAATTGATTTCAAGAATTGTGTATCTTATCCTGCCTCTATCTTTATATCAGTTGAATGGATCTCATAATATTCTATATGAAACCATTTTTTAATATTATCTTTTTATATATTCTACAGTTTTAATATTTTATATATTTACTAAGTACAAGACTATTAAAACGGAGTGCTAAATAAAACATTTTTCATAAATATGTAAAATTTGTCCAACTTTGATGAGCTCTAGTATGGGAACGGGTGGTCCAAAAAATGTGCGTCTGGTCTCATTCAATGCAGAATTTAATGCCCTGCAACTTTTAATACGATTATGTTTTCGATATTGTGAGTCCTTTACGAGATATAACAGTAAAACCGCAAAAATACCCATTTTGGGGGTACATTTTTACTCCCCACCACTTAAGCACAATTCCGCCGGGGGGGGGGGACCTAGGATAGTCATATTAGGCAACAAATGAAGCCATTAAAACAATAAAATCTTTTGTAGCAATTATTTCCGATTTGGATTTTAAGCCTACTGGCCTAAAACATAATAAGGATAATAATAACAATGATAATAATATATAATAATAATAATAATAATTAATAATAATACTTCAGCCTCTTTACCACGCCCACGTCACGGTACTAATCTACAACGAGGTTTTTTTAATATTTGTTTGTATTTTTTATAGTTTTTTGTTTTTTTTTTTTCATTGTTCTTCGATTTTCTGCTTTTTTGCTTTAGATTAGTTTTTAATTTATATTTCATGAGTTATTGTTTCTCTATGGTGAATGATATACCACATATATCGGCATTTGGCACATGTATTTCATGATACTGTCCATAGCCCAAGAACCATACGATTGTCATAATATGACTGTAACAGCCAACAAATCCACTTTCACATATACAATAATACTCTTGAATTGAGTCTCTTCCGTTTTTAACTTGATCTATAAGAATGAATATGGTGATGCTTAGTTCTGCGAAAACGAGACTTCATATAAGCTTTAATTAACAAGGGCTTTTTGGTTGTGATTTAGTAAAATCTAAAGCTGCAGTTGGATGCTTAGGTGATGGATTGAATTTTGAACAATTCCTTCATGTTTATGCTCGGTGTAATATGAAGCTGCGTTGTTTATTTGATACGGACCGAGACTTATACAATACAAATCATCTATTGTAAGTTTAGGAAAATCTCATTATTTTCTGCGTTATCTAGCAACGTATATTCAACATCAAGATATGGAGGTTTAACTTGAGATAAATTAAATTGTTGAACACCAATTTTTAAATGATTGGTACAATTATTCGAGATTTCATTATGCGAGCTATGTCTCCATAAAGTTTACCACTTAAAACTGGTTGATGAAACAAGTTTAGCAAATCAGCTGATAAAATGGCGTTACGAGCTGCTATAGCAAAACAAAATTTTTTAAAGACGACCAAAAATTTGTTCAATCACCCATCGACATTTGGTGACAAACCTTGACTTGTATCAAGTTGACCAAGTCAGAGGCAACGAACATGTAGTTTCTTCTCATTTGTTAAAAAATTGCAAACATCACAAAAACCTCTGTCAACCACAATGTGATCACCCTTATAAAGAATACTCAGTTTCTCAGCATACCTGCTAAAACAACCTTCTAATATTGTTGCATCGTTATGAGATGCGTTATACGGTCCTAGAATAAAACACACATATTCGTCAGGTGCACAACCCACCATAGGCTTCCCCACTCCACTACCTCGGCCGCTCCCACCTTGCTCGCAGTCGTAGAGAGAGAGAGAGAGAGAGAGAGAGGTCTATTATTGTGGGACTCAATCATTTTATGTACACATTCTTTACCTGATTTTTGCTAATTACTTAGCTGCATTTGAAAATAATAACGTAATAAATACCTTATAACCGTTTCCAAGAGCTCCATTAAATAATGGTTATAACCGCATCGAAATCGTTTGAGTAGTTTTTGAGTTTATCGCGTTCAAATTCAACTCCAATTTTTTTACGATTAATGTCTCATCATAAGGTATCATTAAGACTACAAATCAATCAAAAATTTTCGGACCCCCAAACGGGCTAAAAAACACCTCTTTTTGGGTTTTCATGTTTGTGATAGGTCTTGTTTTTTCACGCTATGTGATATTTTCATTTAATTCTTGTTATTAATTAGTGTGTGTATATTACTAAGAGCGGAAAGTGCCTTATTGTCACTTAAGATTATAAGTCGACGCGCGTTTAGAAGGAGATCGAGCCAAACCCCTGTGAGTGACAATGACGTTTTCTGCTTGAACTACACACATGATTTCCTTGGTCAACTTTGCGTTATCAAATGTGAACAAGAAAGCTTACTTTATATGTCGATTGTAGGTAATCGTAATTTATCCACGACTATCGTATAATCATTAAGTACATTATACATTTAAGAATTGACGAATAATGGTAGTCGTAATTCCAACCTAGCATATTATGAATATGAACTCATAATAACACACTTCTACCAATTAGAAACTACAAGCAATTTTCATAATCAACGGGCAAGTCCATTTTTACCAGGGGGGGGGGAGTCCGTGTTTTCGTTTGATGTTTAAAACGTCAAACAAAGTTTCACTGTGAACTAACTTTATTTTTTCACTTCAATGATTAAAACAGTTAAAATAGTCTTGGATAAAGTATAGAATTCTGCTCGCATATAATGGCTATTACACGCTCGGATGATTTACGACACCCGTCTTCGCCTCGTGCCTTAGACGTGCCTCGTGACTAATAGCAATCATTGTATGCTTGCTAAATATTATACTATTATGCAACAAGTGTATAATGTGATACTTTTTTCACGAATGGGAACTTTAACGCTCGAGCCGTAGTGAGTACGTCAATCCGATGACTGAAAAAAGGCTGCTTATGCACAAGTTTCATATAATATTTTTCTACGACTGTACTTAATTTCCGTATTTAGATAAATAAATTTCAAAGTTAACTTAAACGTCAAAGCAAAAATCCATAAAAGGCTTGCATTAAATTCTGAGGAAGCTGAATTAATCTTTTCTACCAAATCGATTGTTATCGCACGCTCTCATTCGTATGGTTAAAACTAGCTTTCCTTAGTTGGGGAGGCGTGATTTTTTCACATTATATCATTTAAATTTATTAAATAAATGGTATTCTTTGAACTAATTGCACTTTATTGATGTAAGGACTTGTTGCTAGTCTTAATCCCTTGAGTTTTCGTTTGGAAGACCGAAACAACTAAGTTAATCGGAGTCTCATGATTCCCCAAACTTGATACTCAGTGTTCTGGTCGCCTTACGGGAGCTCGATAGGGATTTTTTTATGCAATTTTTTCATAAATCATTAAGTGCAGAATCCGTTATTAGTATTTTTACAATTAATTATTTTTTATTTATTTGCTTTTATCGTGATTAGAGAATATTATTTAGGTATATTAAGCAAATTACAACTTACACATTTTAATATTTATTATGAAATTACCTTCTTCTTCTTTGGCATTACAACCCTTGGAGGGTTTTAGCCTGCTTCACCATTTGTCGCCATTCGTCCCTATCATATGCCTTTCTTTTCCAATTCCTTACTCTCATAACTTCCAGATCCTCTCTAACATCATCTAACCACCTTTTCTTAGGTCTTCCTCTTGCTCTCCTTCCTGGGGATTTCCACCCCCCCACTATTTTTGGCCACCTTTCCTTTCTCATTCTCTCTACATGTCCTAACCATCGTATTCGTTGTGCTTTAACAAACCGTACTATATCTGCCCCGTCTATCAGCCTATCTATTTCATGATTCATCCTGATTCTCCAGCCGTCTTCTTCCCGTTCCGGGCCAAATATTTTCCTTAATATTTTTTCTCAAATATTCTGAGATGCATTTCATCGTTGACTGTTACGGTCCAAGATTCACAGCCATATGTAACTACAGGTCTTATTATAGTGTTGTAAATTTTTAACTTAGATCCTGTGTTCAGAGTTGTACTTTTCATGAGCTCCCTCCCTGTAAGTGTGATAGCACCATTGCCACTCATAATTCTAGCTTTGATATCATATTATTATTATTATTATTTTCATTAATTGTTGAGCCAAGATATGTAAAAGTTCCAACTTGCTCAAACTGATATCCTTCGATGTAAGGTTATCCCTGTTGTTGTTGATGTTTCTGCTGCATTGCATATATTTCGTCTTAGCCTGATTTATTCGACGGTCTTTCTTTTGTGTCTCATTACTCAGTGTTATTAGACTTTGGGTTAACCGCCTTGGCTCACGAGCTATATTTGCGACATCATCAGCATAGGCGCAAATTTGGACACTTTTTGTGGTAATTAAACCCCCTGGGTCCACATTTCTGATGGCCGCTTCCAGCACCAAATTAAATAAGACAGCAGAGAGCGCATCTCCCTGTCTTACACCGCTACTGATATCAAATTCTTCTGTCAGCTTTCCTTGTACCTTAACAGTTGCTCTAGAGCCAGCTAGAGTGGCTGCAACCATCCTCACCAGTTTTGCGGCGATACCTAATAAGGTTAGATCTCTCAACATTATACTCCTGTTTACCTTATCAAAAGCCTGATTAAAGTCTATATACAGTTTATATAAGTCTATATCATACTCGTAGCACTTTTCTTGTATTTCCCTTATAGTAAAGACATGATGAGTGGTAGACCGGTCAGTTCTAAAACCGCATTGGTATTCACCAGAAATTTCTTCCGAGTATGTAACTAGCCTATCATGTATTACACCAGAAAGTATCTTATAGGTGACATTTAGAAGAGTTATACCTCTGTAGTTGTTACATACTGTTTTGTCACCCTTTTTATGTATGGGCTGTATTATCCCAACTTTCCACTCATTTGGAATTCGTTCTTCTCTGCATATCTGTAAAATCATTACGTATATTCTATTCCATAGTGTTTCCATGCGCTCTATTCTCCCTTGTATCCTGTTGCAAGCATTTCTGCCTCGCCTCATTTTTTCTTCCTATTGCCTGTCTACATTCATCATCATACCAGTCTTCATTCCTTTGTCTCTTTTTTTCACCTATGACCTCCGCTGCCACATTTGACATTTTACTTTCTATCTTTCTTCGTACATTTGCTGCGTTTCCTGACTTTTTCTGTAGCCCACTTCTTTGCCGACTGACTCTTTTCGTTGGATATATTAGCTATCCTTTGTTTCATTTTTGCACCTACTAGGTAGTGGTCAGAGTCGCAGTTAGCTCCTCTGTAAACTCTAACATCCGTTACAGAAGATGCCCATGTCCTAGAAATCATTATATGGTGTATTTGATTAGTGTTATTTGTGCCTGGTATTCTCCATGTTCCCTTGTGTATATTCTTGTGCGTAAAGCAATTACTTACAACTCCAAGGTTATTGGCTGCTGCAAAGTGAGCGATTCTTATGCCGTTATTGCTGGTTTCGTCATGTTTACAATGTTTTCCGAATACTTCCTGATATATTACTTTTTTTCCCAGCTTACCATTCATGTCTCCTAAGACAATTATGGAATCATGTCTTGATATTTTATCATTTGTATGAAATTACCTACTTTCTGTATATTGTTGTCCTAATCTGGGCACGCTAATATACTAGTCAGATAAATACTTCAAAACACTCATTATTGGAGAAGCCATCAAAACAACTACTCTTCTAGCTAATACTGACGAAGTATTGAATTACATGATAGGATTTCTAGCATTTTTAGGCCAAAAAAAATATATTGAAAATACTCAAATCATTTATTAAAATTGGATCATTCACAACAATTATTACATTCTATTTCAACTCTAGAAAAGTTGTACAAGTTGTTTCGAACTCGTTAGTTCTCATCAATAGAGTATAGAAACATTCATCCATTATTTACAAGCCTATTCTTGATTTATTTTTACAATTAATTATTTTTTATTTATTTGCTTTCATCGTGATTAGAGAATATTATTTAGGTATATTAAGCAAATTACAACTTACACATTTTAATATTTATTATGAAATTACCTACTTTCTGTATATTGTTGCCCTAATTTTAATAAATGATTGAGCCTTAAAATGCTAGGAATCCTAACATGTAATTCAATACTTCGTCAGTATTAGCTAGATGAGTAGTTGTTTTGATTGGTTATCCAATGATGAGTGTTTTAAAGTATTTCCCTAAGCAGTATATTAGCGTGACCCGATTAAGGAACCAATATACAGAAATAGTACAGTCGATAGCTGAACGCACCTTGCATTTTTTGATGCAAGCATGAAACTTGGTAGAGTGGTAGGGTAGACCCCAAAGAGTGATTTAAGAGTTGTAGGCAAATCCGCAACCCGCGACGAGCCCAGGTATTGCGGGTTACCTACTGGGGATACGAATTTTTCTCAACATCGCTGTATTAAAGCCATATTGATGGGGATTTCAATGGGAAATACTTACACAGTTCTTATTTAGTCTCTCTGTCGGTACAGAGATCTCACCGGATTATACGTAGACACGTTTATGTATTTTGCCTACTTTTCAGAGCCGTTTTCTTTAATTAAACATCCAGTATATTTGGCCTGAGGCAGTGCATCGGGTTTCTTTGCCGGTTTTAGCAAACAAAAAACCGCCGCCCAAGGAATCACTACTTACACATACAAATTTTTTATCCAAGTCACTCACAACGAAAAAAATTTGTATGTGGAAATAATTGTTTATGGAACTTTAATAATATAATATTTGAAATCCTCTACCGCAAAAACCCATAAAACGATACCCCACATTGGTAGCGGGGTGGGGGTGGTGATGGGGGGTGGTAGTGGGGGTGGATGAAGTAAAAAAATATTTTGAGGTTTCTGGTTCTTGTACACATACTAAATCACATTTTTTTTTTCATCCCGTTTAATAATGGGGGTGGTAATGGGGGTGGCTAATGCCAAAACTTTTTTTGGGACCTTAGCTTCTCTTGTATATACTAAATACCAATTTTATGGACTCTTACCTGCTTGATTTACCTATTTTCCCCAAATTTACCCCAATTTACCCCCCAACCCTTCGACGGAACAAGATGAAAATATAATCTAGCTCTAGATCTCGTTAAAGTACATATGTGTACCAAATTTCAAGTCAATATCTCAAACGTTCCAGAGTAAACGTGCGCACAAAAAAAGTTACAGACAGACCGACAGACAGAAATTTTTTTTTCGTTCAAACTTAAAATCTCGACGTTTCGTGACATTCTAAGCCTATTTGAACAATAACAATTTTTAAACATATTTTTGTCGTTACTATACTTCCACTGGATGTGGAAGTAATTATTAGAACACTTTCGAAATGGCTTATTATACTTAGGTTTCAGAGAGGAAGCCTCTATAAGGGATTCTTACAATCCGATGTAAACGCTACCATACGCTGTACGCGACCGACATGTACTAGCTTGGGCTGAACAGACTGTAATTGTTATTTTTAGGGTCGATTCATAAGAAAATTATAAAGATGAAGTCAGAGCTCAGATTTAATATTTTCTAATGTAATTCTCAATTAAGAACGACAAAATCGTGAACAATCATATTAAGAACAAAAGAAGAAAAAGAACATTTTTACACAAACATATATTTCTTTAAATCTATATACACTCGCCTTCACAAAGACACAAACTTGAACATTTGATTTCCCTTTTGTGACATTGGTATCGGCCCTTTGTGCAGTCCTTTTTGCACTTACATCTCACCAATTCCAGGCAGGCCTTTGAAGCAATAGGTTGGGTTGTCCACACAGCGTTATCATATTTCTCTCATCCATAGTTTGATGGGCTTGGCAGATTTGGCATAAGTTCCATATTGTGTGCAGTTTTAAAGCATCGTAGGTGGGAGGAAGGTTTTCTATCTGCCGCTTTTTATGTGTAAATAGTTTTTTCGTCACTCATTGACTTTGTCATAGGCCATAGATCTGCAACAAACCAGATTATTTACGTTAAGAAAATTTTTATTTTGGAAGCCAAACTTTACTATGCGATCCATAGCATTTTCTAAATCTCCGCTTGCCGCCACAAGGAAACCGTTAGTGATTTCTGAATACATTTTCCAGGCTTGGAGTTTTCTTGCCTCTACCCGCAAACTATGAGACTGAATCGCATCCGGTGAATGCATGGAAAACCGGGAGGATACAGGATTTTTGTGGACCTGGAAACAATAAAGCATAATACTCAGCAACTGGTCACTAGCACAGATCTTTTATCATTCGCTAACGTTTTCCTCACCTAGGCTTGCTGCTAGAACATGTACAGCAATATAAAAATGAGGTCTTGCTTGTCCCGAGGTTCTGATCAAACTTTTTCAAAATATTTTGACGCGCTGAAGCCAATTTTGCACAAAAAAAATGTTCTATCGGCTCAGTTTCCCTCTACCACCCCCTTCATCTCCTAATTTTTTTTTGTCCAAAATTAGTTTCAGCGCGTCAAATTACTTCAGAGAGGTTAGATGAAAACCTTAGAACAAGACCTTTTTTTTTGCCCTTTTTAGGGAATTAATGGGGTGGTAGAGAGAAACTGAGCCGGTAGAAATTTTTTCTGTCCAAAATTGGCTTCAGCGCGTCAAAATACTTCAGAAAAGTTAGATTAGAACCTTAGGACAAGATTTTTTTTTTTGTAGACCTGTGTAATTTAAGGGGGATACATGGAGGGGGGAGGGTTGGGGAAGATCCGTTTGGAGTGGAATGGATTAGATATTGAATATATATGATAAAAAAAATTGTTTGACCAAAAATAAAAAGGGCCGAAAACCGGCCTTTTAGGCCTTCCTCCTTTCACTCAATCATCCGGGCCATATTGATAATGAAGTCGGTATAAAAATGTAACATTACCAAACGTATTTTTAATGGACTTATCAATATCAGTATTATTTATTTTACAATTTTTATTGGCGGCTCGTTAAAAAAATAAGTGTTATCTTATATGCACTCGCTTATAAACATTATCATTTCTTTCCAGTCACCATATAAAGGATAATACTGCCATTCTAATAAAACTATAAAATGCGGTTTCACATTTTTCTTGAAAGTAGTAGTAAAAAATTACAAAGTAACTCGAGCTACAAGCTACCGTTTCCAGGCATTTAATGATTACATTCTAAATATGAAAATATTACTCGATGTAGGTTTGTATAAAGTATCATGTATATCTACGTTACGTTACGTATCATGAACAATGCTCTTAGTAATTCCTGTATGCATGTAAAAGGATTAAAGTAAATTTAATGGAAATTTCAATTCTGTGAAGTTTATGGGTTTATGTTAAACATAATATATTTTTTATTATGAATAACGACGGTATATATATATATATATATTAAAAAATAAACCACTAAACTATTTAATTTGTTACATATGCGTTTTTATATGACATAATCTAGAGCGTTAGTATAAGATTTGAACACCTTGGATTAAAATTTTAAGAACATTATTTAATTTATACCATAACATGTACCCAATTTTAACGAAACTCTTATCATATTAAGTTATTTAAGTTAAAATATAAACTCTTAACCTTGAAAGTTGAAAATGGAAAGATTCTCAGTCTTAAATTTTAAGTGTTACTTTTTGCGACTCGCTTATTATTTTTATGTAAAATTTTGTAGTGGTGTGAAGGAATATCCTTTCTTACATGTAAAAATTTAAGAAAAAAATTGTCCGATTTCTTTGTTATTATTTAAAAGCTATGCCACCGTGTCGGTTCCATAATTTTTGGATATAAGGAAATAGCAATATAACTTTGAACCTTTAAAACTATTCAACGTAAGGTATTAAAATTTTAGCGAGTGGTTTAAAATAGACATATAATGTGCATATAATTTTTCATTTGTGTCCGCTCCTCTGGTTTTGTAATGCTCGCGGTTCAAGTGCAGGCTCAATAAATTTGAATCCTATATTAGTAAAATCAACTGAATATATACAGGAGTACAAATAAATGCAGTCAATACATGGAAATATATCTGAACTATATTTAAGATAATTATTCTTAAATTTAGAAGTTATTGGACTCGTTATCCATAGGAATAGATTTTTTTTTCATCAAGGGACATGTTATTCTTAAAACTCATAACCTTAGTTTGCTTCGTTCAATGATAACTAGTTATTGAGTTATAATGACTCTACTTCAGCTATATTATCTAAATAAAACTGATGAATTACTTGAATCAATAAATATCTGATGTTGACTGAAACATTTTTTTTCTCGATTTAAGAATAAGTTATAATTGAACACGTGTTCGACGCTTAATAGGTATTTTATTTCATTTCTCATTGTTTGGCAAAGAGCAAGCAGCTCTGCACTCTCCAGTACTAGTACAGTTAATCTGTCATTTGACCTGTGAATAAGAAATTTCTTGTATGTATAGTGTAGTTGCCACAATTATTAGTTAAAGTTTTTCACAAAAATATTGTTGCCGCTACGACCGCCATCTTAGAAAAATGGCACTCAAAATAGGTTTTCCCAATTATCTCCTTTCCTGTTACTTCTACCCTAAAATTAAATATAACCAATATTGTGAAAAATGAAAAAACTATAACATTTATATAAACTATGTTGCCCTATTGTTAATATTTTACGAATTACAGTCGTCAAAATACTGAAAATTTGTGCTTCGTTGCAAATTTCTGCAATTTGTTCTGCCCCGCTGCTTCCACATAGTAATTATCTATTACCGATATTGTAGATTGTAATATTTCCGAAAATCCGTGTTTAAACAATTTCTTCAACTATCAATTTTTTACAAATTACAGCAGCTCGAATTATTTTTTAAACTTCGAGCTGCTGTAATTTTAAAACTCTTCTCTGTGGAAGAAAATTGTTTAAACAAAAGTTTTGTCAAATTTTTTAATATAAAATATTGTTATTAACTAATTATTACACAATCAATTGATAAATGCAAAAATCTGCAACGAAGCACAAATTTTCACCAGTCTGATGGTTGTAAATCGTAAAACATTAACAATAGAGAAAAATAGTTTGGATAAAAGTTGGAGCTTATTTCATTTTCTGCAGTATTTTTAATATAGAACTAACAGAAAAGTTGATAATCGAGGAAAACTTGTTTTGACCGTCATTTCTTTAACATGGCAGCTATAGCGGCAACGATATTTTTGTGGAATATAAGTAATTAATAACACAGGCCGACATTTTTCAAACCCTGTGACCAGACTATATAGACTAGGCCAGATAAGGTTTGGACAACAACATAATTCGTTACAGCAAACTGATAGTGGAATATTGTAAAACATATCATAACTAATGAAGGAAAAATAATCCGAACCACCTGCGATTATCTGGGGGGAAATGGGGTAGGCTTTTAGGGGGGAAAAACGGTTTTTTACGATTTCTGGCTTAACTACGCATCCTATCGAAAAAAGTTAAATACAAAAGTTGTAAGTAATAAAGAGGTCTACAACTTTTGTGGAGAGCATTTTTATCCTAACCTCAAAATTTTTCGAGATACATGCAAGAAACCCTTTTTTCGGTTTTTTATTTTTGTCTTCCACAAAAATAATCCGATTTAGCTCAAACTTGGTGAAAATATACCTTTTGGTGTCCCACATAAGCATTATTTTTTTTGCAGCAAAATATGTAGCTGTTGTTGTTTAATTCAATTTAAAAAAAAAAGTGAAATTTTCAACTGCGATTCCTCATAAAAATACTTGTCCGATAGGATTCGGACAGGGCTAATTTTTTTGTTTTTACTTCAACTTTCAATGAATAAAAAAATATATATACTAAAATGGAAAAAATTGCCGAAAAATTGAAAATTCTAAAAAAATGTCTTTTTTCGTTGTATGTTTTATAATTATTGTCAAAAATTTGTTATTATTTATTAAAATTAATATAATTTTGTAATATCAATGTATGCTACAAACAATAAGTAAAATAATTAATAATTAATTACATTCCTCAACCACGTTTGAATTATTAAACAAACAAAAAAGTATGATCTTGATTTCTATGCCTTCTATTGTAACGGTATTGGTAAGGCCTATAAATGACCGCATTTTTATTTATTTGATAATTTAAATATATTTACTTTTAATTTTGATTGTTAATAACTGTTAAATTGTAAAAATTGGTAAAAATTGCTTTCTTAATTTTAATTATTAAACATAATATAAATATTTTTTTGTAAAAATAATAAATGTACTTTTTAATACATGATTTTAATATATTTACATTTTGTAGTAAACATACAATTAATAATAATAATAATAATAATAATAAAATGGCTTTATTTAGGAATACAATTACAGCATATTCCTAAACTAAGGAGAAGTCTAGCTTAATAGCTACTCAACTTAACCTTTTACATTATAATAATTTAAGTATGTAGAGTTTATCTTGATTAATAAATGTGTATATTATTAAAAAAAACGTCAAATAACATTTATATATTTAAATTTCAATTGTTTGGGAGAGATAATTTTAGAACGGCAACATCTTTCCATTATTTTTATTAGCTGTCAAATATTTGCCCCATCACATCAGGTGTGCCGCAAGGATCGGTTTTAGGACCCGTTTTGTTCTTAATCCATACTGCCGATATTGTCCAACATATCAATTATAGTAAAGTCTAATGTTAAGCTGATGATACTCAATTGTTTTATAAGTTTCCTTCTGAAAACACAATAAATATTTGTGATTTAATGAATTCGGACTTAGACTCTATTCATAATTATGCTAATCAAAACAGTCTTAAACTAAATGCCACTAAAAGTGCCGTATTGTGCTTTACTTCTAATAAAACACGGGAATACACGAAGGCAAATCTAAAGATCGCTATCAATGGGCAATACTTGCCCATTCTAAATGAAGCAAAAAATTTAGGTCTTATTTTTGACTATAAGATGCGTTTCACGGAGCGTGTGCCAGTTTTATTAAAAAAATGTTATATTCTAAGTATTTTAAATTTTGCAACACGATAAAAACCTCATTTCCTCACTCTCTCCAAATTTTATAAGATAGCAATTGGTTTTTTATGTGCAAATGTATGTGTATGTGGGTATATATATACATATTTGCCTTTTCTTAGTCTTTAGTTTTATGTTTAATTCTATACTATATGTTTAGTTTTGTTTTACTTAAAGTTAGATTAGACTTAAATTAGATTTAAATTATTATAATGTAAAAGGTTAAGTTGAGTAGCTATTAAGCTAGACTTAGTTTAGGAATATGCTGTAAATTTATTCCTAAATAAAGCCATTTTATTATTATTATTGTTATTATTGTTATTATTATTATTATTATTATTATTATTATTATTATTATTATCATTAACTGTATGTTTACTACAAAATGTAAATATATTAAAATCATGTATAAAGTACATTTATTATTTTTACAAAAAATTATTTATATTATGTTTAATATAATTAAAATTAACGAAGCAAGTTTTACCAATTTTTACAATTTAAAAGTTATTAATAATCAAAATTAAAAGTAAATATATTTAGATTATTAAATAAATAAAAATGCGGTCATTTATACGCCGTACCAATACCGTTACAATAGAAGACATAGAAATCAAGATCATACTTTTTTGTTTGTTTAATAATTCAAAAGTGGTTGAGGAATGTAATTAATTATTAATTATTTTACTTATTGTTTGTAGCATACATTGATATTACAAAATTATATTAATTTTAATAAATAATAACAAATTTTTGACAATAATTATAATACATACAACGAAAAAAGGCATTTTTTTAGAATTTCCATTTTTTCGGCAATTTTTTCCATTTTAGTATATATATTTTTTTATTCATTGAAAGTTGAAGTAAAAACAAAAAAATTAGCCCTGTCCGAACCCTATCGGACAAGTACTTTTGTGAGGAATCGCAGTTGAAAATTTCACTTTTTTTTTTTTAATTGAATTAACAACAACAGTTAAATATTCTGCTACAAAAAAAATAGTGCTTATGTGGGACACCAAAAGGTATATTTTCACCAAGTTTGAGCTAAATCGGATTATTTTTGTGGAAGAAAAAAATAAAAAACCGAAAAAAGCGTGTATCTCGAAAAATTTTGAGGTTAGGATAAAAATTCTTTCCACAAAAGTTGTAGACCTTTTTATTACTTACAACTTTTATATTTAACTTTTTTCGATAGGATGCGTAGTTAAGCCAGAAATCGCAAAAAACCGTTTTTCCCCCATAAAAGCCCACCCCATTTCCCCCCAGATAATCGCAGGTGGTTCGGATTATTTTTCCTTCATTAGTTATTATATGCACGGCCGACTCACTAGAGTCGGCCGTGTTATATGTTCCACAATATTCCACTAGCAGTTTGCTGTTTTTTTTTTTTTAATTCTGATACTTTTCTAGCCTGGCCTAATACTTCTTCGAAGGTTTTTGGTGCACTGAATCGAAATCTGACCTCAGAATTGCTCCAACACATCAGGTATTCAAAATATTGTAGCCTAAAAATACAAAAAACATGGATTATATTCCACCGCGAATTAATTTTTCTCCACAAAACGTTAAAACCATACAAGAAAAAGTAACTTCTAATTGTCGTATCGATTTGAAACTTTCCAAACTGATACAATTTGGGTGATAATACAATTATCTAATGTTATTGACCTTGTATGATTACGTAGGTGGGAGGTAGTGATAACGACTTTTTATTTTATTTTTATGGGTGTATCACCGGCGACTCCGCCATAACCTCGAATTTATCGCGCAAGAGAGAATTATGTGTTAGATTTTTAAATTTAGAAAAGTAAAATAAGATATCTGACAAATTTAAAATACATTTTGATGGGGAACAGTAGTACTTTCATATGCCGCAACGAATTTTGTAGAGAAAAATTAATTCGTGGTGTAATATAATCCCGAATATAGCGAAAACCGTGTTTTTTGCATATTTAGGTTAGGATATCTCGAAAGCCTGATGTGATGGAACAATTCTGAGATCGTATTCAGATTCAGCGTACCAAGCTTCGTCCAATATTGTCGGTCTGTGTAATTGTGGCAACGCGAACGAACAAAAAACTAATTGTAGGAATAAAACTCATTGTAGGATTAATTCAATTTTTGTTTTACAGACTGTAGACTGTAGGCTCCATCCTGGGCACTCTATTATACATTATTTTTGCTAATAAGTTTATTTTTTAAAGCCAATTGAGAATTTTACAAATAGTATGTTATGCTGACTTCTAATCACGGAAAGCAACTGCACGGAAGCAATAAATTCGGCAGAAAATATATACAAAAAATGCATTCTCTGGTCTGAAAATATCTAATCAAGGTAAATAAGCCAAAAACCATCTCGATACTCTTCAAGCAATAAATTTCGCAAGCTAACTTAAATACCCAAAATTCTAACCTGTTAAACATTCATAACTTCAAAATTTTAGGAGCCACTTTCCATTCTGGCTTAAAATGGGATGGATATTCACATTGATGAATTGTTTAATAAACTACACACTTGTTGCTATGCGTTACAATCAATAGTAAACCACTGTAGTCAAAATATTGTAATTAGTTTTTGTTATGCAAACTTTCACTTTCAGATGCGATATGGTATCATTAATTGGGGAATAAGTAGTTACTCTCAATGCGTCTTTACCCTACAAAAATATAATACATTTATTAATTCCAGTTTGCCAACAAATGGATAGGACAAGTCAAAATAGTACATAGCATGTAAATAATAATTGCTTATAAATTAGACGGAAGTACATATTTATAAAATAGAGCACAATAATAAATACGATAAACAAAATAATAGGCTAAAACTATAACAGAACATTTGGCGTCTATAAAATTTATATAAAGTTCAAAGTCTGAAAGCAATAAAATAGAAAAGTCTTTGTTACAATTAATTTTAAAACATTTTGATACCATGACATGCACACATATAAAAATATGACTATGATTGTAAGAGGTCTGTCTATTCGTTCAGGTCAAAATATTCCCGTAATGTATAAAAACAATTGCTTATAAGAAACTTTTTTAAATTTCTTTTAAACTTGTGAATACTATCGCAGGATTTTATTCTTTGTGGTAATTTATTGTAGACGGTTGCGCAAGTATAGTAAGGACTTTTTCTAAAAAGTGCTAAGTTGTAGTGGTTAATATGAATTTCATTTACGGATCTGATATTGTAAGAATGAATATTACTTCCCAATATAAATTTACTTTTATTTACACGTACGAAGGTAGCGGCCTCAAAGATTAATATGGACGTAAGTGTTAGGATATTGTTTTCTGTGAAAGTTGACCTACATGATTCTAAAGGACCGAGGGAGAAGATTAAACGAATAATTATTTTCTGTTGTATAAAAACTCTATGTGATGCAGAACTAGAACCCCAAAGGATAACTAAGTATTTCAGGTGGCTATAGGCAAGGCTACAGTATACGTTTATTAACTGGGCTTGAGATAAAAATTTTTTAAGTTCCTAATTGCAAAAAAGGCTGAATTTAATTTATTACTTATAAGGCTAATATGTTCCTCCCGATTCAGTTTTTCGTCAATCATAATACCTAGAAATGTTACATTTGAAGATTTTTGTAGTTGACAGTTGTGTATTTTAAGGTTTAGCTGCGGTTGTTCACGTCTGACCTGAAATAATGGGTATGTTGTTTTCTGTGTATTCAAAAGCAGTCTATTTTTGTTACACCATTCGGAAAAAGATGTTAGAAGTTTAAATGACATGTCTCGAAGGTCTTCGGGTGTTTCTGCCGATATTTTAATAGAAACATCGTCGGCATACATGGCTAATTTGAAATTAACGTTATTTAAGGTAAGGTAATGCTCTAGGTCATTTACAAATAGTATGAATAACAATGGCGATAAGACGGCACCTTGAGGAACCCCAATGTTAACCGCTTGCTCTTTAGAAAAATATTCACCTAACCTTACAGTTAATTTTCTGTCACTTACAAATGAGGAAACCCACTCATTTAAATTTCCACGAATACCAAATGCATCAATTTTTTGCTGTAAATATGTATGATCTATCGAATCAAACGCTTTGGATATATCGAAGAATATGCCCAAAACAAACCGATTTTCATCCAGATACTCATATATAGATTGTACAAAGTCAAAGGCTGCGATACAAGTTAAATGCTTGGATCTAAAACCATGTTGGTTTTTGCTTAGGAGATCGTATGTGCTCAAATAGTTGTATATTCTATGATGCATTATTTTTTCAAATATTTTTGATATGTATGAATTTTGCATAATAGCTCTATAGTTTTCTATTAGTTGTTTATCTCCTTTTTTATGAATTGGTGTAACGTGGGCTAGTTTTAAAGCTGATGGGAATATACCGCTAGTTATTGATAGATTAAATATATAACAAAGGGGCTCTATGATGTTATGTATGCAGGAATTTAATATCTTAAATGTAATTTCATCCGGACCTACAGAGGTTCTATTATTAATCTCAGATAAAGCAGAAAAATTTCATCCGGCTGTATATCTCCAAAAAACATCGACTGAGATGTTTGAGTGCACGTGGTGCAAGTTGTGTTATAGGTTGAGCCAAACTGAGAATTAATGCTGTTTTCTGCTATGGATGAAAAGTGTTCGCAGAAAATGTTGCTTAAAATGTTTTGATCAGTTATTGAAATGTTATTCTGCTTAATCGTGAGATCCTCGATATTTTTACGCGTTGCCCTGCCTGTATTTTTGTTAACAATAGTGGTTTTGTTTATGTTTGATGATTTTTTCAAAAGGTTATCGTAAAAGTCTTTCTTTACCTCCCTGATTCTTAGAGTAAAGTTCTGTTTTTTCTCTAAATGATTTTTACGGAGCGAATATTAACTAAAGTGTCAGAAAGGGAATCCTGCAGAACAGCATTCAAAGAATTACATATTTTAACACTAATTGGCACATATATTTACTAACTAGGCTGCTTTGTTTATAATTTGCCCACATTTCAAAAATATCTGACTGGCCACAGTTACTCCACAAGGTTTAAAAATAATCTTATACCTAATCAACATTCGACAGCATGGTATGAAAAAGGTATTTATTTTAACGGGTGCAACATATTCAACGCTTTGCCAACTGATATCAAAACTTCACTATTTTCAAAAAAAATCCTCAAAACCTTACTTATTGATAAAAACCGTTACTCTCTAAGAATTTTTCTTTAATTAACGTTACACATAAGTTACCTTTTACTGTATTTGTTTTGGTTTTATGTGTATTATACACATGATATATTGTCCGATTATCTTATATATTTGTCTCTATGTTATATAACTTTGTGCATTGTGCATTGTTTGTTCTTAACCTGACGCTTTCTACAATTACTTGTATTATTTTCTCCTATATACATTAATTGATAATGAATTAATAATGAAGAATGATTATTACAACGATTAAGATGCAGTACGTTGTTTGATATCAATAAGGGTTATTCTATGGCATTAGCTAAGGCTAAGTAAATAAAACAAAATATCTACCTTTTGCATCTTACGCAAACAACCTTCCTGACTTTGGTCCATTACAAATTGATGCTGATACAGAAATTCCAGAAGCACAGTCAATTAAATATTTAGGTATAGTTATAGATAGACACCTGCGATGGGATATACAAGTAAATCATATTATAAAAAAGCTTAGAGGATTACTACCACGTTTTAAATATTTAAAAAATTACCTAGATATTAAGCAATTACAAACTATATACTACGCTTTAGTTCAAAGCCAATTGTCATATGGAATAATCAGTTGGGGAGGGGTAAATGACTGTCACCTTAAGAACCTAAACACTATCCAGAAGTGGATACTAAAGATTATATATAACAAACCATATATGTATTCAAGTGACGAACTATATAAAATAAGCAATATTTTGGATATCCGACAACTATTTTGTTTTAACATTTTAATACACAATTTTAAAAATAAAATACATTATAATTTAACTGATCATAAATATCAAACAAGGAACAAAACTAATAGCACGTATCAGAAACCAAGATGCTTAAAAACGATAGGTAAAAGACAATTTTCTTACCTTGCACCATGTATTCACAACATCTTACCAGTGAATCTCAAAAATATTCAGAAAATAAATGTTTACAAACAGGAAATAAAGAAATGGTTGCTCCTTACACCAAGACAAATCATACATACTCTTATTAATCAAAATTAAAAAAAATACAAATAAAAATTTAAACATAAGTTAGTAGTATATATTTTTGTGTGTGTGTGTGAACGCGCGCTCACATGCTCTTGTGTGTGCGTGCGTGTATATCACAAACAAGTAGGCATTGCGCCTATTTTTGTGAATTTTCGTTGTTTATTTTTCAAATGTTATTAATTAACACATTAAATTTTTTACTTTTCTAAAAAATATATATGTATATACAACTTTGTAATTAACTAGATTGTAAATATTTTGAAAATAAACACTATTATTATTATTATTATTATTATTAACAAGGGTCATAATAAAGAGGGGGCGCGTCTTACTTTATAATCTAATATTTTTTGTTCTGTTTATTCTGTTTTACTTTTGGTGCCGTAATATGGTTCCCTGATCAAATTTACACAAAAATGTCTTTTTTAAACACCATATAAATCACCTTTTTTTTTATAAAAACGAGTAAAATAGTTCAAATGTTGTAATTTGTTAAATTGTAAATTACAAAATTTCGGTTCATTGTATTTCAGTTAATATTGAAAATATTTTCATGACCTCCAAAACCTATTGTTGTATTTTTATGAAAAGTCAAATGTATATGACAAAAAAAAAATTAATTAAACAGGAGTCCCTAGGGCCAGGGAGGGCAACCGAATTTTAAAAATTTTTTCGCAAACTGCTTTTTCAAAATTTTTGAGAAGTGCTTCTCTAGATGTTATTTCCCATATTTCGCATGGGTCCCATGCGCCACAGACGAAAAAAAATATTGAAATTTCACCAGCCGCCATTGGTTTTCACCCGCTCTTGATCCATTATAACCTTTTTGTACCAAACCACAAAATCACATGAATTTTCCTCAAAGGGATTTCCAAACTCAAGAAATCGTCACAAATCATCAAATTACAAAAAAAAAACTCCGAAAAATTAAAAAATATATATATTTTTTTAATTGCGCAGAACCCTTTTAAGGTGTAGAGATTTACAGGGACAAAATAGTGTCCTCTTTACAAGAGCTTTCGAACAAAAAAAAAAGAAAATAGAAATCAAACCATTAGGAGCTGAGGTACAAATACATTTATTGTGACTAATGGCGACCATCTTTAATGGCCGCCATTTTGGTGTTCTGCGTGGATTTTAAAGTGGCTTCCTATCTGGAAAGTTACCTTTTGGTCTCAACTATGACCACAGAAAGTGGCACATCCCAATCAAAAAGTGCAGCTTTTTGGCTTATATAGCTATGTACTCGACGTACTAATCGTACTTCTTGTATTATGTACTTTATGTTTTGTATATTAAAAATTTATTATATTAGTTAAATGCAGTTTAGTTTAGTTCAATTCAGATATATGAATAATATTTATATACCTTTATAGATTCTATTCTCAGACGAGTCTTTGAATTAGTTTGTTACTTCTATTTTGTAATTAGATTTTTGAATAACGTACCTAATGAATAAATAAAAGAATTAATGAGTGGCGAATAATGTAAACATGTGACGCTTCGTACGTCGCCGATCTTGAGTAGTAACTTTCCTAACAATCCATCCTCATGTGGCCAAAAATCACATTTTCACAAAACATGCGATTCTTGTAAATATAATCTTACCTAACCTTGTTTCAGGTAAACCGATTTACCTACATAAAAACCCAAAGGCATACATAGCTGTTTCTGTTATTGCCCCAAAATCGATACGCACGGGATCCAAAGGAGATGATGCTACTCTGGAAAATGAATTGCATCAATTGAAACCATGGACACATTCGCAGAATCTGAAGAACATGGCGTCCCTTAGATCAAGATGGCTGATACAAACAGATAATAATAGAACGAAATCTGTAGTACCAACTTTGTAGATAATATATTTTATATAAACATTCCATATTGAGAACGATTACCTAATGTTAATGTTTGGTTTAGACATATTCTTGTATTGTTTGGATTAAAAATTTAAAAAAAATGTGTTTATGCAAGTAGTTCGTCTTAAATATTTTATGTATATATTGAAAAATTTTATGAGATTGACCTTTCGTTATTAAATACTGAATTATTTCCTTTCATTTAAAATAAGAGGTGGTTGCAAACCTCATCTTTCCAGCATCTCTTTCTAATGTGTATTTAATAAAACACTCACAATTTTTTATCGTACAAGATAATATTTGTTTTAACATTTGTTCCTTCACTTATTCAATTTGTAAATTAATTCAAAGACTATGGTGAATTAAATAACGTATAAAAGGCTTCTTAAAATCAGCGGTTGATTTTAACATTTTCTTTTAGAATACCATGATTATATTTAAGGATAATGCCAATGGCCATGTCTGAAATCCCATTTTCCTGACATTGAACACATTCTACAGGTTTTATAAATGCCAGAACGTGATATTATGAAATATGTCGCATACTATATATTAGCCAGAATGAATCGCACTGTTAATAGTGTCAAGCGGCACGTCATTGAGTGACGTTGATTTGACGAACCTTTGCAAAAATTATTTTCAATTATACCCCCTCCAAATTTAAACGCCAGTGGGATCTGTTGCAGGCACTCATCCCGTGCATTTATTGCTATCCTTCTTTCCCGGCTAAGGAGTATAACTACTTGTCAAAAGCCAGGAGTCATCTTGATATTCTGTTAACAGCCACAAAGTGTACAGTATACACCTCCCAACCCAAGAGACCCCATCGTCCCCACTATTCTCAGTGTCAAAGAACTCTAAAAGGCTTTACTGCACATCGAGGATAAGATATTTTCTTTAATAACTGACTGACAAAAATATTGCGAAATACTCTGAAAGGCTACGATTTGTCCAGCGTATTGATACGGCGCAGCGAAAGAAGAAAAAGTTCATATAAAGCAACCCAGGCAGCAGATTGATGTTATTTTGACGTAATTTTTTGATCACTTGAGACGTCTTTTAATCTCTGAAATGACCTAAAAATGACCTGATTATGCCACAGGTCAGGGACGTCAATTTGTGACGTTAAATTGAAGTTATTTAGCGACGTTTATCTACCATATGTAAGCTATTTTTGATCAATTGAAATAAACACACATTTGAGAAATATTATAAACCAACTTGGTGCAAAATAACATGTGAATCTTAGGGATTCTAGGTGGTGTCCATTTTCCAATTTATGATGGGTTACAAGATGAGCGGCCATGTAGACGAATGGACAATTAATATGTTCAGCGCCCACTGGTTTTTATGCTATCTCGGCCCAGTCACACAGTAATGAACTTTAACTGATCTTTATAAGATCCATCCAAATCAATCGATGTTTCCTGAATGAATTTAAACATTGCAATTTATATTACTTATTTTCTATAAATTCATTCATAAGAAATGGAGCCACCGATTATTGTCAATGGTTTGTATGCGGAACCATCTACTGCAACAAACTACGTAGTAATGCATTAACTCGTTTAAAATAAAAAACGATGCCATCAATACGTGAAATCGATGACTCAACATGACGTCATAATTTCGTAACAATATGATGTTACTGAAACGTTATTTTTTGATCACCTGACGTCGTCGACCAATGTCACCAAAGAATGACTACAAAATGAGGTCGGTCGGATGTATGGGAAATTTATAACAACGTAATGAATAGAACTTAAAGATTCCTCAGTTCCCAAGGAGCTAGTCTGATATTCAATGTGAAGAAAAGTTAGTAAAGATATAGACAAATACCAAGGAATTTAAGGGAGAGGTGGAAAGAATCATAAAAATTGTAATAAATACTAATCCGTCAATAAAGTCGTAATGCTCTCATTACAATTAATAAATTAAATATTAGCAGTTAATGCATATTTTTTACTGATCTATAAATTGTTTAGCACGCTACAGACACACCACACATATTAGACGTTCTTCAAATCCTAACATATCCGGACGGGATATGTTAGGCTTTGAAAAAACGCAGACAACATCCATTACCCACCGTCATTGCCACTGTCGGAGCTGGAGATCGAACCCTGTATACGATAAACAGTGTGACCAGTATGCTACCCACAACACGTTTGAGCTCGTTGCAGGTCAGTATATCTGGCCCCACATCAGTTAGTTTTTCTTCCTCAATTTGCTAACACATAATATTCACAACCATTTTCGAGGCTAACACACTTACAGAGGTGGTAATATGGGGAAAAATTAAAGTTGCCTTTGCTTAATTAATTAAATAAGGGTTGTTTACCGGAAGTCCCGACAAGTACACAGTGAGCGGGATTCTCAAATACTGAACAAAATTGAAATTTCGCATTAAAATTGATGGTTAGGTAATTTTAGAGTAGCCAATACTGAATCAGGTAACAAAAGGTAAAGATTCAAAAAGGTAAATCCGGTATGACTGCCATAATTGCCCATAATTGCAAAATATTTGCATATCTACATGAAGCTTTGTACATGAAGACAGAATTCTCTGATAGTAAGTCTGATGTTACATCTTAATGGATATACTAACATGGTGTTATAAAATCAATCAGAACAAATGATTTTTCCTTCGAGTTGTCTGTTGTATATGTGTCTTGGTGGAGTGGTAGAATAGCTGTAGTTAAACTTGGCCAGGACATTAATATAAAGACGTTAAAAAAAATCGAAGTTGAGATGCGTTGCAGTAGACAGACTGTTATAGTATGAGTAATCTTTGGAAGAACTAATTTTATTGTTATTATCTTCTTCAGTGTTGTTATGCAGGCTATTAAAGAAGTTAATTTTAAGTCCATTAAGCTTTATTACGGCACTAGTATGGTAATTTTTCAAATACCATATTATTTTTCCTAAAACAAGAAATGAGAGAAATTGAAGCACAATATAATAACTATAAGAATATTTATTCTGTATATTCTTTATATAAATTGACCACAAACTTTTTGACATTTTGCCATAGCTGAAAATAATTTGACTAACTTTGAATTTTAGACCAGATTTGTAATTTTATCTTGGTGCTAAGGCTTTTGCGGAGCAGGTGATCTGGCTGCTGGTTTCCGGATCTTCTTCCGCGTAGACTTGGTTGAGTGCTTGACGTTTCGACCATCTTGTCGTGGTCTTCTTCTGAAGCGAAGTCTACGCGGAAGAAGACCCGGAAACCAGCAGCCAGTTTGTAATTTTAGTTTGTCTTACACATAATAAAATGAAAACGTATTATTTTCTCCAACGAAGATAATGAACAATACATGTTTGATTATGGCTTAATGAAACGATTGTTGCAGAACTAAGCTCATCATCTGCTTCTGGTGATCAAAATCGTTTCGTTGAAAATGTCAGAAACTTGTATCGCTAATAATCATAAAAACTTTTCAATCTTTAATGTTTTGGTGTAATTACCAAATTTCACTGCGCTCTGGTTTTCGACATGGAATATATTTATATGATTTCCTATTTGGACATTTATGAAAGTTTCAGAACGAGTTTTCGGATTGATGAGATGCCCAAAAAGTTAAATTCATAAGTTTGGCTCCCTCATCCCGTCGAGACCGTGAACTGCTATGCGTCGTAGACGTGTGGCTATCATGGGGCACCGCTAATGAGTTCAAGCCCGACATCTTTAGTCAAACTAATTTTGATCTTCTAGGTTTAAGAGGGCAACTGAGATGATGTCGAAGGCGGTTAAAAATATTTTCAAACAGCATACTACATTCTCGTCGTTTCTTCATCCCTTGATCGAAATTATTTTTTGATCTTAACATGCTCATTTGTAAGTAGACTTTAGATTCAAATTTAAGCAAGGTTGGTTAATTGATTTCTGCCCTAGCAGGCTTGGCGACTTATTCATACACACACACACACACTCACACACATATACAGGGTATGCCACTTAAAACTCCCGAGGCTTGTAACTTTATTATTTGTAAGCGACGACCATGTTGGGCACATAAAATTGTAAGTATTTTTAAGGCATTTAAACATGCGTACAGAGTGATATAAATTATACATATTTTTTTTTTGTAAAAATTGTTAATAAAGAAAGCTAAATATCCTTGGATATTTTTTTACCCACCCTGTACATAAACTGCATTGATGTTTTCTTATAAATGTTTTAATTATTACCTTCAATTTATGTTATTACGTCATATTCGAAATACTTTTTGGTTTTAGAGAAAGAAATTGAAAACACTCTTTCCGATTCCAAACGATTTTTTCTTAAATAATTTTGAAAAGAATGTAAATAATAATTTTATGCTTTATTTGTAAAAGACATTATCACAAACAATACTCAACGTAACAAAACAGCAACAAGAAAAAAAAAGAAAAACAAACTTATATTAAAATGTACTACTTAAATAGAAGATTGCAAAATTTTATTTTTTATTTTTTTTTAATTTTAATAACATAAATTGAAGCTAATTAAAACCTTTATAGAAAACATTAACATAGTTCATGTACAGGGTGAGGTAAAAAAATATTCAAAGAAATTAAGTTTCCTTTCTTAACAATTTTTTCAAAAAAATTTTTTTTGAAAAAAGTTACAGGTCTTAAGTGGCACACCATGTACAGACATTTTTTCCAAAATATCTTTTTCAGTGTTCAAAATCAATAAAAAAGCGAAGTTGAACGAATATAATACTTCGCTTCTAGTGTCAAATGCAAGAAAATAACAAATTTAGTTAGATTTTACTGTAAATAAAAATGTATTAATATATTTAAACGAGTTATTATTCCTAAAATTTGAGGAAATTCATAGTTTCATGACATAAATAAGACACTTATAAAACATTAAGTTAATTCTTAATCCAAACAATATTTCTATTTCAGTGAGCACAATACTGGATGTAAATTACACTACATGCTGTATGTTATTAGATATTTAGGTTTTAATAACAAAATACAGGTATGATGTTACAAAATGTTTAATTATGATGTAGAATTCCTACGAAAACGATTTGTCACGAAATAAATAACTTTTTACTTAGAATGATGTACTCAGAAATTTAAATGTTATTGTAGGTGTACCTAGTAATAAAGGAAAGTTATTTAGTATTTTATCGTTTTAGTTCTAAACATTGATAAACAATAAATGCACCGCAGGTAGGTATTTATATACTGTGCTCCATTTATTGTATTGTACTTGTATTTGCATTCATAAATATGGTAAGGATTTTTGTCTTCGACCGACTAGAAAGTAAATGTTTTCTGGGAAGATATATATATATCAGGTGACGTTTATAGTGATAAAGAAGAAACTACCTATTTACCTTAAAAAACAAAAGAGAGACCCAAAAGGCTATTATTCAAAAGAAAATAGTTATTCACATTTCATTATTAGACATATGATTTTTACAAAAGCAACTACGTTGAAGTTCAAGAAAAATTAAAATAAATTCAGTAAAATGGAAAAAAAATAGCATAGATTTGAAATGGATATCAATGAATTCAGAAAAAAATCTATAATTTAGTGAACACTATAAGCCACCATCTTCCTATTTGAAAAAAAAAGTTTTCGATAATAAAGTGATTTGTTCAGTTTTGGAGGCTTCGTAAATAGTAATGAAATTAAACGAAAAATTATATTTTTCTCTTGGACTTTACCTGCCATAGAACAAATTTTGGTATCCCAAGGCACTCTAGACGAATGTCTTAAAATGCTTAAAAAAACTGAACATCGATTCAAAAATTTGCGAAAATCTCACGGTATACTTAGAATATTCCTGAATCCAAATATGTAAAAATATTACAGGGTGTTCCATTTAAAAATCGAAAGTTGCGGTCATTTCCGAGTAAACAGGAAAAATCCAACCATTTACAGGTAGTTTATGCACCCCAAATTTCAAATGAATAAGTTAAAGAATAAAGGAAATATACGGTGGAGCCACTAGTCTGTGGCACCCGGTAGATAAAAGCATACACTTTATTCCCAACAAACACCGAAGATCGGCCCATCAGCGGGCCATCACTGGGCCAGAAGATTCATTTCTAGCCCAGTGATGGCCCACTGAAAGGCCAACCTTTGGCGTTTGTAAGGTTACTTCCACATCCAGTGGAAGTATAGTAACGACAAAGAAATTTTTAAAAACTTTTATTGTTCAAATAGGCTTAGAATGTCACGAAACGTCGAGATTTTAAGTTTGAGCGAAAAAAAATTTCTGTCTGTCGGTCTGTCTGTCTGTCTGTAACTTTTTTGTGCGCACGTTTACTCTGGAAGCGTTTGAGATATTGACTCGAAATTTGGTACACTTATGTGCTTTAACGAGATCTAGAACTAGATTATATTTTCATCTTGTTCGGTCGAAGAGTTGGGGGATAAATTGAGGTAAATTTGGGGAAAATAGGTAAATCAAGCAGGTAAGAATCCATAAAATGGGTATTTAGTATATACAAGAGAAGCTAAGGTCTCAAAATAAATTTTGGCATTAGCCACCCCCATTACCACCCCCACAACATTATTAAAGGGGATGAAAAAAAATGATTGTGATTTAGTGTGTGTACAAGAACCAGAAACCTCAAAATGTTTTTCTTACTTCATCCATCCCCATTACCACCCCTTGTCACCACCCCCCACCCCGCTACCGATGTGGAGTAGAGGATTTCAAATATTATATTATTAAAGTTCCATAAACAATTATTTCCACATACAAAATGTTTTGGTTTTGAGTCACTTGGATAAAAAATCTGGATGTGGAAGTAGTGATTCCTTGGGCAGCGGTTTGATACACTTAAAAAACAACCTTGCTTTGTAATACAGTCTGTAGAGCAAAGAAATGCGTGAATAATTCCTGCAAGAAAATTTTTGTTTGTATAACGTAATAGGTGGGTTACCACAATCACTAATTAACCCAGGTAGCAAAGGCACGTGAAAATGACGTGAAAAAATGGTCAGGGGTGACGAGAAATGACGAGTTAGATGACGTAAATGAAACGTGAAAATGACTTCCTAATGTCTCAGACGAATGACGTCTTTCTCAGGTTATATTTGGTAATCCCCCCACAGGTTTTTAGTAATAGGAACATATAAAACTACATTCATTCAAATTCATTTTTACTTACCTTTACCAATTGCGGTCCGTAGGATTCGAACCTACATGTCTCCCGTTTTCCGTATTACAGTACTGACGCTTCAACCAACTGAGCTAGCTTGGCGACCGCTATTTTGGATGCTAAAAGCAGTATTTATGGTGGTGAATGAAGTCTTTATTAAGTGAAATTGAATTTCTTGCCTTATTTAAAATATATGAAAATCTTTCAGGTTCTCGCTTCGAGTTACTAGTATTTTTATTTATTTATAATTATTAAGAAGAACTTATTTAATTTAATTAAACTGTCACCAGTGTCACCTGAGAAGTACATAATTATTGCATTAATTAGTATTAGTGGCGGTTCGTTAAAAAAAATATATTTTCCCCAGATCTCGAAATTGAAGAGCAGATAGGGAGAAATCCGAAAAAAAAAATTTCCTTATCTCAAATTTGATGAGCGGTGGATGGGAAGTCGGGAGTCAACTGTTTTAAGAATTAAAGTTTTAAGTTGAGGTACTTATACAAACCTGGGAAGCGTGTTGGAAAAAAAACGGTAAAGGTGTAATATCGTCATCTACAACATAAATAGAATATTTAATGGTCTAAAACAGACCTAAAATTGAAAAAAAAACAATAAGCAATTATTACCTTAAAAAAAAACAACTAAAATTTTTTCGCAATAAAAAAAACGGAATGAGCAGGGACCGAACCGCCGACCTCATGACTCGGAAGACGACGATTACGATTACGATTACATTTCTTTATTGAATTTTATATGTACATGTCATTTGGAGAATTATATATAATGGCATTATCTCAAATAGTATGTAAATACATCATTATGTTTTTTTGAACAGGCGTAACAAACGCGCGTCGGCGTGATGCGCCCAAACAATGGCAGGTGGTAGCCGGGAGATATTGCTCTCATAATTCTTTATTATTTAAATGCAATATGCATATTTTCATAAGTTAATATGCATTTATTTAGTCATGCCGCAGCTTAAGGTAATAGGAGAATATAAGATTCAAGAGGTATACAGATGTCCTTAAGCACTCGGCCACCAACCTTTTTGAGGCTACTTACCTAAAGACTTTATAATTGGAACTGGAACACGCAACGGATAGATTTTGCTTTTTAATGCATTTTAATCTAATTTTATTATTAAAAGAATAGATAGAAATATAATTTAAACAAATAAACTGCCGAATCTTTGCAAACTCTTTCGAATATAAATTATTTTGGATAATGTTAAAAAACATTAAATCCTCGAATAAAAGTGCCAATACGGTTTATCCTTTTTAAAACTTTACACTCTGCTTACGATAACAAAATGCCATTAGCGAGTTTTAAAGTTTGTAATCCGATAAAATATAAATAAATTTAACACCAAAAAAAGACGACAATATGACGTGATGTGTAGCAAGTCATTTTAATGTCATTTATAAGACGTCATTCTGTCGTCGATTTTTAGTGCCCTGACGTCTTTTTGACCAGAATCACCAGATTTTTACGTCATCATAACGTACCCTTGCTACCTGGGAATGTTTTCTACAAAAATATCGTGTCCGCTACGGCCGCCAAATATTTAAAATACGTTTCTCTCTTGTTAGTTCTACCCTAAAATTAGGTATTACCAATATTGTAGAAAATGAAAAAAGCTCTTAATAGGTAAGCACTAGTGCAAACTATAAGAATCAGTTTTATTTAAACTATTTTTCTCTATTGTTAATATTTTATGATCTACAGCCGTCAGAATGGCGAAAATGTGTGCTTCGCTGCACATTTTTACAATTATTTCTGTCCTCCTGCACCAATGTAGTTATTAGTTATTATCAATGTCGTAGATTTTAAATCCTAATAGCACAACATTGTCCTATGGATATATTTGAAGGACGTCCGTGACGGACATACGGGACATCAGATGGACGTTCGTCTTTTGTTCAAAGTACATCCGACGGGCAGCCGAGGGACATCCAAATGTCACAACCTTGAACAATATTTGTACATATTCCTGAGAGATATCATAAAAAAAAAAACGAAATGAGTAGGGATAGAACCGCCGACTTCCTAATTTGTAAGTCAACTCAACTCAACAAGAATTTATTTATCTTTAAAAAAGTACATTAATGCACCATTCCGGAGTCCCGCCCAGAGCCAGCCGAACAACTGGTGGTGACGAGAATTAGTTTCAGGTTAAAACTGCTGCCTAATGAAAGATAGGCTTAAGATTAACAGTGTAGCGCAATACAAGAATAATTAAGATTGAAACTGTAAAACTAGTGGTGTTTTCGCGCACATTTAAACATTTTTGATTGTTGGCACGGGAAAACAAAACTCAAGGAAAAACCGTTCGAAACAATTCCACCCTAGTGTAGTCTTCTGATGCCAGAAGAGTATCGTGGATGGTTAGAAAGGCGTGATGTTATGCGAAATTGTTGTTTGTTAAGAGTTTACTGGCCGAGACTGAATTTAGAGATAAAAATGGACAAGGAACAAAAAAAGGTAAAAACAAATAGAGGGAACAGGTCGATAGCTGCCGGTTGATTGTAGGTTTTGGTGAAGATTAATGGTGGGGAAAGGAGAAGTTGTAGAGGAAAGTGTGGTTAGAGAGGGTGCCGAAAGATAGGCAACGACTGGCATGGTAGGGGGTGTCGGATATCGAAAAGGATCGCATTATGCTGTCTGATTATGTTGCGGGTTAGCTGACTATCGCCCAGTTTGAATTGATAGAATTTTTTGGGAGATTTCTTGGACGTAGTCCGCTAGTGGCATTATGTCGTGGCAACGATTATATAGATCTCTGAGGGAGATGTATTTGTCCCAATCGGAGATGAAGCGCATAAATTTGTTTTCGAAAATTCGGAATTTTCTCATTCCCAGTTAGCAGGGTGACGTCATTATGATGTCTTTTAAAGGTGATTTTTCGTCGCCGACGTCATTGTCCCAATAAATGACGTACCAGAGACGTGATATTTATAACATACTTCTGACGTCATCATGAAGACGTCAAATATACGTTTCTTTTAGGTCATTATTTTTGACGTCATTAATAAATGACGTACCAGAGACGTGATATTTAAAACGTACTTCTGACGTCATCATGAAGACGTCAAATACACGTTTCTTTTAGGTCATTATTTTTGATGTCATTAATAAATGACGTACCAGAGACGCGATATTTAAAACGTACTTCTGACGTCATCATGAAGACGTCAAATACACGTTTCTTTTAGGTCATTATTTTGACGTCATTAAAATGACGTGAAATAAATCATTATAAAATAAAAATAAATAGAAGTATTTAGTGACTAGTAATAGCCACATAGTAATAATAATTTTGTTTTATATTTCTAACTAGGTATACAGCTTTTAAACATGTTTAAATAAAGATGTTCATTGGTTCAGTGAGTTAAGTGGTAGGTTGCGAGTCAAGAGGTCGGCGGCCCGTATAACCGCGCTGTACCGTTTATATAGAGAATCTATACGTATCTTTACTTCGATATAGGTTATCTTTACCCTATGGATACAGCGACGATACGGTATACGTACCGATCTAATACAGTACGCTAACACCTGGATACCGATTCAATAAAGTTTGGTTATCGATAAAGGCACGTTTGCGTTTCGTTGGAATAAAGTTCATGTAAAGGTTTATTCTATGATTCTGTAAATAACGAGTACTAATACTGCATAGGCCCGGTAAAGAATAAATCTTTATTTTTAATTAAAAAAAAAAATAGATGAAATAAACACTTTTTTAATCACCCAACCACCACGCCGCCGCGTTTCAATTCCTTCGCTATCATGCTTCAATTAGTATTAATATTCCGTAAATTCATTATTTATACTAGTGATAATTAAACAATTTTACTTACCTTGTTTAGGTCTCGAACCCACGTCTGCATGTACGTATCTCGTTATCCTAGCGCCTTAACTGACTGCGCCACCAAGGTGTCCAGCAAATTTAATGATAAAAGTTATAGTAATGGATATCGGAATTTTATATTATTAAATGATGGTACCTAGTAATTGAGTTTATTATAGGAAATTGAGATAGACACATATTAGATAAATATTTATGGTAGCATCCCTTTTAAGAAACAATATTAGGTATACAGGTGCATTTTATCTTACGTAAAAGACCCTGCAATTTCCAAATTTTTTGTGAAGCAGAACCTTAAAATACCTGTAGTTATTGTTATTGTTTTTAAACTTTAATTAATTTTTCTATGCATATTAGTTAAATTTCTATACAAACAAGTTTGACTCATCCCATCTATATTCTTTCATTCTTGACTGGTGTGACTGTGACACAAATCTGATAAATAAAAATAACATAACCTTCAAAAATGCCACAGCGTCAAAGAAAACACTATCGTAAAACAATGATCAAGATGTGATAATAGAGAAAAACGGACGCCAGCATACATTCATCAGTGCAGCTACTGCTACTACATCCATTAATGGTATAATATCACCGTTGTCCAGAGAGATTAACGTAGAATATCATGTACACAACACTGTTGCACAAGCGACAATTCTTCATAAGCATCAAATGTTACCGGTACCGGCAACGCATCGTCCGGAGCACGTTGTTGTAAAGAATATGTAGAGATGCGTGAATTACAAAATCTTTTAATATGTAAAGAAAGACCTTATAATCGGTAAATGCTGTATAGATATTGCGTGTAGAAACTATATAGTTAGGTTAAATGTAGGATACAGGAATTACATCTAATGTATAAAGGTAAACCTGTAAATACAACAGTAAAAGGTAAGATATAGTCGCGATAAAGATTATATCTGTATAGCTTGAGTACCTAAAAATGTATAGGTTCGTTAAATATATCATAGGTACAGATTAAAATGTATAGCATCTTGACGAATCTGTATCGAAAAAAAAGCCTGTATCGCCTGGTTATACGGGGGTTCGATCCCTTCACATTCCGGTTTTTTTTTCGTCAAGAACTTTATTAATAATAATTGTGGAAAATATTATAATGAGAGGATTGCATCCCTTATCGCAAAATTCACTGATTACCAATACGTCATATTGGCGTCATATGTATGACGTCGTATTGACGTCATATATATGACATCATTGGGCTGTGACATTGTGCCGTATTTTTCACGTCATTTTTACGTCACGCTGAAGGTGAAATTGACGTAATTAATGCCGAAAAAACGACGTCATAATGACGGCACCTTGCTACCTGGGTTGTTGTGGTCGGTATGCTGCACCACACCGACGCCGCGTATGATATGGCCGGCGTGATCACCATCGTATACAACATGTTTTATATGTCCTGTTGAGTTCGCTATCCCTTGACAGGAGCGGATACAGACCCGCGGACATGGAGTAGACCTTGCGTACTGTCTCGTTTATGTAAATGTTGAACATCAGTCCCTTGTCCAAGTTCACCCCTAGATACTTCACGCACCGTTTAATTGGAATTTGGCGACCCTCGATCGAAAGTGGTGTTAGAATCCGATTTTCGGTGGAACGACCCTTGTATAGAATTGATTCCGACTTCTCATCGGCATTGATCCGAATTTTCCACTTGTCATAATACGCCGTGGCATGGGCCATGTGTGCCTTCAGCAACATATTAGCTGCCTGTGCATTATGCAAATGCACGTACATGCCTGTCTCATCGGCGTACTTAGCAAGGTTCGAATTCGGGAATTCCGGGAAGTGGGAGACATATAGGTTGTATAGTTTTGGTGACAGGCAGGACCCTGGAGGACGCCCGCGCGAATGTCCCGCCGAGTTGATAGTTTATTATTCACTCTGACTTGGAGCGATCTGCCTGCCAGGGAAGAGTGAACAGGTTTCGTTATGTGCATGGGGAAGTCCAGTGCGTCTAGTTTATGAAGCAGTCCCATGATCCATACGGTATCGAAAGCTTTCTGAACATCGAGGAGCACCATGATGGTGTTCTTCCCGAGGTTGCATTTTCCTTGACGTTATTCACGATCCTGAAGATCTGCTGCACAGTACTCCTGCTCCGCCTGAAGCCGAACTGCCCAGCTAACATAGTGACGTCATTATTACGTCAATAATTGGACACTATTTGGTCAGTACTTACGTCAAATGTTACATATTATTGACGTGAAAATGATGAAAAACTGTCACATCCCAGAGACGTCATTCGATGACGTCTTGTCCACTTATTACATGACGTCTTAAGTATGTCTAGGGTGACGTAACTCGACGTTTATTGTATGTAAAAATTACGTCATAATTGTTGTTACGTCATTAGTATGTCTGTTACTAACGCACGTTTAAGGATTCCAGGTCTAGGAGGTCTCCATTTTCCAATATATAATGGGTTACAGGAAAAACCGCTATGTAGATGAATGGACAATTTGGACAATTCATAGGTTAAGCACCCGCTGGATTCATCATAAAACCAGTGAGTTCTTAAACCCATTAAACAGATAGCATAAAACCTGTATGCTAGCTTCAGTCTAGCTGCAAAATAAATGATCCTTAACACCTGATAGTTATAAGATCCATCCAAATAAATCGATGTTCCCTGAAAGAATTTGAACATTGCAATCTATGTTATTTATTTTCTATAACTTTATAAGAGTATAAGATAAAGTATGACTAATTATTGTCAGTGGTGTGTATGTGGAGCCATCTAGAAATAATTTCTGCTACATACTACATGGTAAGCAAGCATTTTACACAATACACCAATGATCTGCGTCATATAGACACGTTACCATCATTATGACGTCATAAATTCAGATATTCAAGCACCAACAATGTATGTCATAGAGACGTTTATTTTATGACGTCATAGACTCGTCATATTTTATGACGTAACTATCACGTCATATTATTGGTCACTTACGTCGCTGACCGGTAAATGACTTTAAAAATACGTTAATATGACGTTAGCATGTTAGCTGGGTGGCACTCGTCATCGATGTGGAGTTCATCTAAGCAGAGTATAATCTGATCAGGATGACCTTCTCCATCAATTTGGACATCGCCGACAGCAACGAGATCGGTCGATAGTTGCCGGTGAGCTTCGCGTTCTTGTTCGGCCTAAGGATTGTCACGACCACGGCGCATTTCCACTGGTTGGGCCAGTGCTGCAGTCGCAGGATCGCGTTGACAATGTACGTCAACTGCACAATGCTTCCCAGGCAGCAAGGTGCCGTCATTATGACGTCGTTTTTTCTGAATTAATTACGTCAATTTCACCTTCAGCATGACGTAAAAATGATGTGAAAGAGACGGCACAATGTCACAGCCCAATGACGTCATATATATGACGCCAATATGACGTATTGGTAATCAGTGAATTTTGCGATAAGGGATGCAAACCTCTCATTATAATATTTTTCCACAATTATTAATAAAGTTTTTGACGAAAAAAAAACCGGAATGTGCAGGAATCGAACCGCGGACCTCTTCACTCGCAACCTAACACTTAACTCACCATTGAACATATTCATTTAAATATGTTTAAAAGCTGTATACCTAGTTAGAAATAGTAAAACAAAATTATTATTACTATGTGGCAAAAATTGAACTAGTCACTAAATACTTCTATTTATTTTTATTTCATAATGATTTATTTAAATTAAAATTTCAGGTTGTGAAACATATTCGGCAACTATGTCAAAACATACTGATGTTTCTATATGTACGTTTTTATTGTAATAATATATTGCTATTATGATTGGTCAAAGGTCTCTATATACATATATATACATATATATAGTGAATATATGAATATATATAGTGAACCAAACGACCAATTTTGACGACAAAATGACGTCTTCATGATGACGTCAGAAGTACGTATTAAATATCACGTCTCTGGTACGTCATTTATTAATGACGTCAAAATAATGACCTAAAAGAAACGTGTATTTGACGTCTTCATGATGACGTCAGAAGTACGTTTTAAATATCACGTCTCTGGTACGTCATTTATTGGGACAATGACGTCGGCGACGAAAAATCACCTTTAAACCCAGATAACATTTTTACATTCAGAGCATGTGCTCGGAATGTACTTTATGTACCCATGGAACTAAGAATGAATATTCATTTTGTATTCCATGTAGAAAATCTGAATGTCAGAGAGACGTACAGATGACCCCCTCTTGATATACGAGTAAGATTCCTACAACGTACCCATAGACCAAAACGGAACTTGATATGAACCAGAAACGTATATTGATATACTGATAGATACATGAGGTATAAAGGAGGAAGGTCCATCCTACATTCACAATGTACACTGCATGTTCACGGTATATGAGTACTACCTTCGTAGGAATTAAACCGTAGGTGCCTGGTATGTTACACATGGATCATAAATCTATGATGCATGTATATTGTAGGAATGAACATTATGTATCAGTGGCAGCTATAAGTACTTCACTCATGCCAAGTATTTTATTTAGAGTTTAATTATTATAATAATTTATTACTTATTGTAATCATTGATGAGTCGCTGCTTCATTCTGAATATGTTCAGTATGACGCAGCGACTCATCTATGATTACAGCAAATAATAAATTATTATAATAATTAAACTCAAGAGAATACACGATATGAGTGAAGTACTTGCATATAATAGATCCAATATCTAATTTTAAAGTTTAATTGTTACAGTAAATTATTAGGTACTTATTCTAATTTTCCACATTTCACATTCCTTGTGAAGAATATTACGTAAGTAAATGTGGAATATATGTACAGAAAATTTGTTTTTACCATTAGTTTTCAACTAAAGTCAAATGTTTTATTCATCAAATTTTATTGAATGGAGCATACAAATGTTAAATTAACTAAAATAAAACTGTATTTGCTATAACAATACTTTACAAAGGTCCAAGAATATATGTAAAAAAAAATAGTTTTACGTTAATATAATCTGTTAAAAACCATTTTAAAATGGATCAAACATTTATCACTCTAAAACATCAGCTTAAAAATCATATTTAACGTGTTATTTATGAAAAAATCTAATGATCATATTACATTACCTTAAAGTTTTATCTATTTCAAATCGTGTTTTAAATTGCCAAGAACAAAACATGATTTTATTTAGGAAGAGGTATAAATAAAACAGTTGTTACTTTAAATATATTTTTATTTTTTGTTACAAAAATGAATTGCAATAATAAAAAACAATTGTGACAAAAATTTCAATTGAGATTTTTTTTAACAAAAAAATTTTCTTTGCAACTTATGAACTGTCATATTTTACTATAACGAATTTTTTTGTCAATAAATAAAAAATAGTAAAAATTGGAGGGCTTACATTTTCAAAACCAGTGTCCAGGTGTTGCCGATGGTGATACTTGTAATTGCGAAAGTCCACTTTTCATTCTCAACACATCATCTGTGACTGATCCTGCTGCCTGAATACTTTCTTTTGGCTTTTCCAATTTTTAGGAGAAGGTATATTTCCTTCCTGTCCAGCGGAGGAGATACACGTGCTAGTCCAACTACAAAAGAAAATACATTGTATTATATTTGAATAGGTACTTATTTCTCTTTAAAAACTGGCCATGATAAAGTTGAAAAATATAAAAACATCTTACAAAGATTTTACAGAAAAAATAAAACTGATCAAACATAAATTAAACAAATTGATATCATAAAGGACACGGCAGGCACAAAATAAATGGAAAAGAAGGTAAAGTCAAATGGGCTGAAAATGTAATATGTTGTGTTTCATAATATCCTGATCAAAAGTTTTCATGGGCACAATATCTGAAAATCGCCAGTTTTTGAGATATGAAAGGTCAAAGATCAGGAATATCGGTACCCGCTGTCATAGTTGAGAGTATCATATTATGATGAGGATTTGTTTAATGTTGTTATTCTAATGTATTTGCACATATGAACCAAAGAGTTCTGACTACAGGAAATAAGCCGTTGATTTGCTGGACGGCGCGAGCATCCTTGTCCATGTCGCACACCTCGTACCCTCTCCTTTGCTCTCCACTCTGTTTTACAAAGCAACACAGCCCCTCATGTACTGTGCGACAAAGAGAGAACGAACTGTGTGAGAAGGATGAGAATGCTCACACCGTTTGCGCGCTGTCCACTGCTCATACATTACAACTCTTTGATAGGAACACAGTTTCACTCTATCACGCACGCTAACCAACCCCCCCCCCCCCCCCCACTACACACATACACACACATGCACACCCTCACTTTAAAGTAAGCATAGGAACTTAAAAAAAATCACCACCTCATTCATGAAACCTGCGGCATTTCCGGTCTTATGAATATGAATAACAACATTAAACAACTCGTCACATAATACTCTCAACTATGACATTAGTGGGTACCGATCTTCCTGATCTTTGACCTTTCAAACTGGCCATTTTCAGACATTCTGCATTTTCAGCCCATTTGACTGTGCCCTTTTTTTCATTTGTTTTATGCGGTGTCCTTTACCTACAAAACATAGATATTTGTTTGGAATTCGGAAATATTTATTGCTTGTGATTTTAAATGTACCTGAAGTTTCGAACGTTCACTTGAATGAATTTTAGATGAAAAAGAAAAGTTAATAAAAACCACACATCGATTTAGGCATAAACACTTCATTGCCACATTTGCTGACAATAAATATCCACAATACTTAAGTTTTTACACTTAAATCGAAGTGTGGCTTTTATTAATTTTTCTTTTTCATACCCATGAAATTCGTTCAAGTGAACATTCGAAATTTTAGGTAAGTACTTAATTTTAAATGCCTACCAGAGTTATTAAAAGAACATATCTTCTTTCAACTTCTAGTATGGACAAAATTTCTTGGGAAGTCGACGGCTTCCAATATGTTCTTCGATATCATTATGTTCATCTGACAGGAGGAATAACGTGTTTTTTGTACATAGTCCTTTGATTTGTTTTTGTTCACTCTTACATCAGATATGATCTCTGCCCTTTTCAATCAATTGCAGCTCTTCTATAATCCTCTGAAATAGATATAAAGCAATTTACTACAAATAAATACCTATCACAACTCGTACGTTGTAATCAAATCCAATGATTGTGATTTAAATAAACAAAAGCTTCTTAATATTGAAATAGATCGAACCTACCTTCTTGAAAATAAGATTTAAACACCCCGTAAAGTGTCCACGTTTCTGGGGGGGTTTTCTCCTGTTTTTCAATGATCAGTCAAATTGTTTCCGTTTGAATGGTGACCACCAAGCTTCCTTTTCGTGGACCGAGACCATTACAAAGACCACCTCAGTTTTTTTTCCAAAAAATCGATACCTACAAACGCCGTAATTATTATAACTAATATAGGTGGTATGCTTAGTATAATATGTACAAAGGGATACACATTAAACATTAAACTTTAGTGTCTAGATATAAAATATCTGCAAATGACAGCAAAACTATGTGGTAGTTATATTGTATACAATAATTGTAAAATACTTACTGCAATGCAATTAATGTATACTTGGACTAATTAATAAATCACGGGAAAACAAAAAACAAAACACAAAATGAAATCCATAGATTACATGAAATCAACATTTGACCACAGCATAGATAGAGAGACAGCAAAGAAACTCTCGTCAACTCCTTTGTGTTGGCGTGACTAAAATCTTTCATCTTGAAGTCGCCATTTCGGCTTAAAAGTCAGAGTTGGATTCCAAAGAATTTAAATGTTTCCGACAGGACCGTATTCTCCAATTTAAATTAAACATTATATTTTCTTGCACAGTGTGTGTTGCTTGAAAATGAAGACTAGAAACTACGAAACTGTAGTCATAAACTGAAAAAATATTGTGATATTTAACAAGAAAAGTTTGTGTTCGTTATAATGGAATATCACAAAATAACAGACAACTCTATTGATTTCTTTAAATAAACGATAATTTTAGATAGCTAAAAAAGTCATATTATATGTAATTTTTTTCCAACTTGTAAAAATAGGAAGTAAAAGCATATGAAACAGAATTTTCTTTTAAATACATTGATATATTTTTTTTTTCAGTATTTTCAAATAAAAATAGCTCAAAAAAATAGAACAATAGTTCCATCCAATTTTTATTATAAAAATCAGATTATCAAATAATATGACAATCTATAAATTATCCAACATAGGAAGTTCCTAAAAAAGTTGGCTCAAATTTAGGTCGCTATATTGGGCCGGCCATTTCGACTTCCCAATTTTATTAATTTTCTTGAGAGTTTAGTACATCTACCTGCAAAATTTCATATTCTTAGCACGCCTGGAAAAGCCCAAACAAACAGATATAGCCGTTATATGACTTGTTAATTACGTCGAGGCCAAGGACTGTTAACAGTCCTTGCGTCGAGGCATCTTGCGAACTAAACAGTAGATATTAGTTGCTATTTAACAATCTGTTATTTTATAACTCTTATTTGTAAATAGCATTAGCAGACTGTTATTTCTGTACGAAAATAACAGATAAGAAACACGACGTAGTAAAAATGTTCTTGCTGACTGCTGTTAAACTGTTATTCAGAAAACAGCAGTAGCAGATAATGAAATCGCAACGCAACCGCTAATGTAGTTGAATATTATTGAAGTTGAATATTATTGTGGGTATCTTCCTAGTGAACACGGATACATACCTGGTATGTTTCTCTTACGTAATCTATTCAACATGTTATATCCAAGGATATTGGATGTATGGTAAATGTAAGGTACATGGACCTTAAAATTTCAGCCACAAAAAAAGTTATAGCCATGTAATGGCAACATAACTTGTAACATACTCATATGTGGCAAATATATAACATACATTTAAAAGACATATATTGTATTTCAAAATATTTACCTTAAAATATGTTCTGATGTTACATGTGTGCTATATAACATGCAATTTCCGTGGTATATGCACAAGGGGGTAGCAAATAATATACAGGGTGTCCCCAAATGGGGTTACGTATACCACAAGTGGACCTAAATTTTAGTTTTTCGACAGTCACTATAAAAAATTTTGTTTCTTAAAGAAATACGATGTGTTAAGAAAATGTACTTTTTTAAGCAGGGCGCTCAAAAATTTCAAAAATATGAATTTTACCCAAGAGCAAACTACCTTTATTTTTCTCATTTTTAAGGGAAATGCAATTTGAAAAAATTGTTTATTAAATCCTGTTTAATACATCTTTTTCCCCAATGCCTCACCTCAGTTTTCGTATTTTTCCGTAACAGATACTAAAAAATTTAGAATTATGAAAGAAAAGTATTTCAAATGGCTTTTTTATTAAAAATGAAAAATAAAGGTAGTTTACTCTTAGGCAAAATTCATATTTTTGGAATTTTTAAGCACCCTGCTCCTTCATAAAAAAAAATAATTTTTTTAACATAAATCGTATTTTCTTAAAAATGCGGAAATTTTTATAGTGACTTTTTGTCCAAAAATTAAAATTTAGGTCATTTGTTGTATAGCTAATCCCATTCGGGGACACCTTGTACTACTGTTACAATATGACTCAAGTAAGGAAAAACTAGATGTAAAAAAAGGCCAATCTAAAATAAATAATTTTTATATTCATAAAACACATATATCATAATAATATATTAATCAAAGTCATACAAGAAGGATACGTTCATTTATATAATGAGTTAATCAAAAACCAACCAACTGCCAAATTAATAAAGGAACTAAATGCCAAATTGCACATTCTCTGAACTATATAGTTTGGTTTATTACAAGCAAACTTTTGGTTAACAGAAAACATAAAAGATAAAATAGCTGAAGAAAAATAACATATACAGAAAAAGTTAGCTGATTGCAAGCTATGTAATAAGGTAAAAAAAATAAAGAAAAGCCTAACAGTATACATGAATCATTTTCATTCCGCTATAAATGCTGAAGAAATAAACATTAGCATGATTACTATAGAGACAAGAAAAGCGTATAAGTTTTTGGTAAAACAGAACAGCTTTATCTTACATTAAAAGAAGTTTCAGGGAAAAAGGTAGACATTAAAAGCTTAATGAAATTTGTTCCAAATGATGCTCGAACTTTTACAACATTCAAAAACTGTGGATTTTGAGGGTGACGTTGAAGGCTACAGTAACACTATTGATTTTGATATAGACGTTAACGAACAGTAGAAACCAAAATCGCAGGCATATTAATGAGAAGTACGACACTTTGCATTTTCTAAGTGTCTATACACCTACATACACAAAATATACTATTTTTGACAGTAGAGTTATTATTATATTATCTATATATTAAACACAGGTAATTTTTAGTTTTATTACCCTGTCAAAAAAATCTCATCAATCCGTATTGAAAATTATCAAAAATTAATAAGTATCTATGAGAACCTATATGGTCAATAAGTTTCTATAAGAGTTAGGTAAAGTTGCTGTTGAAATTGTTATCAGTTTATATCAGAATTGACCAGCAAAACGAGTCAAGCCATATCCATTTGTAAATCCAAACATTTACTTATACCACATCAATGGGAATTTATGAGCACAGTATCTAATGTAATTCGTGCGGTTTTCCATGATTAAAAGACAAGTGTTTCTTTAAGAAACGAGCTGCATTAGGTTAGAACAGTTTTGATTTGCAATTGAAGATTACAAATTACAATGTTTGAATAGGGATTTATGAGATCAGTTTCTATGAGTATTAATGTTTTTTTTTCAGTAATATATTAAATGTGTTTTCATTTGTTTGAATGGGTAAAAAGAAAGGTCAGTTTTCAACTGCAATTACAAATACAAGTTTAATCGCTTCGAATGGGGTTATATGCGATCAATTTCTAAAAGTATTTATGCTGTTTTCCGAATATAATTGTGATGAGGTTTAATCAGTAACAAATTGTTCACTATTTGTTATGATATGGTCGGAAATTCCAAGTACACATTTAGTATTCCTTCAAGAGGATTGATGAGAGCAGTTTCTACGAGTATCTATTTGTTGTTCCTATAGTAAATTATATGTCTTTATCAGTACAGATTCGGATCTAATTTAAATATGAAAATTATATCAGAATAAAGCAACCAAATATTTTAAACAGTATCTATTTGTAAATCCAAACATTTACTTATACTATCTCAATGAGAATTTATGAGAACAGTATCTAATGTAAAACGTGCGGCTTTCCGTGGTTAAATGGCAAGAGTTTCTATAAGAAACGAGTTGCATTAGGTTAGAACAGTTTTGATTTGTAATTGAAGATTCAAAATTATAATGTTTGAATAGGGATTTATGAGATCAGTTTCTATGAGTATTAATGTGTTTTCTTCAGTAATATATTAAATGTGTTTTCATTTGTTTGAATGGGTAAAAAGAAAGGTCAGTTTTCAACTGCAATTACAAATACAAGTTTAATCGCTTCGAATGGGGTTATATGCGATCAATTTCTAAAAGTATTTATGCTGTTTTCCGAATATAATTGTGATGAGGTTTAATCAGTAACAAATTGTTCACTATTTGTTATGATATGGTCGGAAATTCCAAGTACACATTTAGTATTCCTTCAAGAGGATTGATGAGAGCAGTTTCTACGAGTATCTATTTGTTGTTCCTATAGTAAATTATATGTCTTTATCAGTACAGATTCGGATCTAATTTAAATATGAAAATTATATCAGAATAAAGCAACCAAATATTTTAAACAGTATCTATTTGTAAATCCAAACATTTACTTATACTATCTCAATGAGAATTTATGAGAACAGTATCTAATGTAAAACGTGCGGCTTTCCGTGGTTAAATGGCAAGAGTTTCTATAAGAAACGAGTTGCATTAGGTTAGAACAGTTTTGATTTGTAATTGAAGATTCAAAATTATAATGTTTGAATAGGGATTTATGAGATCAGTTTCTATGAGTATTAATGTGTTTTCTTCAGTAATATATTAAATGTGTTTTCATTTGTTTGAATGGGTAAAAAGAAAGGTCAGTTTTCAACTGCAATTACAAATACAAGTTTAATCACTTCGAATGGGGTTATATGCGATCAATTTCTAAAAGTATTTATGCTGTTTTCCGGATATAATTGTGAAGAGGTTTAATCAGTAACAAATTGTTCACTACATGTTATGATATGGTCGGAAATTCCAAGTACACATTTGGTATTCCTTCAAGAGGATTGATGAGAGCAGTTTCTACGAGTATCTATTTGTTGTTCCTCTAGTAAATTATATAAGTCTTTATCAGTAAAGATTCGGATCTAATTTAAATATGAAAATTTATATCAGAATAAAGCAACCAAATATTTTAAACAGTATCTATTTGTAATTCCAGACATTTACTTATACTATCTCAATGAGAATTTATGAGAACAGTATCTAATGTAAAACGTGCGGCTTTTCGTGGTTAAATGGCAAGTGTTTCTATAAGAAACGAGCTGCATTAGGTTAGAACAGTTTTGATTTGCAATTGAAGATTACAAATTATAATGTTTAAATAGGGATTTATGAGATCAGTTTCTATGAGTACTAATGTTTTTTTTTCAGTAATATATTAAATGTGTTTTCATTTGTTTGAATGGGTAAAAAGGAAGGTCAGTTTTGAACTGCAATTACAAATATAAGTTTAATCACTTCGAATGGGGTTATATGCGATCAATTTCTAACAGTATTTATGTTGTTTCCCGAATATAATTGTGATGAGGTTTGATCCGTAACAAATTGTTCACTACATGTTACGATATGGTCGGAAATTCCAGGTACATATTTAGTATTCCTACAAGAGGATTAATGAGAGCAGTTTCTACGAGTATTTATTTGTTGTTCCTACAGTAAATTATATAAGTCTTTATCAGTATGCATTCGGATCTAATTTAAATACAAAAATCATATCAGAATGAAACCCCAAATATTTTAAACAGTGTCCACCTGTAAATCCAAGATAATATTATAATGAGAATCCATCACAACAGTATCTAATGTAACGTGTGCGGTTTTCCGTGGCTAAATTTTAAAATTATTTGCAATAAATAAGCTTTAACGGATTCGAACAGCTTTGCATTTCCAGATGAATAGTTTTAATTGTTAGGGATCTATGAGGTCAGTGTAATGTTTTTTTTTTCAATAAAATGTGTTTTTATTGGAAAATAAACATTACACAAAGACACTGATCTCATAGATCCCTATTTAACAAATAAAACTATTCATCTAGAATTGCAAATTAAAACTGTTCAAATCCGTTAAAGCTATTTATTAAAAATACTTTTAAAATTTAGCCACGGAAAGCCGCACGCGTTACATTAGATACTGTTCTGATTGGTTCTCATTAAAATATATCTTTAAATGTTTGGATTTACAAGTGGATACTGTTTAAAATATTTGGTTGTGTCATTCTGATATAATTTTTGTATTTAAAGTAGATCCGAATGCATACTGATAAAGACAAATTTTCTATTGGAACAACAAATACATACTCATAGAAACTGCTATCATCAATACTTTCGAAGGAATACTAAATATGTACCTGGAATTTCCGACCATATCGTAACATGTGGTGAACAATTTGTTACTGATCAAACCTCATCACAATTATATTCGGAAAACAGCATAAATACTGTTAGAAATTGATCGCATATAATCCCATTCGAAGTGGTTAAACTTGTATTTGTAATTGCAGTTGAAAACTAACCTTTCTTTTTACCCATTCAAACAAATGAAAACCCATTTAATATATTACTGAAAAAAAAACATTAATACTCATAGAAACTGATCTCATAAATCCCTATTCAAACATTATAATTTGTAATCTTCAATTGCAAATCAAAACTGTTCTAACCAAATGCAGCTCGTTTCATATAGAAACTCTTGCCATTTAACCACGGAAAGCCGCACGTTTTACATTAGATACTGTCCTCATAAATTCTCATTGAGATAGTATAAGTAAATGTCTGGATTTACAAATAGATACTGTTTAAAATATTTGGTTGCTTTATTCTGATATAATTTTCATATTTAAATTAGATCCGAATGCATACTGATAAAAACTTATATAATTTACTATTGGTACAACAAATACATACTCGTAGAAGCTGCTATCATCAATCCTTTCGAAGTAATACTAAATATGTACCTGGAATTTCCGACCATATCGTAACATGTAGTGAACAATTTGTTACTGATCAAACCTCATCACAATTATATTCGGAAAACAGTATAAATACTGTTAGAAACTGATCGCATATAACCCCATTCGACGTGATTAAATTTGTATTTGTAATTTCAGTTGAAAACTGACCTTTCTTTTTACCCATTCAAACATATGAAAACACATTTAATATATTACTGAAAAAAAAACATTAATACTCATAGAAACTGATCTCATAAATCCCTATTCAAACATTATAATTTGTAATCTTCAATTGCAAATCAAAACTGTTCTAACCTAATGCAGCTCTTTCTTATAGAAACACTTGCCATTTAACCACGGAAAGCCGCACGTTTTACATTAGATACTGTTCTCATAAATTCTCATTGAGATAGTATAAGTAAATGTAAAGACTTATATAATTTACTAGAGGAACAACAAATAGATACTCGTAGAAACTGCTCTCATCAATCCTTTTGAAGGAATACTAAATGTGTACTTGGAATTTCCGACCATTTCATAACAAGTAGTGAACAATTTGTTACTGATTAAACCTCATCACAATTATATTCGGAAAACATCATAAATACTTTTAGAAATTAATCGCATATAACCCCATTCAAAGTGATTAAACTTGTATTTGTAATTGCAGTTGAAAACTGACCTTTCTTTTTACCCATTCAAACAAATGAAAACACATTTAATATATTACTGAAAAAAAACATTAATACTCATAGAAACTGATCTCATAAATCCCTATTCAAACATTATAATTAGTAATCTTCAATTGCATGTCAACCTAATGCAGCTCGTTTCTTATAGAAACACTTGCCATTTAACCACGGAAAGCCGCACGTTTTACCTTAGATACTGTTCTCATAAATTCTCATTGATGTGGTATAAGTAAATGTTTGCTGCTCCATTCTGGTAGAAACTGATAGAAATTTCAGCAGCAACTTTACTCCAGGCTCCAGTAGAGGGAGCTGTATACGTGTAGCTAATTCATATCTAATCTAATGTGACCTAAGGAACTGAAGCGTGTTTGTTAAATTAAAAACAAAGCAGTCTCTTTCACTGCTAACTCATTCATTGCTTCTAGGCTAGAACAAGAACACCCGAGGAAATAAGGACTTTGGAGAATTTTGTGTTTACCACAATATTAGTATTTCTATTTGAAATATGCAATTTAAACTGTACATTTGTCGGCATGCATATCCAAATTAATACTAATAAAAAAGCAAAATGGAAGTTTACAATAAAAATACATGTGTAAAATATACAATTGAAACTGTACATTTGTTGACATGTATATCCACATTAATACTAATAAAAAACAATGTTGAAATTTACAATAAAAACATGCTGATAAATGGTGTGTTACATACGATAGATACTGGAGAAAGGACGGACTATGATATTACTTATAGAAAAGTTTAGAATCTCTTTAAAGTTGTATCTGTAATTCCATATGTTTACAGATATAAGGGCAAGGGTGCATTTGCAGACACTAAACTGTAGATTTGTTGATGTATATTTCATATAAGTACTCATGAAAGGGCAACATGATAATTCCAAATAGCTCATTCGGAATTACTGTTTCATAACCGATTTAAAACTTAATAAAACAGATAAAATCCTGTCTGTATAATACTAATATAACTTATAGGAACGATAAAACCGCATCACTTTTTTTTTATAAGTTTCTATGTGGAATTTTTGGCAGGGTACTTATTTACTCTAGTGACTGAATAAATGCTTTTTTGAACTATATATTTAACATCCGAATAAAGTTTGGTTTAATGTATGGTTATCCAAGTTTAATTGTACCAAATATCAACTAAAATTCTGAACGAAAATAGTTAATGAAAAAACAAGAATTCTTCAGTTATTCAAAAAGGAGCTAAAAATTTATTAGAAACAAGAAAAATTCAACAAACGTGACAATACTCAGATATTGACGAAAACAAATTTCCTATATAAAAAAAAAAATTACTTACAGACAAACCTGTCAGCATGAATTTGCAAGCAGACTAATACTTAAAACTTAATTATCTTAAAACTAGTTTTTGGCGCCTGGTTTCCTTTTTTCATACATATCTCAATAAATTATGGTACAATAACTGCTCCAGCTTCTTGTTTTCTCTCTGTAGCCTTTGCGTTGACAGTCTGAACCACTCACTAGCGATGTTCTCAAATTCTTTTTCACAATGTGGGAACGTTTCGTTAACAGCAGCTAGAACAATAGTTTATGACAAAATTTTATAACTTTTTGTGTATTGCTTACTTAAAAGCAATTTCTAACTTTTTTAGAAATTCTTTGTCTTTACCTATAGGTACCTACAATATGTTACATCGTTGCCCAAGGACTTTGTTTCCATTTATTACTTATATAAATGTGTAATTTTAATGATGTGATTATATAATTTAAGCTACAATAAAGCACCTATAATTTTTCTGTGGCTTGAGCTTAGTTAAATTTCATTAAATTTCAATTTCAAGATTGGGAAACATGTCACAGGCCTCCTACCACTATATTTCAAATTTTTTTTATGACATTTTATGACACAAAATTTGAGTATTAATGCCTGAAAAATGAACTAGAAGCTATATCATATTAAGTTTATGAAAATATGTTATAATACTCTGTATTTAGGTAGTAACGTTATGTGAAAATCCTTTCTCTTTTGGCAATTGTTTTAAAAAATATTTATTTAAATTAGCCCACTGTTTCAAAATTCGGGATAACAATTTTTTTAAAGACAGCTATCGACTATTTACGTGCCATAACATGTGTTCCGTTACAATGTCAGTAATCAATGCAACCACATCAAAGGACCCCGCAATAATCTTATGGAAATTGGGTTTCGGTCAAATCGTCTGAATTTTGGATATGTTTTAGGTTTCATCATCCCATGCAAAAGTCTCAATGGGCACAAAGCTCGAAAATCAATACTTTGGCTGCTACGGAGCTTGAAAGCGCCAAAGCTCCACCACAGATTTATTTATTCGTGCAGTCTTTATAGATTTTTAAATAACTTATTTTTTCGATTTTAATGTCTAGGTGTATGTTTTTGAGGTTGCTGAATTCAAATCCGATGTCAAATTGTCCAAATTGACATTTGACAGCTGTCAATTAGATGTCAAAGTGCCTTAACAAAGTGCAAATCTTATTTTTATGTTATGAGTTTATGCTGTTTAGGTAACTCAGTTCATGTATGATGTGAATACAATAATTCGACAATTGGCAGATGTCAACAGGCTGTCAGCTAGCTGTCAAAGTGCAATAACAAAGTGCAAATCTTATTTCTTTGTTATGACTTTATGCTTTTTAGGTAACTGAGGATTCAAAATTTAAAACATATTTCATATATACAATATTGACGAACGATTTAAAATTTATAAAACGTCATACACCACACAGGGGATGATTATAAATGTACTTAAACCAGATCTATATAGATAAAGAAACATCATAATTATTTTTGTAGGTAGGTAGATAGGTACTATAAAACTAGCATTGCTGTCTCATCAGTTGTGATGCAGGTTTATTTTTATTAGTTCAAAAATCGAACCAGCGTTCGAGTTAAAAGTGCTGAACTTTTGATGATATTACTATCGACGCGGCGCTCGGGCGATGCAAATATTTCTACAAAAAATATACCTGTATTATACAGATAAAATCATTGACGAATGTCCATACGATGTACATGAACACATATACGAAGAACGTTCCCTGATACGTGTACACAGTATATGCGACTGTGAACATAAACTTTTCTGTATATTCCATTTATATCGTATGTATAATCATATTGTATATGTGAAAATATTATTTATATGGGAATGTTGAGGGAACATACATGGCAAGTACAGAATGCAATTAGAACATTGGGAATGCAAAATGTACATTCGTGGAATAATAAATGCTATCTGGGAAAGACGTCATAATGACGTCACCTTGCTACCTAGGCTTTTTCTCGGGAGATATGTAAGAAGCTTGTATTAAATGTCTGAATCAGGGGCTTTGTTGTTGGATAATGTCCGGACGATGCCACGTCGTATTACTGAAAAAAAAAAACATTAATACTCATAGAAACTGATCTCATAAATCCCTATTCAAACATTATAATTTGTAATCTTCAATTGCAAATCAAAACTGTTCTAACCTAATGCAGCTCGTTTCTTATAGAAACACTTGCCATTTAACCACGGAAAGCCGTACGTTTTACATTAGATACTGTTCTCATAAATTCTCATTGGGATAGTATAAGTAAATGTAAAGACTTATATAATTTACTAGAGGAACAACAAATAGATACTCGTAGAAACTGCTCTCATCAATCCTTTTGAAGGAATACTAAATGTTTACTTGGAATTTCCGACCTTATCATAACAAGTAGTGAACAATTTGTTACTGATTAAACCTCATCACAATTATATTCGGAAAACAGCATAAATACTTTTAGAAATTAATCGCATATAACCTCATTCAAAGTGATTAAACTTGTATTTGTAATTGCAGTTGAAAACTCACCTTCCTTTTTACCCATTCAAACAAATGAAAACACATTTAATATATTACTGAAAAAAAACATTAATACTCATAGAAACTGATCTCATAAATCCTTATTCATTATAACTAGTTATCTTCAAGTGCAAGTCAAAACTGTCCTAACCTAATGCAGCTCGTTTCTTATAGAAACACTTGCCATTTAACCACGGAAAGCCGCACGTTTTACCTTAGATACTGTTCTCATAAATTCTCATTGATGTGGTATAAGTAAATGTTTGCTGCTCCATTCTGGTAGAAACTGATAGAAATTTCAGTAGCAACTTTACTCCAGGCTCCAGTAGAGGGAGCAGTATACGTGTCGCTAATTCATATCTAATATAATGTGACCTCAGAGCTGGGCAAATATGTATTTACAAATACCTCAAAAGTATTTAAATACTAGAAAGTATTTAAATACTTCTTGCAGTAAGTATTTGTATTTATACTTGCAAATACTTATCTGAAATATTTACTACTTAGTATTTGTGAAAATGATCCTAAAAGTATTTATAAATTCTTAAAGTATTTAAATAACTGGGAAGTATTTAAATACTTTCAAGAAAGTATTTAAATCCTTTTCTGGCAGTATTTAAATACTTTCAGAAATATTTGAATACCCTCTAAGTATTTGAATCTCAAAAGTATTTAAATAAATACAACAAAAAATATAATCAAATACATCAGGGAGACAGGCAAATACTCGCAGGACCGGATTTTTCAAATTTCTTTTAAGTAGTAAGTATTAGGTTTAGGTACATACATGATGATCCAACAAAGATTGAACGAGATCGTTTTTCAAACGATACAAATGTTATGTCGAAAACCAAAAAAACCATTCGATATATTTTTTTCCGCAGAAACCAAAAATTATCATAACAGAAACAAATAAACTGAAAACAAAAGAGTTATGACACAAAAATACAGGGTTCGGGCTCATATGGAAAACCTGAAGAGCGTGAAAAATTCGCGGAATTTTAAAAATCCTAAGAAAATCATGGAAATCTTAGTGAATTTTAAATATTTCGCAAAAATCATGGAATTTTGAATCACAATATGAAAAACAATAAACTACTTACGAGTTCCTACTGTTATTATAAATTGCAACCTCATATTCATTCGCTTAATGACGATTTTATAAAACAAATTATTATTTTTTTATAAAATCGAAAATTAAAGTAAAAATTATTTGATTATCTAAAATCACCTTTAACATATTAATAATTATTATTATTTGTCATTGAAAAACATTTTCGTTTGTAATGGAAAACCTGGAAAATTCACAGAATTTTTTCAGCTACGTCTGAATCATGAAATAGCATATTTTATATTCGTTTCTTTATTATAACTTTTGGATTCGGCGGAAAAAATATATCAAATGGTAATTTTAGTTTTTGTTATAAACGTTTCTATCGCCGGAAAAATGGCCTTGTTCCGTTTTGGTTAGAGCACCCTGTATATTGTACATAGTGAATTTGAATTTGATTTAAATTTTTTAGTTTTGGTAGCTTTTCTCATATAAAGTTTTTATTTTGTTGAAATTTATGCAATGTAAAGGTATGAGTTGTGTGAGTGCCCTGGATACTCGTGAAGAATCAAGACATGTATGTACTATACTATGTAGTTAATAAATACATTGCATCATTCAGTCTTCAGTCATTCACTTCTTAATTTCCAGAAAATTGGTTGAGAGCAGACATAGACAGTAAGTGTTAACTGTTAATATATATGTTTTGTGATTGTGACAGAGAACAGTTGTACAGAATAGTGGTATTCTAGTGCCATAGTTTCTGCATTTTTTTTTGGGTATCTGCAGAAGACGCAAAGGTCTACAGATAAGTAAAGTCCAATACCCAACTAGAACTGAGTAAGTATAGAGGTTTTAAAATAGTGTTGTAGAAGTTCATAAAACTCATGAAACCTAAAATTTTGACACCTCAAATAGTCAAATAGTATTTAATATAATAATAATAATGATAATAATAAGTCTTTATGGTGTTCTATAAAAATAGAAAATACAATTTGGCAAAGTTTAGCCATTAAAGGCTATTGTTACACTTAACTATTCTTCAAAATATTTCAGTGTTATAAAAATATTTAAATATTCAGAAAGTATTTAAATACTAAGTTCAAACTATTTAACTACTTTTGTTATTTATTATTTAAATACTTTTATCTTTTGAAAATACTTAATATTTAAATACTTTCAATTTTCTGGAAGTATTTAGTATTTAATATTTAAATACTTTTTCAAAGTATTTGCCCAGCTCTGGACCTAAGGAACTGACGTGTGTTTGTTAAATTAAAAGTAAAGCAGTCTCTTTCACTGCTAACTCATTCATTGCTTCTAGGCTAGAACAAGAACACCCGAGGAAATAAGGACTTTGCAGTATTTTGTGTTTACCACAATATTAGTATTTCTATTTGAAATATGCAATTTAAACTGCACATTTGTCGGCATGCATATCCAAATTAATACTAATAAAAAAGCAAAATGGAAGTTTACAATAAAAATACATCTGTAAAATATACAATTGAAACTGTACATTTGTTGACATGTATATCCACATTAATACTAATAAAAAGACAATGTTGGAATTTACAATAAATACATGTTGATAAATGGTGTGTTACATACGATAGATACTGGAGAAAGGACGGACTGGAACTCTTATGATATTACTTATAGAAAAGTTTAGAATCTTTTTAAAGTTGTATCTGTAATTCCATATGTTTACAGATATAAGGGCAAGGATGCATTTGCAGACACTAAACTGTAGATTTGTTGATGTATATTTCATATCAGTACTCATGAAAGGGCAACATGATAATTCCAAATAGCTCATTCGGAATTACTGTTTCATAACCGATTTAAAACTTAATAAAACAGGTAAAATCCTGTCTGTATAATACTAATATAACTTATAGGAACGATAAAACCGCATCACTTTTTTTTATAAGTTTCTATGTGGAATTTTTGGCAGGGCAGCCACCTCCGAGGGCTTGGCCATGACCTTTAAGAATTCTCGTCTCGTCAACTGGATGTCATGGTCAATCAGTTCGTTGATCTCCTTTTCGATGCGGTCGTGTTCTGGATTGTTCGATATTTGTACGTTCTGATACTTGCAAATTAGTTAGCTAAGTCGTCCGCTTTCTGCGAGTCTGTCAGAGCCAGAAAGTAAAAATAAAAAAAACATATCAAACCCCATTTGGGTTTCGAACCCGGAACCCTTGGATTCCGAGTCAAAAGCGTAAGAACAGCACCACCACCTTACACGTAAAAAAATGTAAATTTTTACATTATAAGACACGAGCTAAAATCATATTTCCACGGTTGTATATTACATTATGAAATGGATATTTGTAAAATATATAAATATTTAGATATTTAAATGAAATATCATTGCACCAGATTTCTCTTCAATTACAAAAACATAAAAATCAAAAAAAAAAAAAAATTCAAATTGAAATCATTAATAACATTTTTATTTGCCAATCGATTTTGTTAAAAAACAATAGGGTTCTTCCTCTAGCTAATATTAACTTATTGTCCAAATTTCAGTACAATCGGATTTTTCGTTCTTGAGTTATCGTGCTTACAAGGAACGTGACGGACGGACGGACAGAGGGACGGACATTTTGAAAGTTTTTCAGAATTCGTTCACTATAACACAATGATATGAAAATTTTTTGTCTACGGCGATATTTCCGGTTTTAGAAATGTGCCGATCAAATGCAATACTCTTCCGTTTTGGTATTTGCGAAGAGTATAATAATTGCAGAAATCTTAGCGAAGTACACATTTTCACGATTCTGACGGCTGTAAGTTGTAAAATATAAACAATAAAGAAAGATAGTTTGAATAAAAGTTATAGTTTTTTTTCTACAGTATTGGTAATATGTAGTTTTAGGATGGGACTAATAGGAAAGGAAATAATTGAGAAAAACCTATTTTTACCGTCATTTTTTCAACATGGCGGTCGTACAGCGGATACGATATGTTTTTGTGGAAAACTTGAATTAATGTTTGGGGTAACCCCCTCTATGGTTTAAAAAAGAAAATCTCTTGTAGGAAATATTCGTGGGTCAGATGATATGTACTATTGCGGAAAAATGTGTTGTTTACACACATTTTAACACATGAATACTAAAGACAAGGATGACGCACGCCATCCTTTCAACATTTCCGTGAAACTGGAAGAAAGATCGAAGCGCACGTTATAGGTGGTTATAGGTCAAGAATAGTACACTAAGATGTACTATTCTTGGTTATAGGTGGCGCAGTTCTCACGCGCACACTGGAACGATTGGCTAATGACATTGTTGCTAGTGTTCCTAGCGCCACCTGTGCTCTTCACATTTTGCGGATCGATTTACATCAGAATTCCCATATTAGCGTCCGTAATCCTTGTCTTTATAATTCATGTTTTAACACCAGCTCCGAACGTGACGTCATCGCCCAGTTCCAATACTTAACGCCAGGGGGCGCAACGCTTACTTGGAATCCCAAATGCATTTGTCTAAATAAAGTTTTTGGTGTTTGGTACGTATGTACCTACCTATACTACCTACTCTGGGAAGTAACTCGATCTATATGGTAAGATGATATAATAAGTCTTTCGTTTGCCGACATTGCAGATGGTGAACCATTCTACCATTCATTTTAAATACTTCAAAGGCACGAGCGACTGGTTCATTAACGACACCTACGACACCGTGTAGTTGCACGACTTGCAGGCGCAGAACAATAAGTTACAGGTCTCTTCCTCTCTTCTTTATGCTACTGTCAGTGCTGTCTGCTGTCGTGCTGTCAAGTTTCTCCCCTTTTATTGACGTTTGTCGTGGTGGTTAAGTAGTTATTACCATAGTTATTACAAAATAAAAACAGTTTAATTTAAAATAAGAATAATTAAACTCAAAAATAGAACAAGTAGGTAACAGTTATTTAGATATTTAATACTATATAATTAAATTATAGGCAAAATGCCGGCGGCAGTGCAAGAAACTAATAAGGTTGATCACTCTGAACAAATGTGGAAAGTATTAAAAGCACATATTCTTCGGGAAAGAGCACGTAAAAAACAAGAACGGGAACAAGAGGTTGAAGAGGAACGTCTACGTAAAGAAAGGAAAGCTAGAGAACAACAACTTCAGCAAGATGTTATGACTCTTGGAGAAACTCGTGAGCAAATATCGCAACTAGAATCCAGGCTTACCCAACTCAAGGAAGAAAAGCATCAGTTGTTTATACAACTTAAAAAAGTTTTAAATGAGGATGATAACAGACGTAGACAACTTGTAAAAGATAATCCCTCGGAAAATACGTATGTAAAATTGTTGGAAAGACACTTAATATTAAATATATTTTGCTTCCTCCAGTTTGACATACCTAATTTATATATTTTTTTCAGCGAACAAATGATTGCAATCCAAGCACTGCCATCCAATATGGTACATCAACAGTTGTACAACATACAACAACCATCTCGGCTTGCTCCAATACCTCAACAACAACAACAGAACACTTTTAAAACATCAATTAAGAGACCTCGTAGCCCGAGTCCTCCACCTCAGGTACCAGTTTCATTATATCATGGATATGGATATAAACCCCCAACCGTTGGGACTTCTTCGTACCAAAGTTCCCCACAAAGTAAGTCAATTAGCATTTCAGTTATTGTCTTTGATATACCTATCTAGTAGCCAATGTAGATATTTAACTATATATAGCCTAAGCCTGATTTATGTAATGTTTGTGTAAATTAAAGACTCCACTGATTTAAAATATATGTTAAAAAGTGGATACTTAATTGTTTTGAATTTCTTAATTTTTTTGTACTTTGTGTACTTATGTCACGTTAATTGTAGCTCGTTTATCTGAATGGATAGAAAAATAATTGAAAAACAGGATTATATGGCATGAACCCAAGTAGAACAATGTGTACCGTTAAGTTTTCACAGCTAAATGCAAAAATTTTGAAATAACCAGCATTTAGCTGTAATTTGGAATCTCAAAGCATTTTATTCCAAATATTTTCAACATGTTTCGCTGCGGCCGTTTAGACTGTGGGTCACCCCAGGAGCTGACTGGTTTTTTTCGAAAATTTGCATAATTATTTGTCAGAAATCGATTAGTGTCAATACAAATTGTATATGAGGGTATATACAGGAAAACCATGCGCACTTAGCCAAGAATTTTTTGTTTGATGCTGACTGACTGGCATAATAATAATAATAATACATAATATGGCCTGGCTCACATGAGAGTCGTGCGCACTGCGCTAAGCACGGAACTGACTCTCATGAGAGTCATGCGCAGCAAAAGTGTTAATGCTATAATGATACTGTAACATAATTAAACAATCAAATACAACAGCTCAATAGCAGTTTTGAACAAGTAATGGTGAATCTTGGTTATACTATACACTTTATGGCTAAAAAAATGCAGTTTGGCAGCTAAGCTATGTTTTCCATATTTGTGGATTGGTTTTTACAGCTGTAGGTAACAGCCAATTTACTGTCAACTATTATGTAAATTAGTAGTAAACAAAACAATTCAGCTTTAAATACATCTTTGTCATTGACCTCTCATTTCTTCAATTTTAAACATTAATGCAGAAAGCGAATGGATATACCTTCGGCATAAAGTATTGACAGGGAAAGGTTGCGAGTTGGGACTACCAGGAGTGTAGCGACATGCCTGCCCGATAACCGTCTACAGTGCCCATACGCATCCTAAAGCACGTGCCGCTCCAGTTTTAAGATCCCCAACTCGCATTACTTCGCCTATCAATACTTTGCGTTCAAGGTATACTTATTTAACAGTTCTTATTTTCATTTTTTTTTTCATGTATCCGTTCTTTGCATTTAGCAGCCATATTTCATGTAAACGCAGAGAGCTGAGAAGAGCAGCCATTTAGTATAAGCATCCATTTTTATATTAGGATCGAATAATGTCTATTAAAAATAATTGTACAGATTATATATTATGGATTGAATAGTGACTATCAAAAATAATTGTACAGCCAAATAGTTTCTCGTAGTGCCAAATATATACAGTTCAATGGTTGTAATCTGGTTCTATAGCCAGCCAAATGGCTGCAGCTAAAAAGGCTTTAGCAACATTTTCAAAGCAAGAAAATATTGTACCACTTTGACTGTATAGTGGCTGTGTAGCAACTCACTTACCTCAAGTTAGTTTCATATTAACTCACTCACATATATTGTAACCATGAGGAAGAAAAAATAAAAATAATAATAATTTATTTGAAATATGAATCATATATTAAATGATAGAATGAATCTTTATATTTAAACAATATATATTCTTATTAAAAGATTCTAATATTTGTTTCAATTATCTTATGGTCCTATTGACTATAAATTGGTGACCCCGACGTGATTCGTCGGAGTCACCAATAGACACTTTAGTCAATTGGTCACAACCTTGTAAAGTTGCGTGGTAGCTGCTAGAGGTAAATAACTGTCAGTTCTTACTGCCACAACGCTGGCGCAGCTTTTTTACAGTTTCTTGTGCTAGTTGGGCAGTAAAGCATATTATAAAATGATTGCCATTTATATATATAGGACTTTAGAAGAACATGGCCACTATATTATCATTTTTTTAAATAAAACTCCTGTTGGTTTTCAAATCACTATTCACTTTTCTGTTCAACTATAAAATTTTTGGACCTTGCAACTTTGTCAAATTATTAAAGGGCAAGTGTAGATAAGGGCCTTTTTCGCCATCGGCCATGTCATATATCATTATATTTTCCAAGTAGTATATGTCTTGCCGAGTAATAAAAAACAGTTCTTTGGAATAATAGATTATTCAGCGAGCGTATGATGACCATTACTCGCGAGGGTGATGTTTACATCACGAGCCGAAGGTGAGTGTCGTAAATTATTCGAGCGTGTAATAGCCATTATATTCGAAATACTATACTTTATCCACGACTATCGTATATGTTTAACTTTGAGTGTTAAATGTCACACATGAAAATATGCACGAAAACGTGGACCCTCTCTTGGAAAAAATGGATTCGCTCTTTATCTAAATTGCTAGTTCCTGATTGGTCAAAGGTGTGTTAGAATGAAAACAGCTAGTTTCTGGTTGGTCAAAGATGTGTTAGAATAAGATTATGTTTATTATACGTTAGGTTGGAATAATGACTATCATTATTTGTCAATTGTTAAATGTAGAATGCAATGATTATGCGATAGTCGTGGATAAAAATATTTTTATTCAATACACATGACAATATGTGGTTTTAAGTGCTGACACGTTTAAATACTCACACAACGTTGACACCACTACGACTCCCACGGAAAAATTTTGTTTTTTATACATTGAAGTGCTTGATGAACCAATATAAATTGATTATTATTTAAAAGCTTAAATACTCAACAATGAAATGAGCTATACATTTTCTTGGTTCATCGAGAGTATCTAAAACTGAAATATGCATTAAAATTTCGGAAAAACGTCAAAAATTACAAATAAACTGCAAACATGCTTACTTTAAAATGCTATTATTATGACTTACTGTTGTTTTTTAAATGTAAAACGTATTGAAACATAAAGATCATATGTTCAGCTATAAATAAAAAATGTTTAATGATTTTAAGGAGAACTTTTTATTTTTATGAAATTAATGGGCGAAAATATATAGCTTATCTACCCTTGCCCTTTGCCTCCAAGCAGGTTAGTACTGAAAAAAAGACAATATCAACCTAATGCAATAAATTTTAAGAAGCATATTTATAGATCAAGCTTTGAGGATACTGCTGCTATTCCTATATTTTACAATACACAGGCAGTCCTGTTTTTCAGGTCACAGTTGAACATTTTCAATTTGACATGCTTTTTTTTAACGGGAAATCTGTCATGATAATACACTATGAAAAGGAACCAACCAGGTAGATTGGACATTTTTGTCCATGTCAAAACATCTACATAAATCAGGTTAAGGGTTAATATATTTAATTAGCTACAAATTGATGAGGCGAGTGTAAGTAATTTAATTATTGTGTTAGGTACGGCTTAATGTTTTCTTTATTTACAGAGGATGATGGTAGACGTAATGAATTAGTTCGAGCAGTTTTATGGAACAGTGAGTGTTTTTTACACCACTCTTTGCTTTGTGCTAAAATCATTTCAGATTTGGTTAAGGTTTACATAAATTTCCATTACGCTTTGCCGCATAATCAGTGTTGCCAGATACAATTTCAGAACAGTGTTGAAAACGGTAATTTGTTGAATTACCTCATGACATTCAATCGTGTTTGGTTTTTGCTTAAAGTAATTTTTATGTGTATTATAAATGTGTATTATAATTTCATTTTTTGAATAATCAGTATATTAAATACATGTATTTTTCTCTACATAGGTGCCTGTTTCGAGGTATATATTTCTTTATAAAATTGATAATTACTTCCACATCCAGTGGAAGTATAGTAACATAAAAAAGAAAAAAAATTATTGTCCAAATAGTCTTAGAATGTCATGAAACGTCCAGATTTTAAGTTTGAGCAAAAAATAATTTCTGTCGGGTCTTTAACTTTTTTTGTGCGCACAATTACTCTGGAACCGTTTAAGATATTCACTTGAAAGGCCATGGCAGGTTAAGATAAGTGTCTTTGCAACCTTTTTGCATGTGGTTCCTTCCGGTGATGTATCTTTGCGTAAGATACTACCACGAAAAGTTTTGACATCAAAAACTTCATATCTGGGAATTTTTTTTTTCAAAAATTCAAAAAAAAAATTTTTTTTCTTAATCAACTGAATCAATTGGTTTGTATTTCACATATATTGTAAATCTACTCAAGACAATTTATTAATGATATTGTCAGGAAATCTTTTCATGAAGAAAACAAAAATTGATGCTTTTGAATTTTTTGAAAAATTTAAATACGTACTTACACGTTAGTGACTACCACCATTTTTTTTACTAATTATACACCATACAATAAGCTATAACATATATTTTTCACCAAACTCTATCGAAGGGGTAACGTAGTCAAATTGGCAAAGATAATATTACGTGCTTACACCCCCCTTAGTAAACACCCTGTATCGTGGCTTCAGAAATTATAACATCAGGGTAACACTAAACAAAAATGTATTTACTTACGTATTAATTACAATAAAAAAAGAAAGAGTATAAATTGGTTAGAAACTCGATATATTAATAAATATAAAAATGAACAGCAACTGCTTGAATTACATGTATTGAAAATTTTTTGGAGCAGCCTACGTATTTTTTTGAAATAGCGAGAAGTATTTTTCCAATACATATATTTTATACAAAACTCCATCGAGGCAGTAATACATAAAAAATTATGTGTTTATTAATGAGAATACATCATAATAAAAAAACATGTATACTAATGATATATGATAATATTAGTCGTCTTCATCACTGTCCTCATTTACTGTAACACTGATATCTTCTGCGATAAATTCAGACAGTTTTACTGATTTTTTCGGAATATCGTCAAGAACCCTTGCACATTTATAAATCCTTTATTTAGCCAAAAGACTAATACATCATGAATACACATAAACATCATGTAGATATAAAACAATATATATAAAACAAATCATTAGACAGAAAAATTTTACAAGTCACACTATAAAATTTCACAATGAGTATCTAGAATAACAATAGTAATACAGCAACCGATATCCCAGCAAGATTAAGACAGTTAATTCAGTGTTTAATTGGAAGGTTTGACGAAGTAACAGAAAACTAACTAACTTGGTTTTCTGTTACTTATACATGAATTTATCATACTCAAGGTTTCTCGACGATATTCCGAAACCATCAGTAGAACTGTCTACATTATTTGCAGAAGATCAGTGTTACAATAAACGAGGACAGTGATGAATACATCTCGTTATTTCAAAAAAATACGTAGGCTGCTCCAAAAAATTTTCAATACGTGTAATCAAGCAGTTGTTATATCTTTATTAATACATCGAGTTTCTAACCAATTTATTTTATTTGTTGTAATTAATATGTTAGTTAATATATTATTGTTTAGTGTTACCCTGGTGTTATAATTTCTGAACCCACGATGCAGGGTGTTTACTAAGGGGGGGGGGGGGGGGGGTGTAAGCACCTAACATTATTTTTGCCAATTTGACTACGTTAGATTCGATGGAGTTTTGTGAAAAATTTATGTTATAGCTTATTGTATGGTGTATAATAAGTAGAAAAATGGTGGTGGTTGCTAACGTGTAAGTACTAGGGTTTGTAATCTCGAAATCTTCATACCGAAAATCCCGGAATCCCGGGATTTCGGGATTGTAAAACAAGATGGATCAGTTTCTTAATGCTACAACACTTTAGTTACCTCAGGAATTGCGTTCAAAAAGCAATGGTCAGCTTAAAAATATCGCTTTTGATACTGGTTTCGAAATATAAACTTTAAAGGTTTAGTTAATATTGGAACCACTTAAAGTCACAGTGGAGGCACTGTGCTGACGTGATGTGACTTTATTTATCAGATATCTCTTTAAAATTCATGTTAAAGCAAATTATACAAGTTGACATGCTTCTTAGTGCAGATTTACACGATGCAGTCTATGAAAAGAAATCACCCTACACAGAAATTGTTACCCAGGCATTCTCCGAAACCTATTGCACAATTTCAATGAGCAAGAATCGGCACTATTCCAGGTTCCTAAAAAAATGTCATTAGGGAAATATTAGAGAATCTTATAAAACGTTTCCAAAAAATTCCAGAGGTAATTGATGAAGAAGACCATGAGGAAGATAAGATTCTCCTCACAACACAAAACAAACGCAATGCACCCAATTCGAATATGCCCTGAAACCGATTTGATATCAAATTTAAAAAAAGAGCTGACTGACACTTTTCGAAAATGAAGGCAACACGGATATGTACCTTCAGCTGGCATATACCTAAGATCATCTGATAATGATACCGTCAACTAATGTAGAATCTGAAAAAAAAAAAAAAATATATATATATATATATATAAACAATTTAAAAACAAGCTTTTATTATTTAGGTGTACTAAAACGAAAAAAATAAAATTAATTGTCTTAAAAGTTTTTCGCGAGTGAAAAGTTCATGCAGGCATTAATTTTGTTTGACAGAGATTGTAAGTACCTACCCCTGTAGCACAACTTGATTGGGCCAATATAGGCACCAACATATTGGGCCAATATATTGAGCGACAGATTTTGACAATAAAGGCCCAATATTGCAATAAAATATTGGCGTAATATTAGATAGCAAGATTGACGTCATATTGGATACCAATATTGGTATCATATAGGATACCAACACTGGTTCCATATTAGATACCAATATAGGTGTCATATTGGATACTAAAATATAGGTGCTATATTGTATTCTAACATATAGGTGCTATATTGGATACCAACGTAGGCGCCATATAGCTACACAATATGTCTGATTTTCTGACATGGGAATTCCTACTACATGAGTTCCCGTCAGAAATTTGGACACATCGTGTAGCACAGAGGAGCCTGCGTCAGTTGGAGTTGGAGAGGATGTCGCAATCAGAATCTGAAAATTTAAAAATGTATATTTATATGAAGTTGAACAAAAACGCAAACAAATAAAAACTTAATTATGACAATTGCATAAAATATAAAACTTAGAAATAAAATTCAAATCAATTTCTTCAAAAATTAAACAATATCAATAAAAAAGCGTAATTATTATTTTATTCTCGTTCTTCTATTTCTTTTCTTGGGGGACCACGACTTCATGTGGATTTGCGAAACTTACTTCCCCATCTTTATCTGATGCTCCAGAAGTATGCTAATATTACTCGTTTTATTTGGGTATCTGTGATTTCTTTGAATCGGCTATGAAAATACAACAGTGAAAATCAGTTGACTGTAGCAAACCCACTAGTTTAATTTTGTACTTACTAGACACTACAAATTTGGCTTTCGCACTGATTTCTTCTTTTGTATACTTCTCGTGAAAAGAATATAGCTAGGTACTTCCTTTTTCATTAGTTGGACATTCATAGCTTTTGTGTGGCTGTCCTCTCCCCTGAAATATGGAATTTAAATCTAGAATGTTCCCTGTATTTTAATAATATGTATATAATAATAAGTCCCCTTACCATTTTCTTCGTATTTTCCTACTTTTTGTTAATTGCTGATTTACACTCATTAGTTCTTCGCCTTTGACAAAAGTCATGTTTTTAAATATGTTGTGAGTTGATCTTTTGATTCCCATGCTTGATGCTGTTTACATCGCCGCACCCAGGACCACTGATATTTTTGAGAAAAAAAATGCTGAAATATTAAAAAACTTACTTAATATCATACTGCCTTAGTGTTTAATATTGGTTTCTATATATTACGCCAATATTGGTTAAATAATATTAATATTGAATACGATTTGCCAACCTTGGGAAAATATTGGCCCAATATACAATTTGTATTTATAAAATAATTACGCATATAGGTATTTAGACGAATATAAGGTACAGGTAATTAGTTGTAAATATCGTAGTGCCTAAATATGCATGATTGTAAAAGTATTCTGGATATCATACACCCACTGTGCCACAATTTCTACATTAAACATGGCAGGAAGGAGACAATTACGCCAAGGAAGGCAGGAATGTAGAATGAGAATATTACCAAAAACTAAACTATGTTTACTATTAATTATTATTGGAATGGGAACATGCACACTTACCTATTAAATTATTGGAGTTGTCACAAGCTGCACACTGTATTTCATTAAGAAAATTGATGAATTTATGAAGCACCAACAAGCGGCCGGCATACGGCAACATGGCCGAAACTCGAATGTGTCACTGTTTCTGAATTTACTATGAGCGGTAAATTTAAAATTAGAAATGTACATCATGTATTAATATATACATTAATTGTTTTTATAGAAACTAACAAGACTAATAGCGTTTTGTATAATAGTTATACAGGCAACTAACCTTGAGCAATCAGTTGATTAAAAACACTTGAGAGGTATTTAAATAATAACATATCACAGGTAATACGACCCCCTTTATCCCTAAAGGTTACAGAAGAGCCTTGTGCGAAAAGAGCTACACGTTTGGAGGCAAAAGAGATGTACATCCAATATCCGAGTATTCTGGGATTAATTTCTTCTTCAGAAAAAAATCCCAGTGCCACGACCTGGAATCGAACCCGGGACCTCTGGGTGAGAGTCAAGTTTGCTTGCCTCTAAACCAAGCAATCATAGCAACATTATAGCGCACACATATATTAAGGTTGAAAACTCATTATATATCAATGCTAATTTGTCAATAAATAAGTAAACAAAAATAATAAAGCATATTTGCCGAATATTTGGAAATCAATATTAGTTTCTACATATTGAGCCAATGTTGGATACATAATGTTTATTTGAATCTGGTTTGCCAATGTTTGTAAAATATTGGATATATATTGGATTAATATATTGAAAATACAGCTGATAAGCATATTGGTACAATATTGGCTAAATCTGACATATATTGGCCCAGTATGCAATATAGGTAACATATTGTACCTATATCCACCCAATATGGTGTGCTACTAGGGTAAGTAAGTTTTTTTTTTCAATTCATGCGACAAGCTTTTAAGACAATTAATTTTAGTTTTTTCGTTTTAGTACTCCTAAATAATAATAAAACCTTGTTTTTAACAGGTTTTTTTTACATATAATTTTACTTTCAAATTTTTAGTTACGTCTTAATTATTAGTTTTATATTTATTCAGTGCATCGCATCGTCCTTACTTAAAGCACCAAATTCTCCAGCATTTCTTAGAATGCAACATCTGAGTGAATACACTATCCAATCAAATTATAGTTTAGAAAATAATCCCACATTTTGGTACCATATTATTGTATTGTCACCAGAACTACACGTGTATGAAAAATTTCAGCTCAACTGGACGTCGTTAAGTGGTTCAAAATTGACTTGCAAGATCTGACCTAAACATATTAACATACAAACAGGGCAAGTTAAATAAAAGCTTGTAAATACGTTTTCCGCAACTGGTACCATTTGTACGAAAATTAGCTCCCAATTTGGAGTTAATACCCTCAACGAATTTATTTTTTTAGTCAACACGGTCAGTAATAAATATTCGGACAATTTTTGTTCATATATTTATGTACACTAGGTATTATTTTTTCAATTCCTAATCCCGATCCCGAAATCCTGGGATCGTGTAAATTTGATCCTGAAATCCCGGGATTGTATTATGACTCCGGGATTGCAAACCCTAGTAAGTACGTATTTAAATTTTTCAAAAAATTCAAAAGCCTCAATTTTTGTTTTCTTTGTGAAAAGATTTCCTGAAAATATCATTAATACATTGTCTTGAGTAGATTTACAATATATGTGAAATACAGACAAATTGGTTCACTTGATTAAGAAAAAAAAATTTTTTCGGATTTTCGAAAAAAACATTTTTCCCAGATATTATTAAGTTTTTGAGGTCAAAACTTTTTGTGGTAGTATCTTACGCAAAGATACATCACTGGAAGGAATCGTACTCAAAAAGTTTGCAAAGGCATGGACACTTATCTTAACCTGCCATGGCCTTTGGTACACTTATGTATTTTAACGAGATCTAGAACTAGATTATATTTTGATTTCGTGGAAGGGTTGGGGTCAAATTGGGGTAAATGGAGGTAAATAGGTAAATCTAGTAAGTAAGTTAACATGTTAACAGGGTGTTCAGAAGTTTAAAAAATCTGGAAATTAAATAAAATTAATAAAATTATATTATATTAAGAGTAAACTACGTTCATTTTTCACAATATGAAAAACTGTCACTAAGAAAAGTTGTCACTTTGTTGTATGTTTAATTGATTTTGTTTTAATTTGTTTGGTTAATTAGTTGGTTAATAAGTTTTGTAATTAGGTACAGTTTGGTTAGTGTGTTTTTCAATATTAATATTATTGATAACAGTTTAATTAAAGATTTTATGTAATTACTTTGATACCATGTAAACATAGTAAAACTATGATGTAAATTTAGAAGTGGCATGCAAAATGTTTGATATATCAGACCACTAGGTCGAAGAAAATAGAGTATTGGAATTAATTGGTTCTAGAAAAGTACTATAGTATTCTTTAAAATTATCAAGAAAGTAATAAGAAAACCGTTAAGATTTTCCATATTAAATTATTTTCAGGTATAACTAGGTACCTGATAATTATTCATACTTAAAAAAAAACCGCTGCCCAAGGAATCACTACTTCCACATCCATATTTTTTATCTAAGTCACTCACAACGAAAAATTTTGTATATGGAAATAATTGTTTATGGAACTTTAATAATATAATATTTGAAATCCTCTACCCCAAAAACCCATAAAACGATACCCCACATCGGTAGCGGGGTGGGGGTGGTGGATGAAGTAAAAAAACATTTTGAGGTTTCTGGTTCTTGTACACAATCATATTTTTTTTTCATCCCCTTTAATAATGGGGTGGGAGTGGTAATGGGGGTGGCTAATGCTAAAATTTTTTTTGAGACCTCAGCTTCCCTTGTATATACTAAATACCAATTTTATGGACTCTTACCTGCTTGATTTATCTATTTTCCCCAAATTTACCCCAATTTACCCCCCAACCCTTCGACGGAACAAGATGAAAATATAATCTAGTTCTAGATCTCGTTAAAGTACATATGTGTACCAAATTTCAAGTCAATATCTCAAACAGTTCCAGAGTAAACGTGCGCACAAAAAAAGTTACAGACAGACAGACCGACACAGAAATTTTTTTTTCGCTCAAACTTAAAATCTCGACGTTTCGTGACATTCTAAGCCTATTTGAACACAATAAAATTTTTTTTGTCTTTACTATACTTCCACTGGATCTGGAAGTAATAAGTGAGATATCTATTAAAAATAATTCAAATGGGCACCAGGTAGAAAAATACATATATCATTATAAATTTTCAGATACAATAAAATTAATATGTGAAATCTTTCAAGTAACGATTTTGATTTGGCAACACTGCACGTTTTGTACATACCACATATTTAACTTTTTTTCTCCTGCACCTGTTCCTGTTTTGTATACAATGTTTTGTTGTGTTTTTCATTTATTAATAATAATTTAGGTTTAGTATCAATAATATTAATTTTTCGTAATTTTGACGCAAAATAATTAGAACAAAAATGTAGAACCATATTACTTGCTTCGAGGATTATTCCCTTAGAGCTGGTGTATGAATGCAGGGTCAAATTTGCATGTCAACTAACCACAGGATAATTTAAACCTCAGGCCAAAGTGAGTGTTAAACCCACATTCGTGTATCCGCTACATTTTATGGTGTGGGTTAGGGAACCCTTGAATAACCTGTGGTTACACAGATACCAGCTCAAGGTTGATTGTGATTGGTCGAAAAAATCATCTGACACAACCACGAGCACCAACAATAATAATATAAACTTGAATATTTCTTGGTTGATACTTATATTTTTATTTTAAATAAATTAGTGAAACCAACAAAGGCGACATCGGCCCCAATTTTACAGCAGCAGAGCGGTTGCTATTAATTAAAATTGATACTGTTTGTACATTTATAGAAAAGTGTTCCCTAAGAAAATAAATACCTAGGTATTACACCTTAATTGTTTTAACTTCCCCACAATAAAATTGTGGGAGGATACTACAATTGGTCCAAAATCGAAAATTGAGATAATATCAAATTTTTACGTTTTGAGGTCCCAGGAACCCAAAAAAGTGGTTTTGAAAAATATCTCCCAACAAGTTGTTTATTTTATGATTACCTACAATTTGTAATAGAACCATTTAAAAGCAGTAAAAATTCCGATTTCAACTATATATCACACTTGCACCTTTTCGATTTGGTTTCCGTAACAAAAATTAAATAAGTGGGCCCAAAGTAAATTTTTTGTCCAAAACTATTAAAACTGACAGTGACATTAAAAGTCTGAGAAATTTGAATCTATTTCCGACACAACGCCGGAAACATTTTGGGCAATCACAACCTAAAAAAAATTAACATAACCTAAAAACCAAACCAATAGCAATACCAACCGACCAATTTTCGTCAAAAAATAAAATCCCCAGCAAAGTTTAGAACCAGAATTTTTAACAGCTGTCAAAAAATCTTCTCCTGAAACCTTTTGGCATCTGTCAGTTTGACATCTGACATTAGTGATAAGCAACTAAACAACAACCTTCTCCGACCGATTTAGTGAAAAATCGGTCGAAGCCAGAAGATAAAAATAATATTTATTAGCTCAAATTGAAATGGTCCACTGTGAACACTTCACAGGCCACAGCTGGCAGATAAGCTGTCCACAAAGAATTATATGGTTTTTAAAAATAAAAAAAATATATAATTAAATAAGATCGTTTATATTTTTTAGTGCTCTTTTCGGCTTCAAGGATTCACTGAGTGGGGAGGTTCCAGCCGCTTCAGTAGCTGCCGATTTTTGTTTATTTATTTATTTTTTCAATGAGATTTTAAAGCTTATAGATACTTTGGAGACTGAATCTTTATGTATGTACAATCCAGCGACCTAGTTCTTGGCATTCTATTAATTTCATAAAATGTCATCCGGGCTTCCAGGATCTCTTGCTTGCTCATTTGTTGAAGTTACTTGCTGTAGATTTGCTGATATTTGCTGCAATCTCCAGCAGTTAAAAATTACCAGTTGTGTAATACTTCATTGTTAAAAGCAATAGGGAATATGGTACACATTTTTATTTTGTTTAATAGTGATAAAATTAGATTCTAGATTTATTTACTCCCGTCAGCGGCGTAATATAAAATTGGTGCTTTCTCTGTTTATTCATTAGTAAACTTGTCCTAACTTTTGATTTAAGATGGATAAAACTGTAATTAAATATTTTAAATATTGTTTAGTTCCGGTATGTGACAAGTAATAGTAATTTACTTTATAAGTCCGGTAGGTGACTTATTACAGTACGAGTTGTTTTACCGGAATATAAACGAGTACTGTAATGGGACCTACCGGATCTGTATTGTATAATATTTTATTTCATACTGTCTTTATAATCCTTTTTAAAGTGAATAAAAAGTTATAATTATTGAAATTTAAAAAATATTAGTTCGTAATCTAAGAATCACCTTAACTATGCTATAGCTTTTGTTTTTATAGCTAATTATGATTGTCTTTAGCTTGTCACTGTCAAATAAATAAAATCATAATTTTTGTATTGTTTCATATAATGGAGATTTCGTAGGAGATTTTAAATTAATCTGTGGAAGCAATGGGAAAATGAATCCCGAAAAAATCCTCAGATAGAATATGGATGGTTTTGTCAATGGAAACAAATAATATGATAGTGTTGCTAGGTAACACATTACAGTATCAGATACTGTAATGTTCAATTTACCGGCTGCAAATGAGTCTGAGAAATAGTCATTTACCGGACAGTATGAAATAAATAAATTATCTGATGTCACTACACGCCATCACTGGGTATTGTGATGTCAGACTTGTTTTACCGTGTATGTGAATTTACACTATTTAAAATTCAATTTTAAATCAAATGCAACATATTTCAATGAAAATAATAATCAAAACTGTTATTATAACAATAATTGTATAATGTAAAAAATTATCAGGTAAATAATATTGTCACAACGTACGTGTATGGTTCTCGCTCTTTAGAAAGTTTTTCAGTAGTTTTTAGTGAGATTAAAATAGTGAAAGTTGGTTATGTTCAAGAACTTTGTGCAAGGCACCAGAGACAAAAAAGGGTACGTTAAAAAACTATTCACATAACTCAAAAACTACGACTATATTGTGCATATTTCATGATTAAATTGATAACGTAGAGGCTATATTCGCATTTTAACGTTCGTGGTCAGTACGCTCCAGTGGTAGACAACGTTCCATTTCTAGCAAAGTGAAAAACAAGTCGTATTATTATGGAGAATGTAAGTTTACCGCTTGAACAAGAACTATTGTACAAGTTACTCTTACAAGCAAACGATAACCAAACAGCCGAACTTAAAAACGAATTTCAACAAAATATTGCAGCAATATCAGGAAAAATTGAAAACAATACTGAAGAACTGGAGTATCTGAAGAAAAGGTGTATATATTTAGAAAGAAAAAACAGAAAAAAAAACATTCTAATTTTTGGAACACAAAATATACAACGAAAGGATCTTCTTAAAACAACATTAGAATTAATAAACAATTTATTGGGAATTGAAATTAAGGAAGAGGAAATAAATAATATCTATAAAGTAGGAAGAAGCGAAAATCCTCCAATAGTTCTAGAATTTGTATCATTTTTGAAAAAGAATTCTCTTTTTTATGATAAAGAAAAACTGAAAGGTTTAAAACAACATGGAATAACTATTACAAATGATTTATGTTATGAAGATAGACAAGAACAGAAGATCTTAAGGAACCATTTGCAAGCCGCTCGAGCCCAAAATTACGAGGCTATAATCAAGGACTATAAGCTATTCATTAACGACATACCATACACGGCCCAAGAGCTTAAAAATATTGAGAAACAGACCGACTCAGAAATCAGCAGTGAAGAAAGCAGTGAAGAAGTTGACGACGAAGAACAAAATAGTGAGGAGATAACACAAGTAAACGCAACACAGAAACAGGAAAAGTTTAAAACTACTACCAAGCGAGCTGTAATTAAGAAACAACCAGTGGTGAAACAGGGACCGTCCCAGGAAATAAAAAGAAAGAAAACGAAGAGATACAGTTATAGCCCAAAAAATACCAGGAGCAAAAAAGTTATTTCAATTTCACACCATATTTAATATTCTTTACACATAGCACCTAGAAATTATTTAAAAACATAATTAGTTATTTGTAATCAATTAAAGATAAAGTTTCAGCAATATGGACCAATTTATTAGAGATTTTGAAAACGATAATATTTTTACTTTTGTAAATAATAATGTTAAGGATTATGAAAAAACTTTGGAGGAAAATAATTTCATTCCAGATTTTAGAATACTACATAACAATATAAGAAGCATTTCTAAACATTATAATGAGTTGAATGTATATCTACAAGAATTTAAAAATTGTTTTGATGTAATAGTATTGAGTGAATCCTGGCAGTTAGCTGATCCAACCTTTTTTAATATAAATGATTACAATATGATATATAATTATGGTTCTTTTAATCAGAACGATGGATTAATAGTGTACATTAAAAGTAAATATATGTATTCCAACCAAATAGTAAAATTAAATAATTCATCATGTGTTGAAATTCAAACGGAATGTAACAACAAAAAAATTAATATCCTTTCAGTATATAGATCACCTGCTACTTGCCCTTATCAATTCTGTGACGAACTGAAAAATTATTTAGAAAGTAATAAAAACCAGAATATAGATTATTTCTTTATAATAGGAGATTTAAATATAGATATATCGGGTGGCAATGATATTTCATTATTATATTTAGAAATAATGGAAGAAGGTGGTTTCAAGTCCTTAATAAATAATTATACAAGAGAACAGGGGGATTCCAAAACATGCATTGATCATATATTTCTTAAGAGTAATTTAAACCAAAAAAATATCTGTTTGCCCACGGTTATAAAAAGTAATCTAACCGATCATTATATGATAACGTCAAATTTAAAAACATCTGAAGATAATGTAAATACGAAAAAGAAATATTATGAAAAAATTAATTATACTAAATTAAAACTTGAAGTGGAAAAAACAGTTTGGGCCCAAATTTATACAGTAGAGGATCCTGATCAAAGTATTGATATATTTATTGACCTCATTAAAACAGCTGTAAAAAACTCAACAGAAAAGACTCTAATAAATAGTAAAAATAAAAAACGAAAGCCTTGGATCACAATGGGTATTATAAAATCTATAAATATTAGAGACAGTTTATTTCAAAAACATTTACTAGACCCAAATAATGAATATTTAAAAAGTCGATATTTGCTGTATAGAAATAAAATAAACAAACTTATAAATAAAACCAAACATGACTATTATAAAAGGCAAATTTATTTTGCAAAGACAGATACAAAAACTCTGTGGAAAACAGTAAATGAGTTTACAAATAAAAATAAACCGGCAACTAGTATTCCCTATTTAATAGAAAACAATAAAAAAATTGAAAATAATTATATCATAGCAAATAAATTTAAAACTCATTATTGTAATATTGGTAAAGATCTTGCCGACAAGATTGTGCCTGACTCTCAAATTGTAGAACCACCGGAGGTGGATCATAATTTTTTCTTATCTCCAACTGATGCCTGTGAAATAGAAAAATATATAAACGAATTAAAAATAAAAAAAGCTCCAGGTAAAGACAATATATCTAGTGAAATACTAAAAGAAATAAAGAATTATATATCCCCTGTGTTATCTTTTATTTTTAATAAAATTTTTGAATGTGGAATTTATCCAAAAGCTTTAAAAGAAGCAATTATTACACCTATTTTTAAAAAGGGTGATCTTAATAAAGTGGAAAACTATCGACCTATTTCTTTGTTATCAAGTATTGGAAAAATTCTAGAGAAAATAATAAAATTTCGTGTAGTAAAATACTTAAATAAATATAACTTAATATCACAAAAACAATATGGTTTTCAAGAGGGTAAGTCTACAAGTGATGCAATAGCTGAACTTACTGCTCTAATGTATAATGCAGTAGATTCAAAAAAACCAGCTTTATGTGTGTTCCTCGATCTAGAGAAAGCATTTGACACAGTATGTCATAGGCAACTTTTGTCACAATTAGAGAGGATAGGTTTCAGAGGGATAACAGCCGACTTATTCAAAAGTTATCTGGAAAATAGAAAAGTGTATGTAAAAGTTAATAATACATTGAGTGAACCGGGAACAATGCAATATGGTGTACCACAAGGTACTGTACTTGGTCCGATATTTTTTATAATTTACATAAATAGTATACTTACCTCAAATTTTGAAGGGAAATTAATATCTTTTGCAGATGACAGCGCAATTTTTTATGAAAGTGATTCGTGGAATTCATTAAAAAATATAGTAGAGCAAGATATAAAAGAAATAAAAAATCATTTTGACAATAAGAAGCTAAGTATCAATTATAATAAAACGTTTTTCTTACCTCTGACATCTTATAAGAATAACCTACCTAATTACAAGTCTATCAAAATAATGAGTACTAATAATGAAGTTGAAATAAAATCCACTGGTGTGATGAAATATCTTGGCATTCACATAGACAGCCATATACGATGGGAGGAGCATATTCAGGCAACACATAAAAAACTAAGGGGATTAATATACAAGTTTATACAACTAAAAAATATTTTACGTGTCAGAGAATTAATACTTGTATATAAATCACTGGTTGAATCAATTTTGCGGTATGGTATTATTGGTTGGGGGGGAGTAGCCAAAACAATATTAAATCCATTACAGAGAGTTCAAAATCGTATCTTAAAAATAATATTAAACAAACCAGCTCGTTTTGCTACAGATGAATTGTATGACAACTGTTCCTTACTCGATATTAGACAACTGTATTCTAGTAGTGCCTTACTTTATATATATAAAAATAAAAGAGACCAACTTAATGTTTACTATTATGATACAAGAAGCAAACAGAAAGGGGATTTGAAAATACCAAAAACTACAAAAACTGTGGGTCAAAAATATTATGGTTATATTGCTAATAAACTTTATAATTTGTTGCCCACAACGATAAGAGAAAAGAAGCAGGTATCTTTTAAAAAACTGTCTATTATCTGGATACAAGAAAATAGGCATAGAGTACACAACACATTCGATAAACTAAATAGTTAATAAGTAAAACTTTCTGGAATATATGATTAAAGGTTCAATATTATTCTGGTAACTTTATTATTATAATTATTACAATTCTTATTTTGGGTCATTTTGTATGTGAGTATATACGTGAGGATATTCCTTATTATTATTTTTGTTTTAGGGTATTATCAGAATATCAATTTAGTTTTATTCTGATCATTTAAAAATGTATATGTATATATTAATAATTAATATGTATTTTTACATTTATTTAATATGTCTATATGTATTTTCATAGTAAGATTTGTGTTTGTAAAAAGTAAAAGAATTTTGTTTTTTTTTTATTGCCAGAATCATGTGCGCACTCAAACTCATAATAAGAGTTTAAGCGCACATTATTTTGCTGTAATACTTTCCTGTATTTTTGTATTATAAGTACTTGAATAAATATTATTATTATTATTATTATTATTATTATTATTATTGTATTGGTATTAAAATTTGTCCATGTTCCTTATTGATTTATTGATGAAACTGATTTCTGTAGTACAATAAAATAGATTTTAATATTTGCTATATTAGAAAACTTTTTTACCTATCAGTTGGAAACTCTCCCAGCAAACATTTTTGTTAAAATTAGTTCCAATTCGACTTGGTAAAAAGGAGTTTACTTGTTAAGGTAATTATGAGTGACCTTCTTGCCAAAAAATTGTATGCAAAAATTTGTAAATATTTTTTGCATGCATAAAATTGACTGGAAAAATACACTTCCGATAAAAATTTACCAATTGGTCTTAATTTAGATTTCAGTTTATGTAAATAATATCAATTAATCTACCCCATACACAATTTTCTTTGAAAGTAAATTTAACGAAAGCAGCGAGTGAAAAACTACTAAAAAAAATCTACCAAAATGACCTGAAGGATAAATTTTCAATAGGGTCGAAATAGGTAATATAATTAGGTAGTATTTACCTTTTTAGCGACTAAAAATATTCCTAATAGTCGAATATCTTACTAGATTTTTTTGTAAATCCTAGGTAGTGTATCCTAAATAACAACCTATACTTTTATTATACGCCTTTGAAGTAATATTAGGTCGACAAAGTCGATAAATTCTACCTAAATTATCTACCTGATTTCAACCATTAAGTCAATTATCTTTTGTAGTTGCATTTTCAAAGGCAGTTAACTTTAAACTTAAATTAGCTCAAGACACCATATTTTCTTAGCATAGTTGGAGTATTATTCCAAATTAGAATTTTAAAAATAAGTATGTATGGAAACAAACTAATGAAAAGGTAACAAAAATACATAATTATACTTGTAAACTCATATTTAACAAGTATAGCATACTTTTCGTCTCAAATTATTACTATCATTTGTTATTTTACGAAATGCAGCTGCTATTATGCATAAAAAAAATTTCGTCGCATTGATTTCAACAAGCGAGAACTGCAAATACTTTAAAATTGGATTTATTTTAGTTATCGACATTCATCTTGTATCGTTATTGTGAGTTAGGTATCTCTTCAAAGTAGGTAACTGACAACATATAGTGAAAAATACCAATAAGTATAAAAATCTTATTTTTTCCTCTTGGTGTCAATTTCTAATTTCACATATGTCCCTAAATTTTACCTAAAGCTAGTCAACTCGATGTCGAATTGACGTCGAATTTAAGTAAAATTCACCTAAACAGATACTAGTAACCAAATATATTGTGCGACTACAAGTACGATTTATGTGTAATTTTACTTGTCTTAGTCGATATAACTTCATTTCGACATCGTCTTATTCTCCTCTTATGTCGATTCCACGTAGCGTCAACGTAAATTTTACGACTAAATTATACATAATTTAGGTAGTTTTGACATCAAATAATACCTAAATATTTGCTGAGCTGTCAATGACCCGATTTGTTCCAAAATAAATATTACTTTAGGCTTCCTTAGATTAAACCTGTTGAAAAAATCCACATCTTCAATGGGATTATTTCGTTGCCTAAGTATGTAAAACCGTCTCTCATGGTCCAAAAATTCCAAAATATCGTTTTCAGTTTTATCATTATCGCTTATTTCATCAAAAGCTCCCATTTTTAATAACTTTAGCAAAAAATAACTTTGATTTTCCATGTAACTATTCGCAAGGAACATAAGATTTTTAGGTTAACCTGGGACTAACAGGCATAACCTCCACTTTGATGCTCAAGATAAATTAACTCTGACTTTAATCCAAGGTTGTTTTTAACCTGGACCAAAATAAACACTTTCTGGAGTTTTCATGTTTAACCCCGGGACAAACTAACCTAACCCTCTATTGATAAATCAGTCCTTAATGAGAAATAGGGATGGACTAGGAGATAAAATAGACAAAAATAGACGTTAAATGTGCTTATTTAATTTTTCAAAATTTCTACCTCTTTAAATGGAATGTGAGCATAAAATATTTCGCTCTAGAAATTGAATGAAAATAAGCAACATTTATTAGTTATTAGTTGGTAGCTGTATTTTGTTCTTTGTTTAGGGTGAGTTATGTTAGATTAATTTCGGCTCGTTGAGTTTAATGTGACATTTTTTACTTAGTAAATTTTATAAAATTTTGGGACATATAGTACATCTTTTGAACCAGATAGTTAATGCTTTTTTACATGTTTTTCAATTTCAAAATTACACTTGTTTGCCGATTGCGGTAAATAGATTTTCCATTTGGTTGCTATACTATTACTCTTGTAGTTTGGTATTTAAAAAAAAAGTAGAAATATTAGACTTAAGTATTCATTACGTGAAATCTTCCATGATAAGATAGAATCATGAATTTCACTTTAAACTGTAGCTCGTTCAGGTCATGCATGGAATGCCCATGGTTGGCTGACATTTTTTTTCCGAGTTTGTTTAAAAAAAGCAACTTCTTATGTTTTCTTATGTTTTCTTCTGATCCATTAAATAAAATGGTTTTTTTTTCGCATTGTAATAGACAAATGAAACTGTTGCCATTCAACAGAGGTCGATTTCTGCTGCCGAATGCCGAAAAACATTAGGTTGGCATCCAGACCATCTTGACCACTTGCATTTTCTTAAAACGGTTGACCTCCGTTAACAACTAGAAAATTGAAACAAGTTCTGAATGAAAATTTGCAACTTTTGTTAGACATTTGCAGGGTTGATCTACAATTGAAATAAAAGACTTTTTTGCGCAACCGGCTACAGAATTTTCGCTTCACATGAAATCAGAATTACGTTAAAAAAACATTTTCAATGTATAAATACTTTCTGGCTCATGAACATGATTTTTTAAGCCGTGAATTAGGTACAAATCAGATAGTTTTTTAATCTTTATTTTTGGTAAAAAGGGAGGAAGGGGGAAAGTTTCGTTTGGGGTGAAATCGATTAAATATTGTTAGTAGATACTAACAAAATGTTTTTCAAATTTTTTTCATCAAGAAATAAATTAGGACGAAAACCGGCCTTAGAGACCCTCCTCCTTTCCACATGAAAATCCTTATTTATTGTTATTTTTCTGGGTTTGACAGTCATACACAACGAAAATAGCAAAGCACTCCGGAAAGTACCGTTCTGTAGTGACAATGAGTGAAGTGAACAATTTCTTTTCTGTGAGTTCAGTTTTGTTTAATTTCATATCTAAACTCTGATAGAACATACATGCAATGCATCTCTTCCATTCTCAGTCAGTGCGAGCCGATAGGAATAACCAGAGAGCAGCGCTTTTCAAGTTCTAGTGGCTTGAAAAGGGCCAAGTCAATTTCGTTGTGTATGAGATTTTGCTGAATAATATATTAATTTTTGAACGCTAAATGCTATTGTGATGTATACAAAATGTAGTGTCCTACAATAATGTTACATTTATAATATGAATAGTAAGTAGCTGATATGAAAAATTATGAAATATTAATATTCTACATTTGTTTACAGATCAAACCACAGGACAGTGCAAAATCGAACTTTTGCTAAAGATTCTGATAGATAATAATGGGGCTCCGAATGCGAACCTTCGATACTGAAATCAGAAGTGGAGGCAGTCATACAAAAATTAAAAACTGGCAAAGTAGCTGGGTTAAGTTAGTTGGTGAAGATAGAGTGAGAATCGTTCACAGAATCTGGCCTCACGGTTTAAGTGTAAATTACAACAAAATGAAAATTGTGATTGTAGACCGAGCAAATGACAACTACCCAGACACCTTAAGGATAGGTGACTGTGAGGTAGTTAACAAGATGGCATACCTTAAAGCCAGGGAGCGAAACCGTAACCGAAAACCGCACCGTAATTACGAATTTTTTCTAACCGTAACCGAAAACCGGAATAAGAGTTCTTGGTAAACCTAAACCAGTATAAGTTGCCTATATAAATTCGCCCACATTTGAATTGTGAATAAAATACAAAAATTTGGCTGAAATCAAAGATTCAAATCTTTAAACCATGATGTAAAAATACCAAATTGTATGGTGAAAACCATATCTAACCATATCTAAACCATATCTAAATCGATTCGTCCATTATAAAGATTATAGAAGGTAAAAGGCAAGTCAAAACCAGGGATCGAAACTGTAACCGAAAACTGCACTGTAATGACAAATTTTTTTTTTAACTGAAAGCAAAACTAACCGAAAACCGCATCCTGAAAACCGAAACCGTAACCGAAAAACCTTGCAACTAAGAATGTGACGTGACATTCAACGAAGAATATAGATGGCAAGATTAACAACTTTTCAGTTGAGCAAAATTTGGTGTGACAGAAATATAATGAAACACACAAAAATAAAACTTGTTAACACTCTAAGTTTTTCCAAATTGCTTTACGCATTTGAGATATGAAGCATTAAGGAAGTAGATATATGGCATATTGATGCTTTCGAGATGTTGGAACTGCAGACCTTTGCTATGAATTCTCTGGACAGCCCATTGTACTAATAGCTTAATTCAAGAAGTATGTCCCCAAAAACGACTCTCCAGCATCGTATTCTTCTGAATTCTCATTCTTTTACAAGATCAACTGGTGAGAGAGCAATATAGAATGGTTGATAATTCAGGAAAAACCGAATGGCAAGAGACAAAGAAGATGAGCTTCAAAAAAATGCCATCAGCCCGATGGGGAAGAGCATCTAACGGGCCTTCGTGACAAATGATGTGATGCTGTTATGCATGCTATACAGCAAACAGAGGCCAACTAGAATGATGCATAAATCACAAGACATCTGGCAAGATGTGAATAAGAAGATGATGTAATTATAGAAGAACATAACTTACAAATTCACACTCATACTTGCTATCATTTAAATCTCCTTAAGAAACAAACAAAGCAGTTTGGAAGCAATGGCCAAAAGTAAGTATGAATAACTTGGAGATTACTAAAGCCAATCAAGTCCGAAGTAATCGAGTTGAGTGTACGTGCCTAAATGAATATTGGATGTAGACCACCACAGGATACTTCATGGATGTGTCCTGTGGTCGTATAAATTTTGTAATATATTCAATTAGATTCCAAAGTGTAACAAATATATACAGGAAAGTCCAAAGGTAATAACAGTTGAACTGCAAGAGGAGCAAATTCTAAAGGTAGGATATTTTTCGAAAATCAGCTAATGTATTTGTTGCACGAAAGTATGGCATATATTTATTAACTCTCCTTCCATTTTCACTGCATCATCAGTTTATAATGAAAGGTGTAATGTAAGTTGAATCGATTTATGTCATTGGTACACTTTGACAATGTAGTTTTCATTGTCAAGCAATTAGTATAGCGACTATAGCGACTCACTCACTGGAAATCGAGAAGTTCCAAAAGCGAGAAGTTTCCATGGAGTCGCTAAGAAACAAAAAGGAGAACTCGATCCATAATGGAGAAGTTTCCATGGAGTCGCTAAGAAAAATATAAAAAAACATTCGATATAAAAATATAATATCAATATACTTTAAAAATACCAAAATCACATAAAATATGAACATGTATTAAAAACAAATATACGTATATTTACTTCGATTTTAATTTTATTTATAGCGATAACGCTATAATTAGCACAACCAAAATGAAAGTGACACGTGCGAGAAGAGGGATCTTTTCAGACTAAGAGGCTTTGTCAACAAGCAGCAGATCAACATTAAAAAAATGAAGAGTGTTACAAACATTGTAAAAATATAATAATAATAAAAACGAATACAGTTTATAAAACAATAAAATAATTTTGTTATAAACTGTATTTAAAATAATTTTGTTTCAATTATTTCAATTTTAGTATATTAGATGTAATATAATAGACCAGCCAATTTAGGAGTTTTAATACTGGTTAATTTTAGGTAGAATGAGATCCACGCCATTTGATAAGTTATAATGTATACTATAATCAGTAATTATGATAAAGCTGCATGCCGTACCTCTCAACTAAATATAGTATCACAAACAGCACCATATGTGGGCAGTTAGGCATAAACGTCTACTTCCAGATGCATGTGCAAAGATTGCTTATTCTTTTTAGTCAGTAGTGTACTGTACACTGTACTGAAATATGTTTCAACCGTTGTTACATGCATGTTATTGGTGTTGGTGACTGTTTATTATGTGTGAGTGACGAACAGTTTTATAAAGAGCTGGTGGGACTTGCCTGCATCAGGAGACTTCTTCAAAATTGATGATTACAGTACATATTGTTAGACTCAAAATACTGCTCTATACATTTTTAAATTATCAACAGGGTCCTGTATCTGAACCTATATAAAAAGTGGTTTCAGTCAAATGTCATAAAACTAGAGTATTAGTGCGGTCAAGTTAGCCCTAAAAATAGGTACCCTTGCATAAATTCCCAAGAAGCTGAAAATTTACATGAACGTTAGGTATACCATTATAATGAAGTTGTGAAAAGTCCCCATTGATCCCGTGTGTGCAAAAATTTTTATGCGAGGTCAAAGTTCGCAAAAATGGGTTTTTTGGATCCTTTAGCGAAACGGTTAGTTTTATGATAAAAATAGCAAAAATTGTAGATCTTTCAATTCTCTACAAAAATGGTCCTTAAACTTTTTTTCCTAAAATTCACTTTTTTTGAAAAAGCCATTCTAAAGTTATATTCTCCATAATATGCACACGTTTCCACGCCACCTATGAGGTAGTGTACTTGGCGCGTTTTTTTTAATGTGGTTTCCCCGGTAGGCCTACTCCTACTCTTTTTATTGAAGTTTAATATAATATTAGGTCTTCTTATTCAACTTCTTCTTCTTCTTCTCTTCCTCCACCTTCTTCTTCTTCATCTTTCTGAGTTGACGTAAATTGTTCAAACAGTGATACATCAGTTGTTTCGTCGTTGATGTAAGGATCATGTTCTGTTGGAGATTCAGTATTTGAACACGACTGGCCTTAACAGCAGGTGCCTGCTGGTGATCAAAGTAAGCCTACTTTTTTGCAGCCGCATTTCGAATTACACCCCTTTTTGCAGTTGCAAAAAATAGTATTAAGGAGCTTTTCTGGTGCCGGTAGAAGTAGAGTGTGAATTGGTTCCAATACATTATTAATTAGCTTCCAACCCCATTCTTCTGGGTCCAGTTGATTACCAAGCCACACTTGAACCTGGTAATATACTCGATAAGAATGTTGATGAGCAGAAGCTGAGGAAGACAAGCTAATTGAACCCTTTTTTTATTACGTGTATGTTTTGCAAAAGATACGTAACGTAACTTATCTATGGAAGTAATTTTTTTTGGAGCTCCATATACAGAAAGAAGAAAGCGAATTCCGTTGGTGATTAGAGTTTCTGGAGCAGAGTTCATATCTTCAAAAGCTTCTGCACATGTAATTAAATCTTGTTTTTCAAACAATTTGAAAACTGTTGTTTTACCCTTCCGGAACATTGCTGATGTTGTATCACAGCCAGTCATAGCATGTAAAAATAGAATATGATTTTTACATTTAGGATGCCTGGTTTTAAAAAATAAATGGTATTTTCAATTGGAGTTCGAGCGGTAAGTAATACCAACAGATCAACATCTTCACCAACAACAACATTGACATCAGTTGGATTGAATTGATTTATTGCAGTTTCTATAATGAGTACATCAGCGTCATTGTCAGCTTGCTTGACTAAAATGTGTTCAGTGGTAAATTTTTCTTTTAGCATTGTAGTCAACCGATACTTATTATGAATGTTTGACAGAAATTATTGTTGACTAGTTGGGACTGTCATAAATTGGTCAAAGAGAATATCAGAAGATGCCGATGTTTTTGCCACACGGCGACGTTGTTCTGCAGCTTTAGTTTTTTTTGTAGAATCGGTTTAACCATCAAATACTACGGTTACTCTTTGACCAAAATGTCTGCGTATATACTGAACATATTTATCTGAGATGTTACTGAATGTGTCTTCTCGATCCCAGACCACATGGTGCAATAAATATCCTCCATTGATAGGAGATGTAGCATTTACGTTGTCAATATCAATGTTTACTTTTTTAAAACAATCATAAATGGCTGATTTTTGTTATTTTCGCATTCCAAGCTCATCAAATAAGGACAACGGGTAGGGAGCCAATTCATATTTCACCTATTTCATTTATGTTTGAAGGGTTTTTAGACTTTTCAAATTAGAAAAAATCATGTATGTAACACGTTTCGAAAGACAATCTTGTGTAACTCGTCTTATTTTGTGGGATCTCGCTTCGCTCGTCCCGCAAATTCCACTCATTACACAAAATAACGTCTTTCGTAACTGGTTACATAAATAGCTATTACTTATATTATACGTCCATAATGTACATAGGCAGCATAGACATGCATATTATGGAGAATATAAATTTAGAATGGCTATTTCTCAAAATGGTGAATTTTAGGAAAAAAAAAGTGTAAGGACCATTTTTGTAGAGAATTGAAAAATCTACAATTTTTGCCTAAGCTATTTTTATTATAAAACTAACCGTTTCGCTATAAAATCCAAAAAAACCCATTTTTGCGAACTTTGACCTCGCATAAAATTTTTTGCACACACGGGATCAATGGAGACTTTTCACAACTTCATTATAATGGTAACGTTCATGTAAATTTTCAGCTTCTTGGGAATTTATGCAAGGGTGAATGTCTATTTTGACCGGAGTATATGTTGTACTTCAAACCATGCTGATTAGATAGATAGATAGATACGAGATAGATACGTCTTTATTAATTCATGTAAGAAAATTTACAATACCCAAAGGGTGTGGAACACGTCAAAAAACAAGGATACAATTTAAAAGATTAAAAGTCTCAATGGGCCCAACCCCCTAAAGTCGAGGGTTTCCAAGATATTTAAGTATAAAGTTTGAAAAATGCAGCTGGCAGGGGCAGTACGTCTCCACCAAGTATACAGGGCATGTGAGAAAATCCAGCAGGTGATTATATGGCCAATTTCAAGCATAAAAGTTCTAATGAAGGTATGCCCTAAAATGCTTTGTAAGGAAGCTACAACAGCTCTATAAAAATAAAGAGGGTAGGTTTTTCATAACAATGACAATTATTTGAAACTGTTAAAATAATTGTAGTGAATTATTATTTGTAGTTAGAAGTTAGATCTAGATCTAGTTGCTGCGATATTAACTGAAAATCGCCTTTTGGAGGCCATCTTAATAGAGCTGTAGCTTTTTTTCGAAGCATTTTAGGGCATACCTTCATTAGAACTTTTTTGCTTGAAATTGACGATTTGCACGAAAGAAAGTTTAGTAAAAAGTGTCTAGATTGGTGTCACTGTAATTCACTGCACATGTTGACCAACTCGTCTAATTTCCAAACTTTGCAGCAATTAAATACCTATAATATAATAATCATAACATTGTTTTCATTATCTTTAATGTTAAACCTACTTCCATTGAATATAAATCATCTTTATTGGGTTGTTTCGTAGTCTACAATATTTAAAAAATGTCGAATTATGCATTTTGCCAATCACTGCTGCCAACTCTTCTAAACTGAGAGTTGGAAACAGTGTTTGACAAATTGCATAATTCGACATTTTTTAAATATCGTAGACTACGAAACAACCTAATAAAGATGATTTATATTCAATGGAAGTAGGTTTAACATTAAAGATAATGAAAACAATGTTATGATTATTATATTATAGGCATTTAATTGTTGCAAAGTTTGGAAATTAGACCAATTGGTCAACATGTGAAGTGAATTACAGTGATACCAATTTAGACACTTTTTACCAAACTTTCTTTCGTGCAAATCGTCAATTGGTCATATAATCACCTCCTGAATTTTCTTACGTACCCTGTATACTTGGTGGAAATGTACTGTCTCTGCCAGCTACATTTTTTAAACTTTATATTTAAATATCTTGGAAACCTTTGATTTTTGAGACTTTTAATCAGCATGGTTTGAAGTACAACATACAACATAGTCCAGTTTTATAACATTTGACTGAAACCACTTTTTACATAGGTTCAGATACGGGGTCCTTTTATAATATGAAATTAAAGTGACGCCCATGGTCGCCCTAGTTGCTTATAAGGTCGAATTTGGTATAGGCGTGGGCCACACGCGTTTTTCTACTCTATCTTTATTATATTGATGTACTAATCTGTATATATAGGAATGCATTTTTGCTAGAAACCATCAAGCATCATTAACAAATTCCAAATTGCTACCAAACAAGGAACGACCGTCCTAGCTCCCTTTTCTGACAAGGAACATAAATTCATTTATTAGATATTTATTGATAGAATTTTAAAATGTATCACCAAATCACTGCAAAATTCTCAGTGATATTGCTTTTGCCAAAAAATGTCAAAGAAATTAAAGAAAATGTGTTTTATGAGATTTATGTTATATACTTTAATGGTTTTAATTTGCAATCAATATATAAAGTAGGCTTTTTTGTTTACATTTGACACCGCAAAGTTGTAATGTCACTTTGAAGCTTATCTCCCTAGGTAGTAAATTACTTTAACGCTCACACGCATGCTCTGTCTTTACACAAGTTTGTTAAAAAAATTAACAATATGTTTTTATGAAATAATAATGCACCACACAGAAATCGACACCGTTGTAGTAGGGGAGCCAGCGTGACTTTTCGTAGCTATATTTGTTTCAACCCTATTTTTTTTTTTCATCATATTAATGTAACTCCACAAAACAAACTCCTGCAACTTCGTCAGTGGATCAACGCTTGGCAGCAGTATTTTAATTATGTTAAAAAAAAATCAATGCTATACGTGTTTCAAGCTGAGATTTTTTGTGTTCTTTACATTGAACTATATCTAACGAACTGGAAGGGCAACACCTTGTGTAAATCGCGTAGTCTCATTAAGTTATGCAACCCGCGCTAAGTAAGTATACCTATCCTTGTCTAATGCACACAAAGTCCATTAAACGATTGGCCTTATTCAAAAGCCCCATTTAAAACACACATAAACAAACCACCCATAACAATGCATGTAACAGATAAAGATGGAGATCCTTACCATAGTCTGTCTCTCTCGGTTACGGCATTTATTTTTAAATCTAATGATTATCGATATCTGTCCGCATAGGTAGTTAGTATATGTACTTCACATACCCCAATTACGCTGGCAGATGAAACTTCCCAACGGCGCACACGCTAACCGGAAAAAGAAACTAAAATTTTTTTTTTCCCCCACCATACCAAAAAGTTCCAGAGAGAAAATAATTTTGTATTTATATGGTCTCTTCGATTACCGACTGGCAGATGGTAACCACTCGTCGTCGAATTCGCATGCTATTTCCTATACTATTAGGTCGACGGAGAAATGGCCTAGAAGAACATATTTGAAATGAAATGATGCCGCATGTAATTACGGACATTTTTCCATAATTGTTATTGATTTAGATATGTAAAAATCAGATAAATAAATTATGTAACTACACATAAAATTTTAATTCATATATGTACACTTCTGTGCATTAAAAGTAATTGTATAAGTGAGTTATAATGTAGACGGTATCTCACTAACAAAAATTTATACAATCATTTTATTTTCTAGTGATGAAATTCAGAACAAAATTATTGCAAGAATGATTATATAACGCAAACATGTTGTGTAGTTATTATTTCAAATAACAACCTCAATAATGGCGCTCATGATCCATTAAACATGGTAAAATTCCGTTATTAAGCAGTATAATTAACACGCTAGTAGCAAGAAAATTCTTTTGCGCGGCGAAATTTTCTGACAAAATATGTATATATTTTTAGCAAAAAACTGGAGGGCCTCAGTTTAGCATACGCGTTTGGTTTATTACAGATTAAAATAGTATATTATATTACTAGGAGTAGAACGCACTCTTTTTTTGTGTTGAGCCCAGGATTTGCAAACTGGGCGAAACACAAAAAAAGGCGTTCTACTCCGTGTAATATATACTATTTTTTCTTCAAGCGTATTAAAATGCAAAAATTCATTTATTTATCATAAATGTACAAATATTCAAACTACAGTCTTACATGTTGACACAATATGACAAGTGGTTAGTGGATAGCGCGCCACCGGTGGCTTTCGGTATTAACATTATGTTACTAGTAAAACAATACCCACTGCGGTGGCGCTTTCGGAACTAACATTATGTTACTAGTAAAACAATGTCCACTACGGTGGCGTTCGGTACTAACATTTTGTTACTAGTAAAACAATGTCCTACTTCTACTTCTGTTTTTGGTGACATAATTTAAACATTTTAATACGCTTGAAGAAAAAAAAATATTTTATTAAATTTAAAATGGTTGAATTTTCGGTTTAAACAAAATATTGACTAAATTAATAAGAAAATAATCTTTGCCTTTCTGAAAAGTTAATTTTTAATAGACATTTATACATTTCTATGTGAATTCTGCATAATGGCGGCAATTGATGAACAGCTTAATCCTTAAGTAAATATGGCGTAATATAATACGATAATTTTGTCCCATATGAAACGTTATACAACGCTTTTGTGTTATTCGAAACTCTATAGGATATTAAAATCCTATAATGTTGTTTCTATAGGCGCTATAAAAATATTCTCGAAATAAACCAACAAGTTGAACTTTGATAAATTTTAGAGGTTGCCAGATTTCAAAATATATTAAACTATTTTCTCACACATTTTTTATAGAGTACGACAATTTAAGTAATTGCAGAGATATAGTCAAATTTATTTTCCTCTAATTTCGAGTTTATAGTACACGAATTAATCAACATTTTATGAAAATGTGAGTTTGCTACCAATTGTCATTATTTTTTATAGTTAAAATTTAGCACATTAACAGCTGATTGAAATGCTATTGATTGATCCAATATATTGTTATGCATTTGAGGGTTATTTACACCAATAAGATTTAAATCCTGTTTAGCAGTCTGTAATATTTCCATTTCTCCGGCAATAGTTTGAGAGATATAAAGTGTGGGTGATAAATCCATTACAAACAATAAATAAATCAATCTACAAACTAGTAAAGAATAGTGATTGAAAACATGTAAAATATTGAGTGATACCCTTAGCACGAAGATTTGTGTGTCGGCCTGCTAAAGTTCTCGGATTCAATACCATGTAGAAGAAGAAGAAAATGTAATTTATTGGCCAAACATAGTTTTCCCTAATTTTATCCAATTTTTGCATAACGTGGCAACCCCGTGTTAACTTTCGTGGTTATCCTGTAGTTCGTCCGCAAACCACGTTACAAAACAAATGTATCACGTAACCTATGTATACAGGGTGTCCCGAAACTCCCGCCTTCCCCTTTAGGTGCTAATTCTCCATGCAAAAATAGTAAGAAAAGTTCCTATAAACATGTGTCCGGAAATGCTTCCTAATGGAGCTACGGCCCTCTAAGGATGGCGCAAAAATAGGTGTTTTTACTAATTATCTCGGAAATGATTCGGGACAACTTTATGAAACTTGGTTACGTTTTTTTGATTATTAAAGGTTATTGTTTTACAGTATTAGCCAAAATTAATTTTATCCAGAGGCGGAGAAACGAGAGGTCGGTGTTCTTTGTTTCTACATATTAATTTTCCATTTGACATTTTTAGTACTTTAATCCCTGATTATGATTCCCTGGTTAATTCTGCATAAAAAAAGGCCTCTTTACAATTAGCCATATGGCAAGCCGTTTTCGAGTAAAAGCGGTCTAAACGAAATATTGCGTATTCGTTTGCTAAATGCGCATTATTTATTTTTTAAAGTAGGCGTAAAACAATAACTTTTATTAATCGAAAAAAGTTAACCAAGTTTCATAAAGTTGTCCCAAATCATTTCCGAGATAATTAGTACACCTATTTTTGTGCCATCCTTAGAGGGCCATAGCTCCCTTAGGAAGCATTTCCGGACACATGTTTATAGGAACTTTTCTTACTATTTTTGCATGGAGAATTAGCACCTAAAGGGAAAGGCGGGAGTTTCGGGACACCCTGTATATTGCACTAAACAATTATTCTGTTCTGTTCTGTTGCAATCAACTCCAGTATAGAGTACTTAGACATTAGTAACCTAACTTACAAAATTGAACACATTTAGTTGGTATGTTTTGTTGTTAGTTGTTAATTCAGCATTTTTTTAAATTTGGAAACTTTTGTGCCCTTGGAACTTGGTATCTATCAACTTCTAGCCTTTCACCTAATCTTTTAGCTATTTGTGGCAGATGACAATTTCCATTTCTAAGTAAATTTTTATATAAAAAGGTCTGTTTTCAAAAGGATATGCATGGCATGTATGTTGAGTGTTAGATTGTCTAAGTGTATTTGATAATGTCTATGTACGAGTGAGTGTATTGAGTATGTATATGTATGTGTAATGTACTATTTTGACTAGTTTGATAAGTTTTACCTTTGTATGTAAAATTAATGAATGAATAAAGTATCTATCTATCTATCTATCTATATTAAATGTTGATAGCACTCCAATTTTTTTTTACTTCGTGAGTTAAGTGTGAGAGATTGTGTAGGTGTACGTTACTTGTTATATCTTCACCATAAAAATCCCTATACATCTCAACATCGTTTTCAAATATCGATGCGGCTGAAAGCAAAAACAAATGTATACATTTTTGAGGAGCATATTGTAATTGCACAAAATAACAAGAAAAAAATGTTGATTAGCAGCTCTTCTACTGGAGTATCATTTTTATGATGCCTGGCAGTGGTAGATAATACTGTTTTTATTTCCAAATTAGCCCCATGGTTGCAGTTAGATGAATTATTAGTAACTCCCAAGAATTTGATGGTAATATTTTTTAACTGTTCTTTTAAAAAATTCACTTCTTTAATTTTCATCCACTGAGATATTGCTCGATATATTTTTTAAAACTGACTGGTAAAATTAGTTTAATTTTTATGACAAAATGGGGTTATGTGCAAACAGATTTTATAACTCAGAATTTCCGATAATTTTATGTTCTAGGACGACATTTTTATTCTATAAGGTATTTATAATAGAGTAAACTGATGTACTTATAGGTTAATTATAAAATGAGTTTATGCCTATTGTATACTGCTACTGTAAGAACAGTTTTATAAATTAGCTTAAAGAACCTTAATACAGCTTTTTATACAACTTCCATTCAACTATTTTTTAATACAGAAATTAAAAGTTGTTAGAATATGTATACAATTGTAATATAATTTTTATACAATTCTTTTAAAATATTTTTATAGATGGTTGTATAACATGTTATACAAATGTTATAAAATTTGTGAGTAGTACAATAAGATTTTGTCCTATAATATGAGCTATAAGAACATTTACACAACAATATTATAGAAACGTTCTCTTATACGATAAAATTGTTTTAATTGGATACTCTAAGAAATAAAACTGTTCTTAAAACGGCGCTAGATGATAACTATAAAATAATTCAGTTTCTTTAGGATTCCATTTTGCTACTTGGGGCTACTGCAAGTTCAATTAAAAATTTTGGTTATTTTGCTGAAATTATATTGAACAGAATAATTTATCTGTCAAAATCCGCCAAAAGGGTTGATATATCGTATTCAATCTACGAGTATATGACGAGAATAGTATAAAAACTGCAGAAAGATTGAGACGCATGAAAAAAGATCCAATCAACATGACAATCTCAAGAGTGCGACGCATTTGCCGAAAGACGGATGCTTTTTGGGCTTCAATTCAAAACAAGACACAGTTTCAACATTTTTGCCGGAACTATATTATTCAACATAGGGGCAGACTATCAAGTTCAAGTGTGGTATGGCTGGAGAAGAAGCACACAAAGTAGAAGCAGATATTGTTACAGAAGAACCTCAGTTATGTTGTACACTTGAAGAAGCCGATAAAAGGATATTTTTTCATATAAATCATGCCGTTAAGCACTCAAATGTTGAAAGTGTCTTAATAGCATCATCAGACACAGATGTATTTGTGTATTCCGTTTACTATTTTCATAAAGAGTTTAAAGCTAATGGTTTGAACGAACTATGGACTTATTCTGGGTTAGGACAGACTTTAAGATTTATTCCAGTACATGATATATGTCAGGCTGTTTCAAACATTGAAGTACTTCCTGCTATTCACTCGCAGAGTGGATGTGACACTAGCAAATTTGGCACAAAGCACGCAGCTTTAAAAGTGGCCGAAGACTGCATACTTGTTAAAAGACTTTGGAAAAGAAGAACTGTCAAATACAATAATTGAAAATGCTGAAGAGTTTTTGACAAGGATGTTATCTAAAGACTAAGAAAATTAATGACTTAAAAATTTTTTAAGTACCACCGAATGAAAACTTTAGACTTCACCAAGCTTCCACCGACTTTATCTAGTACGGCGCTACACATCAAGCGGGCATATTTACAGGCTAACCAGTGGTATGGTCTATTAGAAGATCTAGGTATACCGGTAACTATGGACACGAGCAAATGGAAACAAGATGGATTCCTCAAATTATCACCGAGCAACTTCCTCCTGATTTCCCTCACATTTGTTCGTGTAAGACTTGTGCACGGCCAAACAGCTGTATATGTAGGAAGAATGAAGTTGGCTGCTCCAGGTTCTGTGCTTGCGAACTTCCAAACCCCTGTAGCACAAGTTTATTGGGCCAATATACTGAGCAACAGATTTTGACAATAAATGCCCAATATTGCAATCAAATATTGGCATAATATTAGATATCAAGATTGGCATCATATTGGATACTAATATTGGTTCCATAATGGATACGATATAGGTATCATATTGGATACTAACATATAGGCGCTATATTGGATACTAACATATAAGTGCTATATTGGATATCAACATAGGCGCCTTATAGCTACACAATGTGTCTGAATTTCTGACATGGGAATTCCTACTGCACGAGTTCCCATGTCAGAAATTTGGACACATTGTGTAGCACAGAGGTGCCTACATCAATTGGAAATTGAATGGATGTCATTACCAAAATCTGAAAATTTTAAAAAGAATATTTATATGGAATTGAACAAAAACGCAAACGAATAAAAATTTAATTGTGATAATTACATAAAATATAAAGGAAAACAAAACACTTCTTCGAAACTTAAACAAAACCATAAACAAATAAGTGTAATTATTATTGTATACCCATTCATCTGTTTCGTTTCTTGAGGGACCATGATTTCTTGTGGATTCGCGAGATTTACTTCCCCATCTTTATCTGATGATCTAGCTAAGTCTGCTAATATTACTCGATTTATTTGCACATCTGTGACTTCTTTGTATTAACCTCTACAATAGTGAAAATCAGTTGACTACAGCAAACCCACTAGATTAATGTTTTACTTACTAGACACTACGTCAAAGAATTTGAGCTTTCACAATAATTTCTTCTTTTGTTTACTTCTCCTGAATAGAACATAGCTAGGTACTTCCTTTTTCATTAGTTGGGCATTCATATAATAGCTTTTGTGTGGTTGTCCGATCCTCTTAAATATTGAATTTAAATCTAGAATGTTCCCTGTATTTTAATAATATCTATGTAACAATAAATACGCATACCATTTTCCTCGTATTTTCCTGTTTCTGCTAATTGCTGATTTACACCCATTAGTTCTTCGCCTGTGGTGAAAGTCATATTTTAAAAATGTTGCCAGTTAATCTTTTCATTCTCACGCTTGATGCTGTTTACATCGCACCGAGGACCCTTGATCTATTTGAGAAAAAATGCTGAAATATTAAAAAACTCTAGGAATAAGTTAAATATATCATACTGCCTTAGTCTCAATATTACTTTCTACATATTGCGCCAATATTGGTTACATAATGTTAATATTGAATCAGATTTGCTAACCATGGGAAAATATTGGCACAATATACAATCCGTATTTATAAAATAATTGCGCATGGGTATTTAGACGAATGTAAGATACAGGTAATTAGTAGTAAATATCATAGTACCTAAATATGCATGATTTGCAAAAATATTCTGGATATTATACACCCAATGTGGCACAATTTCTACGTTAAACATGGCAGAAAGCAGACAAATACGCCAAGTAGTAAAGTGGAAAATTACTAAAAACTAAACTATGTTTACTATTAATTATTATTGGAATGGGAACATGCACACTTACCTATTAAATTATTGTAGTTTTCACAAGCTGCACACTGTATTTCATTAAGGAAATTGACAAATTTATGAAGCACTAACAACTGGCCGGCATACGGCAACATGGCCGAAACTCGAATGTGTCACTCTTTCTGAATTTGCTATGGGCGGTAAATTTAAAATTACAAATGTACATCATGTATTAAAATATACATTCATGGTTCTCAAAGCAACTGCGAATAGCATTTTGTTATATAGTAATATAGGCTACTCAACCTTGAGCTATTAGCTGATTAAAAACATCTGAGTGAGTATTCAAATAACAACATACCACGGGGAATATAACTCCTTTTATCCCTGAAGGCTCAGGAAGAGCCTTGTGTGGAAAGAGCTACACGTTTGGAGACGAGGGATGCACATCCAATACTCTGGGTCAAAGTCAAGTTTGCTTGCCTCTAAACCAAGCATTCATAGCAACATATATATTTTAAGGTTGAAGACTCATTATATCGATGCAATAAATAAGTAAACAAAAATAATAAAGCATATTTGCCCAATGTTTGGCAAATTATTATTAGTTTCTATACATTGCGCCAATGTTGGTTAAATATTGTTAATTTGAATCTGGTTTGCCAATGTTTGTAAAACATTGGATGTATATTGGATTAATATATTGAAAACATAGCTGATAAGCATATTGGTACAATATTGGCTAAATCTGACATATATTGGCCCACTATGCAATATAAGTAACATATTGTACCTATATCGACCCAATATGTTGTGCTACTAGGGAAGTGCCATAATAATTGGAATTAACTTTTATTAGTCACATTAAAATACTATTTGTTACTAATAGTCACTTAATATTCTTATCATTCTTAGTATTGTTGCAAATAATGTAGTGTTTTTATTAATAAAATATTTTTTTAATTGCAACTTTTTCATGGTTTAATAACATGTAATAATAACATGTAATAATAACATGTAAAATAATGCTCTTATCAATTTTGATACCTTGTAATTTTCCGCTACGAGCACTAGTTTTCGAGATATAGATCATTTTCTGGTAAAAGTACATATGGACAAGGCGGCCATATTGGGAGAAACCTCCCCATACCAGAAACGCGTACCCAAACCAAACCTTATCCTTAGCTAAGAACTCAGTTTTGAAGAGAAATTCTCTATACTCCTCCGTGCAACAGTTGTCACTAGACTATATATTAAATCATTCTTTATTTATTTGTCAGTGTCAATGTCATATTTTCGCAATGCCAAAATTAACTAACATGAAAAAATTTTAATTCTCTCTAAAATTGAAGAGAGATGGTCTATCAGAGCAGTTGCTAGCCATTATCAGTTGAATAAAAGTACTGTTATGAGTGTGAAGAAAAGTGGGAGGAGGAAGGTAGCATAAAGAGAAAAGACGGTTCAGGCCAATTGAGAAGTTCAAAACTCGTTCAAGATGAAGCACTCCTTGGCTATTTGAGGAAAAATCCGTTTCAAACAGCAGGAGACGCTGTGTTCATGACAAATTTTTCAGCATCGAGGTCAACAGCCAGCCGAAGGATAGGAAAATCAGAAATAAAAAACTGTACAAGTGCCAAGAAGACCATATTATCAGAAGAACAGAAGCAAGCACGCATTATGTTTTGTTTAAATTGTGTCTATTGCCCGTTGGAGTTTTTCAGTCTTGTAATGACAGACATATTTACAAAATATTAGGTTACATATTTACACAATAAATACAATCACAGTTATGTGCAGTCGTATCTGTGAATTTTTCAACATCAATTTTTACATTTGTTATAGATCGAAATCATTCCCATCGAATGGTGTAAAAAAGTAAAAAAAACAAAAATAAGTAGGTATGTTTTTCTTCTGGATTAACATTGTTCAAATACATTACTTATGACGTTTCACAATCAGTGTCAGTTTTTTATAACCTATATGATAATAAAAAAATTTAAATTCCAAAAAGACTGATTCACACCACTTAATATTAGTGAAAACTGGATTACTTGATTTTTCAAATGTACAGGATTTTATTGCACAGAAGTGTACATGAACTCCGTTTCTTTGATAATTGACATTTAGTAAAACAGGGAACCAATTTGATTTACTAAAAATTTGCGTTATTTTCAGAAACTCCTCAATATACTAATCAACCCAGTGCTTTCTATCCTGTCGCGCCACAGGAACTGTCTATATATTATCCCTTACCCAGGGAACCAGCCAGAAATGTATATGAAAGTCCTAGGCCGCAAGCCTTTCACTTGGAGCAGAAATTGCCGGAACATTATGCTCTCAGAACTCCATCTTCACATGGACACGTCATACATCCCGGGTCATTACCAATTAATCCACAACAAGCGCAACCTAAGGGTAAGTTATTTCTGTGTGAGTATTTAAAATAAAAAAATTAGTTCCGAAGGAGGTGGAATCTTTAATGTGACCCTTCCCAAGTAGCACAATTAATTCCTCAAGATATCCTGAGGATAAAAATTTAGGAATTAGTAAATATCTTCTAGAGGTCTGTAAGATGGGCAAATGTCAGCATATCAGTATTAAATAGTACTTCCCATGGTAATCGAAAAAAGCTATTAGTATAGAATCCTGTGAGCAGCCTTTTGCATACCTATAGAATTCCCATAGTAATCTTTAGGATATCTTGTCGCTTGCCGATATAAATGGTCCCGAGGACATCTTTATAGGATTTCTGTTAGATGTACCGCATCGATCCTGCAAACAGATTTTATTCCTGTAGTAATCTTTCGCGTATTTTATCGCTTACCAATATAAACGGTATTGAAAACATCTTTATAGGATTTTTATTAGATGTACCAACACATACTTCTTATAGAATTGCCAGCGGCAGCTGGTGAAATGTTGGTTAATCAAAATCTCAGTATGAGACATCAGGCCCAAACCAAACCAAAGATTAGAGATCGTTATAAGATTCATCCAAATAAATCGATGATCCCTGAGAGAATTTGAATGTTGCAGTAATGTTGTTAATGTTCTATAAATTCATGAGTATAAGATAATGCATGACTGATTATCGTCAGTGGTTTGTACGTGGCGTCATCTAGGAATAATTTCTGTAACAAACTACGTGGTAAGCCAACAAATTTGATGCATTAAAAGAATGTCTTCTTGCGATTTCTATAGGTGTTCTATTAGCGATAATAATAATATTTCCATTTTAATACTTTATTTGATCTCTGTAATACATAGAAAATTGAGCTGTATGGTAATTCCCTTTAGAACTTCTAGAAGATGTCTACAAGTATTCTGTTAAGGATAATAATACTATTTCCCTTTTAATACTTTATTTGATTTCTATAATACTTAGAAAATTGAGCTGTATGGTAATTCCCTTTTAGAACTTCTAGTAGATGTCTGTGGGTTAACAATAGTTGAAATTCCTATATAATGCCCAGTTTACATTTCCCCAGTGCATAAAAGTTGAGCACATATAAAGATTTCTCATTTTGATTTCGGAAGGACTTCTAGAGTACATAAATACAAGATATCCTCGTGCGCTGTAAATAGAACTTCTTAAAGATATCTTAAAGAATTCTGTGCTACTTGGGTTAGTGGATGTGAGAAGTCGGAAGAGTAGGCAAAATCGTGCTGAAGTTATGACAAGCATTGATATCATTAAACATATGAAAAGGGATGGTTTCCGTCCGTTTAGGGGTGGAAAATTTTTTTTCCTTGATCTGTATCCTCGAAAACGGAAGGGTAAACGTCTTTAACAAGAAAGAACAAAGGATACAATTTTACACCCCTCGACAGAGTAGATTCCACTCCTAAGGCTGGTTGTTATGGTCCGCTACCTGAATTTTAGCACTCTTGCTTTTTTTCAAGAAAATCGCCTCACATCCACTACCTGGAGCACCGCATAATTTGATTAGGATATTTTAAAGCATGGCAAACTTAACGTCATACAACAGATTTCAAACCCATCCTAGTTTCTGGAATAACCAATGCAATGTAGGGTTTAATGAGTCTTAATAGTCTTATAAAGTACTTCCAATATATATCATGTATTGCACATCATCAATGCAAGTATTCTGAAAAGGTACAAAATTAAATCAATGTGCTAATTCCCTGCAAAAGGTTTCTTTTGATGAAGAAATAATTCTTGTAAAATATTATGGAGGCAGGATAAAAGAGGAAGGGGTGTGCAGCGGGACACATCTCATTTACAATAATGCAAATAAATGGAATTGTTTAGCTGCTTTTGTAATAATAATTTTTTTAAATACTCTTGGAGACTTAAATTTTATAATAGCGCTTTCAAGAATGTTAGTATATAGAGAACCTACAGTTTTATAACAACACTATTTTGTATATCGTATTACTCAAGTTTATATAAGGTTACCATGGGTGATATTAGTTACCATTGTTTATAAGAGAAACTACATTGGTTTCTGCCATGTTGTTTTATTAAAATGAAGGAGACACCATTTATGGTCTCTTATCAGAACTTCATATTTAATACATATCGTCTGTGATTTTTATTAACCTAATATGTTTTTCCAGGTGGTAGTATAACTGCTGGTTATCCAGTAAGGAGTCAGCCCCAATACCAGCAAAGTGCTGCCCCCGCTTCATTATATACAACACAGAGTAGACCTCTGTATCAGTCGTCAGGGGCGCCTATGAATTATCCAACTAGGGAATAGAAGAAAAAGATTTGATCTAAAATGACCTGAAATGAAATAATTAAAGTGTTATTAAAGTGTATTTGAATGTATTGGAAACAAGATGTTTTATTGATGTTTCAGAAGAAAATAAATAATGTTGAAGATATCTATAACTTTATATATATATTTTCCTTATAATATAAATAACGGGTTATCTCTAGACAGTTTTGATTAGCGAAAAAATAATGGACACACATACGCTAAGACGTAGTCATCTGCACGAAAAGGTCCAATTTATTAATCACATCATTTCTTTTTATATACAGTCTAAGCATTGATTGCGAGAAACCCTCCAGGGTAAATGTAAGTTTTGTAAGTTTTTTTTTTGTAATTAAAGAAATAAATAAATCAAATAAATAAGTTTGCAATGAAAATGTTTAAATGCAATTTTGCTGTTAGGTACTTTTATTTAAAAACATTAATAAATGATTAAAAAATCCAATTCCGAAAATAATTGAAGAAATAAATTTTGAACAATCGGGGTGGTCGCTTATTCATTAAAAAATATGTTCATGCGCCCAAAGAAGGTTTTTGTGAGTTGAACTTTTTTTTAATATAAATTCATTTTATGTGGAAAAAAAAAGCTGCTACCGGCCACACAGAAAAAGTCTTAATTGATTTTCATCACAGCAAACTTTTGTAAATGTCTAAGAAAATTTGAGAACTTTCATTTGGCACTCGTTCCAACTGTCTAGGTAGGCGAGAGGGTGGGGGATTCCAATCTAATGTCTTTCGGTAGCAGAAAATGACCTTTATCTAGTGGCATCAGTTTCATTTCTCTAACCTAAAGCTAAAAAAACACGTTTTTAATGAGTCAGGAGTTGCCTACTTTAAAACAAACTCGTAGAAAAATGTCAGGTAACCATGAGCATTCTTATGCATGGCTGTGAACGAGCTTCGATTTAAAATTAAAATCATGATTCTGGCATCGAGGATTTCACGTAATCAACGCTCCTATTAATACGCTTTTCGGCATCGAAAAGATATTTACAGCAAAGGAACTGGCTCTATGTGCTTTCATAGATATAGACCCCAGTAGCACAAAATATTGGTCCTATATTGCACAGCTCTGGGCCCAATATTGTATCCGGGGCCAATATTGGACTGATTTAGCCGACGTTGGCCCAATGTTGGCTTAAAGTAGTTTTTCAATATGTTTTTGTCGATGTTGATCCAATATTGGTCCAATATGTAACATTTCTTACCAATGTGGGTAGCATATGTATTTCAAATACCATGCCAATATATGTTTGTCGATATTTGTCCAATATTGGTCCAATATGTAACATTTTCCACCAATATGGGTAGCATATGTAGTGGAAATCACATGCCAATATATCTTGCCTATGTTTGTCCAATATTGGTCCAATATGTAACATTTTTACCAATATTGGTAGCACATGTAGTGACAATAACATGCCAATATATCTTGCCTGTGTTTGTCCAATATGTAACATTTTTTACCGATATGGGTAGCATATGAAGTGAAAATAACAAGCCAATATATCATTGCCAATGGTTGACCAATATTGGTTCAATATGTAACATTTTTTACAAATATGGGTAGAATATGTAGTGAAAATAACATGCCAATATATCTTGCCTATGTTTGTTCAATATTGGTCCAATGTGTAACATTTTTACCAATATGAGTAGCATATGTAGTGACAATAACATGCCAATATATCATTGCCTATGTTTATCCAATATGGGTAGCACATGTAATGAAAATAACATGCCAATATGTTCTTGCCGATATTTGCCCAATATTGGTTCAATATGTAACATTTTTTACAAATATGGGTAGAATATGTAGTGAAAATAACATGCCAATATATCTTGCCTATGTTTGTTCAATATTGGTCCAATGTGTAACATTTTTACCAATATTGGTAGCATATGTAGTGACAAAAACATGCCAATATATCTTGCCTGTGTTTGTCCAATATGTAACATTTTTTACCAATATGGGTAGTATATGTAGTGAAAATAACATGCCAATATGTCCTTGCCGATGTTTGCCCAATATTGGTTCAATATGTAACAGTTTTTACCAATATGGATAGCATATGTAGTGAAAATAACATGCCAATATATCCTTGCCGATGTTTGCCCAATATTGGTTCAATACGTAACACTGTTAGCCAAAATGGGTAGTATATGTAATGAAAATAACATACAAATATAACTTGCCATTGCCAACATAGTTCTAAGGCTGGTCCAACACTGAACGCCTCTTCAAATTTTCATTCTTTTGATTTTTGACTAATCTGAAAGCTGAAGTTTACGATCTGTGTACTCTGAATCAAAATTTGGTGTCATGATTATTTCCAGAATATGTGTGGCAGGTGTATATCAAATATATTAATATGCACATGCGTTTATATATGTTCATTTTTTACTCAACATTACACCTATTTAAGGCCAACACAAATTCTCAATATATTTAATTGATAATATAGTACGATAGTATTGAATATAATACCAAAAATTTGTAGGTAGTATTGAGGCCGAAAAAAGTAATCGATTTTTTTATTAGTAGTCTGTTTTACGAAGAATGGTCTTCTGTACCTAAATGGGAGTTTTTTAATTCATATATAAATTAAATTATTTTGACAACAAACCATTGGTGGGCCGAATTTATAAAAAAAAAATTAATGAAGTAATAATTCGGTAATTTAACAATTAAGTCTTGCTATTCTTGCCTTTTACAAGTTTGACGTTGTTATATCCTTTTTCTGCTTCACTTAGAACGTAGTGAGACATAATAAAGTAATAAAACGATGTTTTTGCTTAATATGACAATGACATCGACACTAATAAAAAAAAGAGTAATTGATGTGCCACTGAATAGAATCATACAATAGTTACAACAGGAGCCCCACATTATTTAAAAGTTTTCCTATCTTTTCATTAAGATCGCTTTCTTTTTGATAAATCAAAAAGAACTTTTTGCTATTGATATATTTTAGTTTATTTATTGACAAATGATTGCAGCTGACATTGCTTAAGAAATGTTGCACTTTTTAATATTAACATCGTTGTTAGAGCTCTCCGATTAAAGAATATAAGTTCTTTAATCGGAGTTCGAGCTAGTTTGTATTTGCCGCGTTACGATATTATGGGTAACGAATGTCATGTGATCAATGGTATCGAAGATGGCGTGCGCGTGCATCAGTTGTTTAGACCTTTGTGGGATTGTTATTTTTTCAGTGTTTTTGACTGTTTTTCCTGTGTTTAATTTGATTTGATTGTTGGTAAGTACTTTTAAATATTTTTAAGCTGCAGTTGATCGTAGAGATGAAGTGAATAGGTTAGAATAAAAGATAATAATCTAAATAATGGCCTTCATTGCAAAAGACAATAGGGTATTACTGACACAGTTTAATACGACTGTTCTCGTGGTCGCCTAAAATTTCACAGTTTGGGATCATCGTTAAACTAATATCTATTCCGAGATTTATTCCATCTTTAATAAAATCAATTGACCTCTGTTATAAACCGCCATCACAGACAAATATAAGCCATATAACACTTATTTTCTCAAAGTAAGTATAGAAAATAAATTAGGTACCTTTATTACTTGCTTACTTGCATAACATAACTAGGTAACTTTGTTAATAGAATAATACTTTAGGGTGTGTTTTTAAAATCACCTCTGTGTCTGTAATCTGTAGTTACGTTTCTTAATGCATTTTGAAAAACTAAAGTCTGTACTATACGTACTATTTTTAGAATTTTAAAATAACAGTTAACAACAATAACAATAAAGTTAACAATACAATCAGTGAAAAAACAACAGCACCTAGTTTTGAATGTTCATGTCATTTTTGACTATAAAGAAAAAAATATAAAAAAAAATGCAAGTAATAATATACAGTGTGTCCCCGGATGGGGTACCGCACTCTTATAAACTTTCTTATTTTTGTTTTTTCGAGAAAAAGTCATAAAGTTTTGCTTGTCTTAGGAAGTCATGAACAGTCGTCAGACTTAAGATAAATTATACAGGGTATTCTAAAAATTAGAAAATACGAAATCAACTTTATAAGCAAACTACCTACCTGCCTTTTCATCCAATATATATCTACCAAATTCCATCCAAATAGGTCGATGAATAAAAGAGATATTTACATATTACCTACATGTAGGTACGAGGGTAGTTAATTGAAAATTATTAGTAAACAGCAAAAAAATCTTTTAAAAGTCTAACACATTTTTTTTTCCAGTTGATAATAAGTTTCGGTAATGTCTCAGAAGACATATTCCGCGAAATGGTACCTAAAGCGTATTACTAATAACATTTCCTCTAATACATATCACTATTTTAGATCACTTCGTTTTACCGTTGTGGAGGATCAAATGTTCACAAAGCAATTTATGCCCAGATGGAAAAGCTGCTTTCAAAGAAGTTTCTTTATTTTATTCGGGAGAAGAAAAAAAGAACAAGAAATCTTTCAAGGATTTGAAAATATATGATGCTGTAGACAGTAAGTAAATTATTAAATTCTCAACTATACATTTTCAATAATTTTAATTTAAGGGGCAGTTCGGCAACATTTTAATACAGTTACTGCCATTGACATAAAGAAATCAGTATCTGCATTCCTAGCAGGCGCAAAAGATAGAGATGGCCGTCGCCGTAGTCGCCTCAGGGATGAAGACATCACCGTAAAAAATATGATTTAAGAAAAAATTCAGTTTACCTCAATTTATAATAAGTTATACTTTTTCTTTTGACATAGAGGTATGACATTAAAATGATTAAAACAAATTGTTTTTTATTCAAATCTGCGTTTCATAATTATACAGGGTCTCCACGGATGGACTTAGGTATACTTATAAAAAATTTTATTTTCAGTTTTTCGAAAAAAATCATTCTTCATAATTTCTATTGCTTGTTATATAAATACGATTCAGGTTGAGAAACTTCTATTTTGTTTTACAGAGTGCGCAAAAAATATTAAAATGTAGATTTTCAAAATTAAAAATTTTGAAATTAAACTTTTTTGGAGCATTAAATTTAAAGAGCTTAGAAATAGTAATCGAAAAGCCAAATAAAGTTTTTTCATGGGAGTTATTATTAGTAAGATTATTGATATTAAAAATAGACTTAAAACGGATTTTTTAAAATTAAATGTGAGAAAGAAATATATATGTATTTATTTAACTTATTACAGTGAGGTAAATGACAAACAGTCTTGAAAAAATAGTAATCGACATTAAGATATGGAAAAAACAAAATCAATTAAACTTTTAGTATCAAATATCTTAGTAACAATAACTCCCATGAAATAAATTTATTTGGTTTTTCGATTACTCCTTCTAAGCTCTTTAATTTTAATGCTTCAAAAAAGTTTGATTTAAAAATGTTTAATTTTGCAAATGTACATTTTAATATTTTTACAACAAAATCGAAGTTTCTCAACGTGAATCATATTTTTGTAACAAGCAAAAGAAATGATGAAGAATGAGTTTTTTGCGAAAAACTGAAAATACAAGTATATATTTCGAGATATATTGATTTTATCATTATAAATACGTAAAAAATTCATTTTTCTAATTATGACATGTAAAATGACACTTTTCAAAACTGACGTAGTGTCAAAACGTACAATTTTTCATCACCAGTTAAAAGTTTAACTTTTCCTAACTGCAAAATTGGACATTTTGACTGGTGAGGAAAAGTTCTTAAAATTAGAAAATAATTTGTATGTAACACGTTACGAAAGACCATTTTGCGTAACTCGTGTCATTGCGGAACATCCACTCGTTACACAAAATAAAGTCTCGTAACTGGTTACATAAATAGCTATTAATGATTGTCTAAGAGAGAAAGAAAGGTCCGTCCGATGGGGAAATATTCACTATTTATGTCAACTTTTTTCTTAATCCAAATATTACCAAAAAAGATATAAGATTACCTAGTAATCTTCCAAAGTAAGACTTTGGGAAGATTGCTGGGTCCAATATTGTAACTTATACTGTAGGGCAAATATTGTTGGGCTATATGGCACCAATAATAAGGGCAAAGAGTATAGGACCTACATCAAATTCCTACGCTGGTCATATACAGAGTAGGGCACATAAAAGTTTACCCATTATTTTGCTTATATTTGAAATTTTTAAAAAATTTCAAATTATTGTCCCACGTACTTATTCCCGAAATTTTCAATTTTTCTATGAAAGGTGTAGGTATTTTGACCTAATATCTAGATATATTGTACGGTGGATAATATTTTGAAATTTTTTAAAATTTGAAAAATAACAAATAATGGGTGGACTTTTACGTGCCCCACCCTGTATAATACCAATGTAGAAGTTTGATGTAGGTCCTATACACTTTCCCTTATTGGTGCTGTATAGCTTAACAATATTTGTCCTATAGTAAGTTACAATATTGGACCCAGCTAGATATGCAATGTCGGTGGTATAATGTAGAACAACATTGGTCCTATATGTGACATTGATATGTGCCCAATGTTAACTTACAATCATGGGCCAATCTGACGAAAAGTTTATTGGCCCAATAACAACAAACCAATATTAGGCCAATGTGCTTGTGCTATATGTGCCCAATGTTAACTTACAATAATGGGCCATGCTTGAAAAAATCTGACAAAAAGTTTGTTGGTCCAATATCACCAAACAATATTGCGCCAATATGCTTGTGCTATATGTGCCCAATGTTAACTTACAATAATGGGCCATGCTAGAAAAAATCTGACGAAAGATTTCTCGGCCCAATATCACCAAACCAATATTGGGCCAATAATCTTGTGCTACTGGGGGAGGGTGCTTTTGACAACACCTCCTATGAATCCATACAAAGAGCCATGGAAAAAAGGGAAATACAGTCCCCAACAGTCAAATGGATATAATCCATTCTAAGAAGCAGAAAAATTACCACAGATATGGGGAACGAGTCGGCCACTGTGACTGCAGTTAGGGGCTGTCCATAAGGTGGAGTCTTATCACCCTTGCTGTGATCAATGATGGCCGATGATCTCCTCCATAAGCTGAGTGTTTCGTGTTCGCGAAATAGAAATTTAAAAATAATGCGCCACTTTATTTGAGCGACAGTGTTTGTATCGACCAATGGAATGCCTTGCCGCCAAAACCAGCGACCTTCCGAGAGATTTTGTGAATCTCTACTCAGTTTGCATTGAGAACTCTTGGTGTGTAGTCATGTAGTCAATGTACTGCTAATTCGGCAAGTTTATGCCAATCAATCCAGATTTAGTTCCCTATAACTAAATCCTATGGTGTGGGAGACATATCCAACCAACTAGTGAGAACACAGCTCTAGAGCTCCTCGCTCTGTGGACAATTTGCCGGCGACAGAGAAGCCTCGGAGTCCGCCACACTTTCATGTAAAAGTAAGGGATTACAAGGTAGGTCACACATGCTTTCCTGTTTAGCTCAGAATAGGTGGTCCTTCGTATTGTTAAAATTGTTATACTTTAGAAATTGAGAAGATAATACATTTGGTCTTCGAGCCACATTAGAACAGTCCTTTGGATGTTTTTTACGTGTTATTACAGTTCATTAAAGACAGCGTTGGCTTGGCTTTAAAATTTGTAAACAAACTTTAGTGTTGAATTCGTGCTATTGTGATTTTTAAGTGCGTGTAAATAAGCATTTTCTTGTTAAAACCGTTGCATTGCGTCATCGTTAAACCGTTGCATTCCAACAGGATTACGTCATCGGGTAAATTGTAGTTGTCCTTTTCTAGAAATTTTAAATTTAACGTTTTTATCTAGGGATTTAGTGTTCTGTCAGTCTGTTAATTCTAACAACTGTCATTTTTTGTATTTGTAACCTTTAAAAACGTTTATTTATTGTTTGTTGTGTTGATTTATTTTACTGTGTTTTTTAATTAAGCTTGACCATGGCTGCTTTAAAAGAAGCGATTGTATCTAGAAAAGTCGTAATTTCGCAAATTACGGAAATTTGTGAGTTAGCAAAACAAGCCAAATTGGACGAAAATATGCGAGTTTTGTTTAGAATTAAATATAGTTGTTTAGAATCTTTGTATGAGAAGTTTAAAGAGTTACATTTAAAAGTGTTATTGGCGTCCAAAGACTCTGAGTTTGAAACTCAAGACACAATTCGAAAAGACTTAAGAGGAAAACTATTTTGAGTCTCGCGTTGTTTATGAATCTTTATTTCCTCCGGTACTAGATGTTCCTACTTTATTGCCTACGGTTAGTGTAGAAACCGATTCTAGCCCTAGTGTTAATTTACCAAAATTACAGTTGAGAAAGTTTAGTGGTGAAACTCATGAATGGCAATCATTTAAAAGCCTTTATGATAGTTAGTTCATAACAAAAAAAAGTTATCGGACATCGACAAATTTCAGTATTTATTGCTTTCTTTAGAGGGTGAACCTCTCACATTAGTACAGTCAATTCCGTTAGACCCTGATCATTATGAAATAGCATATAAAGCTTTGTTGACACGCTATTCGAACAAACGCTTGTTAGCCAACAGCCATTGGCATATTTTGAAAAATTATCCTCCCTTAACGTCTGAAAATTTAAAGGACATTCGTGGTCTTGTGGATACATTTTCAGAAAACATAGCCATCTTGAAAAGGTTAGGTTTTGACGTTGCAGCCTGGGATTTTATTTTAGTAGATTTGTTGGCAGATAAGTTACCCCCTGCTACACGCAGACGTTTTGAATTACAGGGTGATGCTGCGGAAATTTCCACATTTGAAAATTTAACAGATTTTGTTTTAAAACAGAGTGTGTCGCTTTACAAACATTAGCTTCGTCAAAAGTATCGGGCACATCTAAATCAAAAGTGTCTAGTACAGCTACGACAAGTAGCAAACATCGTGTTTCGCAACACCCCAGAGCGGATGTTGATTTTCGTGCCAAGTCTTTACTTGTGCAAACTGATTCTTCTTTGTGTCTAGTAGTAGTAGTTCCCAGAATTCTGCGGGGAATTCTCCGGAAAATTGTTCTTTGTGCAAACAGGATCATTTGATCTATCGTTGTCCTCAGTTTTTGCCCTTGACCGCTAGAGAGCGTCATGCGGCTGTAAAACGTATTTGTTTGTGTTTCAATTGTTTAAAGGATTCCCATGGTGTGGGAACTTGTCCTTCGAAATCTTCTTGTTCAAAATGTCAGAAAAGACATCACACGTCTTTACATTTTAGTGAGATTACTGGTGGTAATCGTATAGAAACGTCAGGTACTTCCTCGACAACAACTGACAGTCCTAGTGTACATGTTGGTACTAGTGTGTTGCCTTTTCAAAAGGGTCAAACTGTGTTATTGTCTACTGTGTTGGTAGAAATTTTAGATGTGAAGGGACAGCCTCATGTTGTGAGAGGTCTTGTTGAGCCCGGATCAATGGCTAGCTTTATGACTGAATCTTGTGCTCGTAAGCTACAGCTACCTCGTGCTCGTTCTTCCATCCCCATTGCAGGGTTAGGGCAGATGTCTACAAAATCTTCCCTTGGTGTTTCTCATTGTTTGATTAGACCTACTGGCTCCTTGCAGCCATCCCTCCCCTTGGATGTGATTGTTCTCCCTACTATTTGTTCTGAGATGCCTTCGGCTACTCTCTCCCCTTCGAATTTAGCTAGTTTTAAACCTTTCAAGTTAGCAGATCCTTCGTGGCACCAACCTGGTCCCGTTGATTTATTGTTAGGTGCTGACATTTATTCCTCAATTGTACTTCCCGACATTGAGAAAAGTGATTTTAGTTCGTTAGTAGGTATCCATACCATATTTGGTGTGATTTTGGTTGGTCCTGCTTCTTATTCGAAACTGCCTCCGCCCGTGCAGGCTTTCTTCGCTTCTGTCGTTACGCCTTGTTTAGACGACACTTTAAAGAGTTTTTGGAAAATTGAAGAAGTTCCGGAAAAGGCTTCCATTTCCTTAGAGGAACAACAAGCAGAAAATAGTTTTGTCCAAACCCATTTTAGATTGTCTAATGGTCGTTTTGGGGTTTCTTTGCCCTTTAAAGCTGCAGAACCCACTTTCAGAAGCTCACGTGTTCTAGCTGACCGTCGTTTATTCTCTCTTGAGCGTAAGTTCGACTCTAACCCATTGCTTCGTGTGGAGTATGTGAACTTCATGAAAGATTATTTAGCTTCGGGTCATATGACCTTATGTCAAGTGCCTTATGAGGATTCGAACTCCTACGTTATTCCTCACCATTGTGTGTTCAAGGTTGAAAATAGTAAACCCAAAATTCGTGTAGTCTTTGATGCGTCTGCCAAAGATGCAAATGGGGTTTCTCTCAACGATTTCCTACTAATCGGCCCCAAGCTTCAGCGTGACATCGCTAGCATTTTCCTTCGTTTTCGTGCACATTCATTTGTCTTCACTTGTGATGTGAGGCAAATGTATCGTCAAATTTTAATTGCGTCAGGACACCAACGCTTTCAGCAGATTCGTTGGAGGTTCTCATCTTCGGACCCTGTCCAAACTTATTGTCTCAACACTGTAACTTATGGTGTCTCCTCAGCTCCTTTTCTTGCTATCCGCACCTTGCTGCAGTTAGCCGAGGAAGGACGCTCCCAGTTTCCTTTGGCCTCCCAAGCCATTGAGAACGACTTGTACGTCGATGACTTAGTTTGTGGTGCTAATTCATTGGAAGGCACCCTGGAACTCCAGAGACAGGTCAAAGAATTGTTTAGTTCTGGTTGTTTTGAACTTCGAAAATGGTCTAGCAACCATCCATCTGTTTTGGAAAATCTCCCTGAGAGTCATTGTGTAAATCAAAATTTGTCTTTTGATCTTGAAAAGGATAGTTGTATGAAGGTACTTGGTCTTCAATGGCAGCCTTCATTGGATTCTTTTGTTTTTGCAGTGAATCCCCGCGATTCTATTTGTTCGAAACGTTCGATTTTATCCGAAATTGCCCGGATATACGATCCTCTTGGTTTTTTGTGCCCTGTCACATTCTTTGCAAAACGCCTCATTCAGGTTCTATGGACTCTAGGCATTGGTTGGGATGATTCCCCTCCATGTGATGTCGTTTCCAGATGGCAGCAGTATAAGGATCAGTTGCCTTGTATTGCTTCGCTGCGAATTCCTCGTTTAGTTGTTGCGGATCTTACCTCCGTAGTTTGTCAACTCCATGCCTTTTGTGATGCTTCTGAGCTTGGTTATGGTTGTGTAGCCTATTTGCGTTGTGTTTACCCTAGTGGTAATGTTAGCGTTTCTTTTCTTTGTGCAAAGTCCAAAGTTGCTCCTTTGCATACTTTGTCGATTCCTCTTGAATTGTGTGCCGCAGTTTTATTGTCCTCTCTAGTCGCTTGGATTAGAGTAACTTTGAAACCTGTTCTTGAAATTGAAAATGTTTTTGCTTGGTCGGATTCCACCATAGTTTTGAACTGGATTAGATCTTCTCCACATCGGTGGAAAACTTTCGTGTCAAATAGAGTGAGTGTCATCCAAGACAGGCTAGCTCCTACTTGTTGGCACCACATTCGTTCTTGTGAAAATCCTGCGGATTGTGCCTCTCGTGGTCTTCTCCCAGAGGAATTTGTGTCTTTCCCCTCATAGTGGGCGGGTCCCTCCTGGCTAAAACTTCTTCCTGCGGAATGGCCTGTTGAAAGTGTAGAAATTGTTGATCCCCGTGTGGATGTTGAACAGAAGAAAACTGTTTTGGTTGCTCAAATTGAACCTTGTGTTATTGATTCTTTGTTTGTTCGTTTCTCATCTCTTCGTAAAATACAAGGTATTGTTGCTTATTGCCTTAGATTTTACAACAATTGCCAAAATCCAGAAAAACTTTCTGGTGTCTTGTCCTCGTTCGAGCTTCATCAAGCTCTCTTGTACATTGTGAAACTTGTACAGAAGCAGTCTTTTGCGAAGGAGATTTCGGCTCTTCGTAAAAAGAAGGAGCTTCCCAAAACCTTTTTGAAATTGTCCCCCTTTTTGGATGAGAAAGGGATTTTGCGTGTTGGAGGTAGAATCACTCATGCCAATCTACCCTTTGAAAGTAAGCACCCTGCATTGCTTCCTAGCACTCACGTTCTGTCAGAACTTTTGATCTTTCAGATTCACTACCAGAACTTGCATTCTGGCTTGAATACGACGCTGTATTTATTACAACAAAATTTTTGGATTCTTGGTGGTCGTCGTCTTATTCGTCGTTGTCTTGGTAAGTGTTACCGTTGTTTTCGTGTAAAACCTCCTTCGTTGCTTTCCCTATGGGTGATCTTCCTAGTGTGCGTGTGTCACAGGCCAAACCCTTTTCACAGGTAGGTGTCGATTTTGGTGGTCCATTTCACATTGTGCCTCGACACACCAGAGGTGCAAAAACCTCAAAGGCTTATCTTTGTTTGTTCGTGTGTTTGTCGGTGAAAGCAGTTCACCTAGAAATTGTTTCAGACTTTTTCTGGCGGCCCTGCGCCGTTTCGTTGCTCGTCGTGGTAGGTGTTCTCACATCTACAGTGATTGCGGTACCAATTTCACTGGGGCGGCTAGTGAATTGAAAGAAAACTTGAAGCTAGCTGCTGAAAGCGAAGCCATTACATGTCATTTCAATCCCCCGTCCGCGCCCCATTTTGGCGGAATTTGGGAAAGCGGTATCAAATCTGTGAAGACACACCTCTATCGAGTGATAGGTTTGCAAATTCTAACCTTTGAAGAACTATATACTTTGGTCACTCAGGTCGAAGCCTTGCTCAACTCGCGACCTTTATGTGCCCTGAGTTCTGACCCGAACGATCTTGGTTCTTTGACCCCTGGTCATTTTCTCACCCTTGAGCCTCTCACGGCACCCCCCGACCCTGATTTATCACATATAAATTTAGCGCGTCTGTCACGTTGGCAGCTTGTTCAACAGCTGCAACAAAGCTTTTGGAAAACGTGGAGCAATGAATACTTGCATCAGTTATACCAGAGAAGTAAATGGTACAAATCTCGCCGATTTGAAAATTTAGATATTGGGACTCTTGTCCTAATCCGAAGTGAATCTACGACTCCGCTTGCGTGGAAATTAGGTAGAATCGTGCAACTCCACCCCGGAAATGATGGGACATGTAGAGTAGCCACGGTCAAGACTACACAGGGAATCTTACAACGCCCTTGCATAAAATTATGCCCGTTGCCTTCGCAATAGCTTTTTTTTATCTTGTTTAGTTAATTAGATTTTTAGACTTAGTTTTAGTTGTTAGTTTAAAAAAAAAAAAACCCTAGCCATGCTAACGTTGTTTTTGGTGGGCGGTATGTTTCGTGTTCGCGAAATAGAAATTTAAAAATAATGCGCCACTTTATTTGAGCGACAGTGTTTGTATCGACCAATGGAATGCCTTGCCGCCAAAACCAGCGACCTTCCGAGAGATTTTGTCAATCTCTACTCAGTTTGCATTGAGAACTCTTGGTGTGTAGTCATGTAGTCAATGTACTGCTAATTCGGCAAGTTTATGCCAATCAATCCAGATTTAGTTCCCTATAACTAAATTCTATGGTGTGGGAGACATATCCAACCAACTAGTGAGAATGTAGAAGAACGCACTACCGGGCGTCAAAATGACGCGACACCAATTTATTTCTCAGGGGGCGCCAGTCGCGTATTACCCCGTTCTTCTACCTCCCAGGCGGGTTCGAGATAAGATGCACTTCGGTAGCCGAGTAATGGACCAAGGCTGCACTACCACAGATCGGAAACTACGCTCTCTCTGGACCCGAATTCCCTCGTTAGGGGTTTAGGCACCTCTTAATTTCCTGAATTTTTGCATAAAAAAATCCCAACCGAAGAATTTCTCTGCGGAGGGATTAGTTTTGGTACGCGAAAATCACGTTTTGGTCCATTAATAACGGAATATATTTCTCAAAAAACGCATAAAAAAATCCCTATCAAACCTCCGTAAAGCAACCAGAAGGTCGAACGTTAATGCGAATTAACTCGACACATCCGGTTTTCTATACGAAAGTTCCAGGGATTATAGACCGTCAACAGGCCTCAAGATCAATTAAGAAATATTAGTTCAAAGAATCCGTTTATTTAACAGAATTGGTTATACAAAATTCTCAAGATAAGAATCGTGCCTTCCCCAATCAAGGTAGTGACTTTCAGACCATACAAGCGAGAGCGCTCACGCTAACGATCGATTAGGTAGAAAAGATTCATACATACCTTCTCAGAATCAAAATGTGAGCTTTTAGAATCATTTCAGACTCTGGGTAAATGAATAATTAAGACTGACTGAAATTAACTTAAAAAAGTTTTACTAAATGAATTTAGTTTCGCTAGAGACTACCTAGCTTTAAAGTTCTTGTATCGTGGAGATTCACGTACTCAAACACATTCAGAGGACTTATTACTGCATAAGTTGAGTGGCGTTCGATCAGTCCACGACTTACTAACCCTTATCACAGTCGTTCAATATTATCGATTTGGCAGCGTCTCACCTTCGAGCGACTTTTAGGCAAAATTGAATTTTTGGATTTTTATGCACAAGGCGTTTTCCTCTATAACTTTGTCATTTGAAAAGCCCTGTTATTGGCTTTTCTACCATCGCTTTGTCTGGACCACTCAACGCGCTCGACCAAATTGCGAGCCGCTGGGTCAATCCAAACTCTTTCTATGCGAGAAACCGCCCTTGTACATGTGCATTGATTTTTATCAATTTTTGCTTATCGGCACTACGCCGGCTTTGACAAAATCTTCTATTTTGCCTTTTGGATGCAGTGCATCGTTAAAATTTTATGCTCATACTTTAGAATTGAGCTTTCAATGACCGTACCTCAAAGGTCAATGTCTTTGGTTGAGGAATAAAAAATAAAAAATAATTTAAATTATATTTTCGTGGTACTTTTTAAACTGACTTTGTGGTACTTTTGAAAAATCCATTTTAAGACCAATTTTAGCGTACTTTTGAAAAATCGATTTTCTAGCCAAATTTCAAGGTACTTTTGAAAAACTAATCTGCGGGTGAAATTTTGGCGTACTTTTGAAAAATCGATTTTCAAGCCAAATTTCAAGGTACTTTTGAAAAGTTAATCCGCGGGTGAAATTTTGGCGTACTTTTGAAAAATCGATTTTCAAGCCAAATTTCAAGGTACTTTTGAAAAGTTAATCTGCGGGTGAAATTTTGGCGTACTTTTGAAAAATCGATCTTCAAGCCAAATTTCAACGCAGTTTTGAAAAATTAGTCTGCAAGTGAAACTTTGGCGTACTTTCGATAAATCGATTCCTGGGCCAAATTTTGACGCCCTTCCAAAAATATTATTTTTCAAAGTCCAATTTATGGTACCTTTGAAAAAGTATATTATTCATAAATCTTTGTCATTATATACTTCTACTCTCATATTCTGAACCAAAAACATTTTTCCTAAGTGAAAATTCGGTGTTTCTTCGAATTTTCACCTGGTCATTCCCAACGCCTTATAGAACCCAAAACGGTCCTTATGGACTGATCTGCGCCTCTGCAGACTCCCAAAAATGTCTTTAAATGAAATTTTTGCCTAAATCGAATTTTGATTATGTCTTCAACTTAGGACGATTTTGGAGAGTTCTACAACACTCCCCTCCTTTGGTTGAATCTTTTCTACTCATCGATTGCCTTTAATTTCCATATTCACTTGTATGTCTGTATGCCTTCATTTGACGGTCTGACCTATGGTACAGATGTTTAAAAATAACGGCCTTAATTGGGGCAGACGGCTGATTCGCCTATCTAACTTAAAAATAAATACATTTTTTAAACAATACGCCAAGTTGATACAACATTTTTATCAACTTAATTACACCCGCGTCGAGGTGCGAAGCGAAGCGAAGCGTAACACAATTTTGATTAGCGTCCACTCTCACTAATTCGTTGCACTCGCTTTTTCGCCCTGGTCTCGTTCTTGCTTAACTTCGGTCCTTTCTAGAAGAAGCTGTCTATATCTCCATGCCGCAGCTTGGACGGTCCTCGCCTTTGAGTTCCAGACTTCACCATGTCGCGCCCTTGCGACAGGCTGGGTCATCTTTCCATTTCTGCACATGGAAAATGCAGTTCTTCAACTAGATTGACTTTTTAGCAAGTCGTCGACTGGGACGCGTCGACTAACAAACACAATGTGTTGAAGCGTCTTCTTGAGCGAAGAACGGCTTCTGAAACTCGTAGTTTCCATTTGGGGTATACGTTAATTTTGTTGACTTAAAATGATTAAAATAGAAGTTGTCTTCTTGCATAAGAAAAACAGCTTCCGAAACTCGTACTGATTCGTACTTATGCCTATGTCCATTACTCGAACTTGGCGGCTCTCGCTCTTGAGAAGCTAGGCTTACCGGATCGCGCTCTTGCGTCGGGTTCGCCGTCTTTCCATGTCTGCTCATGGAGTAGACTTTAAATTTTCTATTCGACCGCATATAGGTCAAAATCGCTACTTAGAATTTTGAGAAAAAATATAAAAAAAAGCGAAAACGGCTATTAGCCGTGGTCGACCTCGGAAATATCTAGAGGCGACTCTTCTATGTCTGGCTCATCTCGAGCATCATCGGGGTCTCGACTTATTACATCCGGGTCATCTTGAGCACCTGCGGGAACATTGATTTGAACTAGTGTGGTATCGCTACGTCGCTCTGACCTGGGCGCGATCTCATTGTCTGATGAGGAAGCGTCGTCACTAAGATGAGTTTCATCCGGACTATCTTCTGATTCTTCAGACAATTCCAATTCAACTTCGGGATCTCCCTTAGGTGCCGGCCTGATGGCATCGACATGTAATCTCGTCGAAATTACCCCCTTGTGAATGAGGTAAACTTCATCGGACAATCTCTTTAAAACCTTGTGTGGCCCACTCCACGACGGTGTGAAGGTATGATCCTTCCTGATCCTTTTAGTCATTACCATATCTCCCACTTTATATACTACCGGCGTTACCGCCACTTTGGGCGCGTAACGCCATTGGTAATTTGTTTGATTTCTACGAATCTCCTTGACTCTTTCAAGGCGGGGAACGTCCGCTTGATTACGACGTTCTTGTCTATAAGCGAACATATTCCAATCACCAATCTGCGGTAATTCATAGCCGAGTACTACGAAACTGGGCGTATGCCCCGTAGCGGCGTTTTTTCTTGTTCTCAAGATATATGCCATCTGACTAACATGTCGATCCCACTCGTCGTTGGGTGAACCATATAATAAGGTTTTTAAGATCTTCTTAGCTTCTTGCACCCTCCTTTCTATTGGATTGGCCTGTTGGTGGTAAGCTGCTGTGAAGAATCTTTCAATATTGTTACGTGTACAGAACGTATCGTAAAAGCCGGAATTGAAGTGGCCTCCCTGGTCGGAAATGATGACCCTCGGAACGCCATATCTCGCCACTAGTTCCTCTTCGATAAATTGTGCTATTGTTTTTCCACTGACTTGGGTGAACGCCTTGGCTTCGACCCACTTACTAAATACATCCTCTACCATTAATATATATCGGTTATCTGCATCTTTGGTTCGCTGAAGCGGTCCTATTACATCGACGCTTAGAACTTCGAACGGATGCGATGGAGCATGGCTTCTGAGAGGAGCCTTCGGTTGTGACTGTCTGCTTTTTACGGAATTACAAATAATGCACTCATTTAAATATTTGTTAACTAGTCTCGACAAATTATTAAAATAATAGCGGCCCGAGATGATTCTAACAGTTTCATCGCGGCAGGGGTGACCTACTTCCGGTCGGTCGTGAAAATGAGATATTATTCTCATGACCATACGTTTTGGTACGTATAATTTTTCTTTGACATTTTCGCCTCTCGTCCAAAGTGTTCCGCCTATCACTTGTCGTGTATTGACGAATTTCACCTCTGCCTCGGTTTTATTTGCTTGTCGCACTAGAGTATTCCATCGTTCAATTTGGTCTTGGATATCTCTGGAGTGCGTTTGCGCTTCTCTGACCTGATCGTTTAATTCCAATGTGGTAATCACTGATATTCGTTCCTTGTACGAGAATTTTGGTGGATACATTCTCTCCTCTTCGTCGTCTGCTTCGACGTTCGGGCCTTGAGGATTTCTGCTCAAATAGTCCGCCAGTATGTTTTCTTTACCAGGACAATGCTCTATCGAGAAGCTATATTCTTGAAGTAATAACGACCATCGTGTAAATTTGGTCTTTTCATCTTTATGCTTATTCAGCCATAGTAATGCTCTGTTGTCAGTTCTAACGATGAAAGGATGGTCTGCCAAATAAATTTTATATTTCTTTATATAGTTAACGACGCTCAGGCATTCTAACTCGTTTATGTGATAATTTCTCTCTGTTGGAGACAGCGTATTGCTTGCATAAGAGATGATGTGCTTCTGGTCGTTATCCCCTAGCTGATAAAGGACGGCCGATAATCCTATCAGGGATGCATCGGTTTGTAAAATGAACATTTTGTTAAAATCGGGCCGGTGTAGTCCTAGTGGTTGATTCAATACTTCTTTTAGTAAAATAAAAGCTTCTTGGGCTTCCGGATTCCACTTGAAGCGCCAGTCTTTCGAGAGTAGTCGGGTCAAGGGCTTAGTAATTATTGCTACATTAGGGATATATTCACGTACCCAATTACATAGGCCAAGGAAACTCTGAAGCTGGCGCCTCGTCGTAGGGGCCGGATAATTTTGTATCTGTAATATGTGTTTTTCTAACGGCTGAGTGGTGTTGGCATTTATTTGATGCCCGAGATAGGTTATGCTTGACGTGGCTACCACACATTTTTCCGGTGACACCTTTAAATTATGTAAACGCAGGCGTTCAAAGACGGCTCTCAGATGATTTACATGCTGATTTATGTTTTCACTATAGATGATAATATCATCGAGATATACTTTGCAGAAATGATGCAAGTAGCCGGTCAATACGTCTCTTGCCATAAATTTTTGGAACGTACATGGAGCGGTCTTCAATCCGAAAGGCATCACGTTAAATCGGTAAGATGCTCCATCCAATGTTGTAAACGTAGAATAATTTTTTGACGACTCCTCAAGAGGGATTTGCCAATATCCGCTCTTGAGGTCCAACACCGTAAATATGTTGGCGTTTCCTAGATCCTTTATACTCTCGTATATCTTAGGTAAGACGGATGCTTCGTCTTCCGTTACTTCATTTAAGTGGCGATAATCAATGCAGAAGCGAGGCTTCTTGCCGGGCCTTTCTATTATAATGGGAGGCGAACTGTACTGAGCGGTACTCGGTTCTATAACTCCGGCTTTCAGCATCTCTTCAATTTGATCGTACATAACTTTTTTCTTAGTAGGAGACATAGGATAAGGTTTGATATTAAACGGGCGGTCGTCTTTAACTTTTATTTTATGTTTCGTTGTCACCGTGGTAGCTTGGGTAGGCACCGCGGTGAACAATTCAGCGAATTCCTCGAATAGAGGTTTTAAATTATCGTTTCCGATGATCAGTTCTTCGGGAAGCCGGCATTGCTTCCTTGCTTGATGTGCCGCTTGATTTCAGAAGACGGTTATTCGCTCTTCAGTGCCGACGTAGACACATTTACGTTGATAATCGAATACGACATTGTGGGCATATAAAAATGGGGCTCCCAGAATGAGCTCTTCGTTTAAATTTTGAATGACCTGAAACGTGGTCTGAAAGGGTACATCTAGTACATTAACATTTATGGTCGTAGTCCCGAGGGATTCTACTAAACCATCGCCACAAGCCATAACAAACGTTTGGGGAGCTGTAAGTTGATCAATGTCGTTCAAAAATTTCGGTTGGATAATATTCCTTGTCGAACCTGTATCCAATAAAGCGTTAACCGCTCGATTATTAATTATAATCTTAATGCGAGGCAGAGGGAAAGCGTCGCTAGTTTGATTGATAGATTCTAATGGAGTGAATCGGTGGGGAGATAGGTTGACTTCTTGATCCTTAAACAGGTAATTAAGGTCAGGAAGGTCATCGAAGTTTTTTAATTTAAACTTCTTGCTTCGGAGCTTCCCCGAGGGTCGCTTCGAGCCTGGTGGGGCCTGGTAGGCGGGGCTGGTACAGTTCGGCCTGGGCCATCGCCTCTGACCCCCGCTTGGTTTCCCGTATTCATATTACGATAGGGATTGTTTGGGCATTCCGCATGAAAATGCCACTGCTCCGTTGGGCAATATCTGCAAGGGCGATACGGGACTCGGGAGTTCCTTACGTCTCCAGTACCCCTTCTCGGTATATCCCCTCTGGGCAGCGAGGAAATATTATTTGCAAAATGCACCCTTGGTGCTGGCGGATTATCTCTTCTTTGAGATCCATTGAATGGTGTCCTAGATGCACCAAAGGAACTGGAGGACGGCTTCGCTAATGCGGAGGGTTCCGTTCTCCAGTTACTGCTCGATTGCTGATTCCCTTGAGCTGAAGCGGTAGAGGTGGACGCTTCTTGGTCCTTGCTTTTTTTTACATTATGCAGAGTCTCGAATTCTTTATTCTCATCCATGATTTTGGCCATTTGTTCGGTCATCGTCACTAGTGTATTTGTATCTAGTATGACGGCACTCTTTAGGAGCATTTTCATATCAGGTCTCAACTGATTGAAGATGGTAGCCGCCTTCATCGCCTCCGGCTTAAACGGATCGATTCTCTTGAAGAGGCATACCTTCCTGGAAATAAATACTGACGTATTTTATATAGACGGTCGTTATCCTGCGTAATTCGTACTCGGACGAAAAATTCCTCCATATGATGAATGAAGGTTTCAGGGTCTTCGTGTTCGAAGCCATGAAATTCCGCATTTGGATGCTTCGACCGATACTTATGCTCGTGCGTGGCTTCGCTTAGAGCTTTGGCAAGACCTGCTGCCATTTGGGCGAACGCTTGTTCTGAGGAGGGCTGTATGACTCCTTCAGTGGTACTCGGGCCTACCCCCGAACTACCCAGTACATCCTCCGCGCACGGCCTCTCTAACCCTCTAGAGACGTTGTCCATCACAGATGTCGGCTCGTCGTAAAACTGGAAAGGCGTTGATTCATCCATATCCTTTCCAGAAAGCCCTGCTGACTAACAACGCCCCACGTTGGGCGCCATGTAGAAGAACGCACTACCGGGCGTCAAAATGACGCGACACCAATTTATTTCTCAGGGGGCGCCAGTCGCGTATTACCCCGTTCTTCTACCTCCCAGGCGGGTTCGAGATAAGATGCACTTCGGTAGCCGAGTAATGGACCAAGGCTGCACTACCACAGATCGGAAACTACGCTCTCTCTGGACCCGAATTCCCTCGTTAGGGGTTTAGGCACCTCTTAATTTCCTGAATTTTTGCATAAAAAAATCCCAACCGAAGAATTTCTCTGCGGAGGGATTAGTTTTGGTACGCGAAAATCACGTTTTGGTCCATTAATAACGGAATATATTTCTCAAAAAACGCATAAAAAAATCCCTATCAAACCTCCGTAAAGCAACCAGAAGGTCGAACGTTAATGCGAATTAACTCGACACATCCGGTTTTCTATACGAAAGTTCCAGGGATTATAGACCGTCAACAGGCCTCAAGATCAATTAAGAAATATTAGTTCAAAGAATCCGTTTATTTAACAGAATTGGTTATACAAAATTCTCAAGATAAGAATCGTGCCTTCCCCAATCAAGGTAGTGACTTTCAGACCATACAAGCGAGAGCGCTCACGCTAACGATCGATTAGGTAGAAAAGATTCATACATACCTTCTCAGAATCAAAATGTGAGCTTTTAGAATCATTTCAGACTCTGGGTAAATGAATAATTAAGACTGACTGAAATTAACTTAAAAAAGTTTTACTAAATGAATTTAGTTTCGATAGAGACTACCTAGCTTTAAAGTTCTTGTATCGTGGAGATTCACGTACTCAAACACATTCAGAGGACTTATTACTGCATAAGTTGAGTGGCGTTCGATCAGTCCACGACTTACTAACCCTTATCACAGTCGTTCAATATCGATTTGGCAGCGTCTCACCTTCGAGCGACTTTTAGGCAAAATTGAATTTTTGGATTTTTATGCACAAGGCGTTTTCCTCTATAACTTTGTCATTTGAAAAGCCCTGTTATTGGCTTTTCTACCATCGCTTTGTCTGGACCACTCAACGCGCTCGACCAAATTGCGAGCCGCTGGGTCAATCCAAACTCTTTCTATGCGAGAAACCGCCCTTGTACATGTGCATTGATTTTTATCAATTTTTGCTTATCGGCACTACGCCGGCTTTGACAAAATCTTCTATTTTGCCTTTTGGATGCAGTGCATCGTTAAAATTTTATGCTCATACTTTAGAATTGAGCTTTCAATGACCGTACCTCAAAGGTCAATGTCTTTGGTTGAGGAATAAAAAATAAAAAATAATTTAAATTATATTTTCGTGGTACTTTTTAAACTGACTTTGTGGTACTTTTGAAAAATCCATTTTAAGACCAATTTTAGCGTACTTTTGAAAAATCGATTTTCGAGCCAAATTTCAAGGTACTTTTGAAAAACTAATCTGCGGGTGAAATTTTGGCGTACTTTTGAAAAATCGATTTTCAAGCCAAATTTCAAGGTACTTTTGAAAAGTTAATCCGCGGGTGAAATTTTGGCGTACTTTTGAAAAATCGATTTTCAAGCCAAATTTCAAGGTACTTTTGAGAAGTTAATCTGCGGGTGAAATTTTGGCGTACTTTTGAAAAATCGATCTTCAAGCCAAATTTCAACGCAGTTTTGAAAAATTAGTCTGCAAGTGAAACTTTGGCGTACTTTCGATAAATCGATTCCTGGGCCAAATTTTGACGCCCTTCCAAAAATATTATTTTTCAAAGTCCAATTTATGGTACCTTTGAAAAAGTATATTATTCATAAATCTTTGTCATTATATACTTCTACTCTCATATTCTGAACCAAAAACATTTTTCCTAAGTGAAAATTCGGTGTTTCTTCGAATTTTCACCTGGTCATTCCCAACGCCTTATAGAACCCAAAACGGTCCTTATGGACTGATCTGCGCCTCTGCAGACTCCCAAAAATGTCTTTAAATGAAAATTTTGCCTAAGTCGAATTTTGATTATGTCTTCAACTTAGGACGATTTTGGAGAGTTCTACAACAAGAACACAGCTCTAGAGCTCCTCGCTCTGTGGACAATTTGCCGGCGACAGAGAAGCCTCGGAGTCCGCCACACTTTCATGTAAAAGTAAGGGATTACAAGGTAGGTCACACATGCTTTCCTGTTTAGCTCAAAATAGGTGGTCCTTCGTATTGTTAAAATTGTTATACTTTAGAAATTGAGAAGATAATACACTGAGTAATTATGGCTTCAACATTCAGGGCTATGCTGATGACCTGGGCATTACTGTTAGAGGCAGGAATGAGGTTATGATCTTAAACCACATGCAAATTGCCTTAAACATAATATCTAAATGGTGCTCGTCAGAGGGTCTTAGTGTCAATCCGAGCAAAACAGTTATTGTTCCATTCACCAAAAGGAAAAAACTAAATTTGAGAGCTCCTCTGTTAAATGGAACAGTACTGAGTTTTCCAGCGAAGTCAAGTATCTAAGAGTAATCCTGGACCAAAAACTTACCTGGAACTCACACTTAGAAAGAACACTTACCAAAGCAACAACAGCTATTTGGACGTGCCGTAGGCTGTTTGGGAAGACTTGGTCTGAAACCAAAAATGATACATTGGTCCTACCTTTCGGTTGTCAGACCCATGGTTACCTATGCATCATGTGTATGGTGGCCAAAAACAGAAGAGAAAATAGCACAAGGAAGTTGCAGAAATTGCAACGCCTTGCCTGTCTAAGGACTACAGGAGCAATGCGCTCGTGTCCCACAGCAGCTATGGAGGCAATGCTCGACTTGCTTCCTCTGCATTTGCATGTAAGGAAGGAGGCAGCACTTAGTGCCTTAAGGCTGCATCAGGCACTTAAATTCAGACCAGGCGACCTGGTTGGTCATTTAAGGATTCTGAAGCTAATCCAATTCAAATCTATGACCAAACCCACTGACTCGATGCCAGTCAAGCATTACTTTGACTGCCCATTTGATGTGCTGATTGAAAGCCGTCAGGTGAGCAGGGTCGAAGTACTGTGGTTGGAGAAAGAGTCACACATCTGGTACACAGATGGATCCAAGATGGACAAAGCGGTTGGTGTGGGCATAGCAGGGCCTAAATGCAGGCTATCTAAAGCCCTTGGTAACACTCCAACCATCTTCCAGGCAGAAATCTATGTTATACATCAATGTGCCCAGGAATGCCTAAATAGAGGCATTCGAAGGGCAAAGATCTATATACTTTCAGATAGCCAGGCAGTATTAAAGGCTTCCAGGTCCTATACTTTTGCAAAAATTGCCTGGGAATGCAGACAATCCCTCAAGCAACTGGCAAAAAACAACAAGGTTACTTTGATGTGGGTGCCAGGGCATGAGGGATAATAGAAGAAAATTAATTGGCTGATAGTCTCGCACGAAAAGGGGCTGAAGCCCCATTTTTTGGACCCGAACCGTTCTGTGGCTTATCAAAGAGACACATAACGGAGGAGGTCCTAAAATGGGAAAAGGAACAAAAGGAGTCCTACTGGAGGAATACTCCAGGCCAAAGACGAGCGAAAAGGTTTATAACCTATTCAACAGAGAATGCCACAAGACTTCTCGAACTTGAAAAGTCCGACCTAAGGCTGATCACAGGCCTTCTAACTGGCCATTGCCCTTTGAGATATCATCTCAATAACATGCGGGCATGGCAGAAGATGACAAATGCAGATACTGTGAAGCTGCAACTGAAACTGTGGAACATATACTTTGTGAATGCAAGGTACTAATCCGCATTAGGCTAAAGTACCTAGAACAGGTGGAATTAATGCCTGAAGACATGGAGAAATTAGCTCCCAGGAAAATCGCAAGCTTTGCAAAAAGTCTTGGAATCCTGGGCAACAACTAGTTGCAGGGTAATTCATAAAAGACCTTTTAGGTCGAGGTGAAGAAAGGTCAACCCAAGGCCAAGTGATCCCTTAAACAATCCACAATACGCCTTTTTAAAACATATGTAGTGAGACAAATGATTCTAACTAAAAAAGAAAATGTAAACCAGAGTAATTTCTCTGAGTACTACTTACTCACAAAGCTGGCAGAATTATACTGTATAGTACTTTGTTATGTACTAGGGCTTGTAAGTGTATTGTTTTGGACAAGGATGCAGTTAGAACTAATCGAGATTAAGAATTAGAGCCGAGTTTCATATCACAACACACCAAATCCAAAGATAAGGCTGTCCGGAAGATGGTTACACATTTTGGAAAAATGCAGACAACATCCATGCCCACCGACATTCCCACTGTCAGAGCTAGGGATCAAGGCTGTCTAGAATGCATGTGCTTTCTATTTCCACCAAAATCAAAGAAATCAGTTTATATTTTCCAAGTTCAAATAAGAGTGGACTAGGCCAAGAACTTTTTAGACGAGGAGATAATTAGTAAAACATTCACTAACCTAATGTTGGTATAGACATCGGCCATTAGTGCTGACAAGTTATATATAGACAATAAACTAAACAAACACTTCTTTTGTTAGATGTCGAAGATTCTTATTTCGTTAGTCTCCATGAAACCTGCTGTAATTACGGAGATGATTCTAACACTTTTTATTTAATATGGAATGTCCACTTTCTAATAATGTGCAAAAATACGTGTTAATTCAATTTTAATCAACCTTAATTTAATATATGGCCAGTGAGTAATTTGCATAAAATCGATTCGGTTAAAATGGAGTTTTTTTAATAACTCATGTAAGATCTAAATCTGATAATTGGTACACCTGTGCAGAAGCAGAATTTTATAAGGAATATTTCCTACTGTATTGTTTTTAAGCAGACTGCCCCTAATAGCACACGATGTCCGCCGGACGTCCCTTTTATGTCCATTTAACGTACTGATGTCCATGGACATAAACGGGACGCCTACCGGACGTTTATCATTGGATTTACTTTGAAATTGTACGGAATGGACGTCCTCTGTATGTCTATTTTATGTACGGGAAGTATGTACATTTTATGTCCATATAGGGACAGGAGATGGACGTCCTTTTCGTGTCCGTTGATTTAAATATTATATTTTTGCAATAAATGATAATATCTCCATACCGCTTTCTCTCCTACACGTTTCCGAAATATGTATACATACCAGCGAATAGCATACTTAATGTCCAACATATGTGCCGCAACGGACGTCCTTCGGCAAGTACGCACATTTTAGGATGCCCGTCGGATGTACTTTGGACCAAAAACGAACGTCCATCGGATGTACTGTATGTCCGTCGAGGACGTCCTTCAGATGTCCACAGGACAATGTTGTGCTATTAGGGGCATTTGTAACATAATGCTAAATATAACTAAAGAAATATATGTTATAACTAAAGAAAATCTTACCAAAATCCAGAGGTTGGCATCAATGCACTTTCACTTGTGTTGCAATTGAAAATAGGTAGGGTTAAAAGTAATAATGGGAAAAGATATTGCATATACGCAAACACAAACACACTCAATTTGGTAAAACTGGCTATAATATTCAGAAAGCATATTACTCTCCTATAGAAACTATCTATCTATCTGACTATCAAAAAAACTATATAAAAATTCGAACAGAATAAATTAAATTTTAACACATGTAGTGACATCTATTTTTAAGCTACCTACCCAAATATCATTTAGATAGAATAAGTTAACTACTTAGATATAATTTGAAATTAATTATACATGGTCCAAAGACCTACACTTACACTATCCAGTTATTTTCATTAATAAAGACAGGACAGTGAAAAGCTAAAGGAATTGCAATAAACTTTGCATGTTGTAGATACCACACTAAAGATGTTGATGATTGTTTATTTATGGCATATGTAGATTAATTATTATACACATTTAATAATAATGAAATTAACTTTATTGAATCAACAAACTGATTCAATACACCATTGACTAAGGTCTTTCGGCCCAGAAAAGCCATATTTCTTAAATTAAACATTCCTTGAACCTTAAACTAATGCACTAAAAAATTTATTTATTTATTTAAATCATGAATCAACTATCAGCTTCTTTTTCACCAATTTTATCGGACATTCCTGAAATATAAATCTTAAGGCATAATTGGGAACATTTACATGCCAAGTGCCAAAGAACAGAAAATCCCTTTTTGCCTGAAATCATAGTTTTACAAGTGCTTCTCTCTCTCTATAGTTTTGCGAAAGAAAACAATAATTTCCTATATACTTAGGACTTACTCCTGTACGTAATACAGCTCACTGACTATAGTTCACTGTGAACCTGAGATCCACATTCAGGTTACTAGAAGCAGTGAGCTGTCTTATATACTGGAAGGAGCTCTAACAATAGGAAACGATCGTTTTCTTTTGCAAAACTATAGAGAGAGAGAGAAGCATGTATGAGGAGGCTACTCTGCCTCCCCCCACCCTTAAGCGCACTCTCTAGTATGTTATTCAGGTCAGTGATTAGAACTAAACAGACTAGCAGATAAAATGAAATATTCATAAAATTATTTGATCCCGTCTATACTGCTTTTTCATATTAGTATCTCTCTTGGAAGACAGATGTTGGTAAGGGTCTGACAAAAATTAATTTCGATAGACAACCCACACAGCAGAAGCAGATTCTTAACATATATATATATATATATCACATTCCTCTAAGTATATGGGATGTACTTAGTATATGCAAATAAGGTTCAAATTGTCTGCAAAACAGATGTCATTTGTCTCACCCCTGCGGATCCTATATACGTACTTAGCAGATACCTATGAATAAAATATTATATTTGGGTACATTACATATGTACTATGTGTGTCCAAAATATATACGCACGTTTTTAAAGTATGATATGTATATACGCGCATGTACATGCATAAAACATCCAGATATAAATGTACCTCTGATTTACTTTTGGAGGTATATACAGCATAACGACATATTTGTCAAGTAAATATTAGATATATTACGAGTAATCAGTCGCCATTAGGCATCTCTGAGAGTGAGAGACGTCACACTGTCGCACACAATTAAAGAAATATGTTTTGTGCCCATCCATCCTGTAATGGAGGGACCATCTTGTTGATCACGGTAACCTCTACGCCAGGTAAGTATATGCTTTCTACCTTCGTAGTATGTTGCCTCTTCTAGCTAAGGCTCTCCATCAGTAGATGCCTGCCTTGAGTTATATTAGTATGCTTTCTATTTGCCAATGTTGTCTATTCGATAAAGTTAGTTCGATGTAAAGCTGCAGCTTGCAAATTAAATCGATGGTGCCATCTAGCGGATTATAGATGTAACTTCCAAGAGTTCAAACTAACAGCCATTATATATACATACAAAACATATACATACAAGTATGTCCTAACTATGTGGGTGGTAGGCATATGTGGAATATATGCATGTTTGTATGTAGTAGGTATATACATATTAAATATATACACGCAAGTATGTCTTAGGTATATATGTTTTAGACATATACAGAATATATACTTGTTGGTCTGTACTGGGTATGTACATATGGAACATATACATAATGGCAGGTCGTATGTATATACGTAAAAAGATATTCATATACAAGTATATTGTAGGTATATCCAACAAAGTAAAAATACATATGTGTATATTATAAGTACATACAGAACCGAATATACCCCCATGTATATTTTATAGATATACCATTCTAATACGGTATATATTTTTCATATTATGGACCTAAACGGTATATACATATCATGTCGAATGCTATATGGGAAAAGAGTTAGTCAAACAGTGAGTGCATGTGCTGATGGAGATTTGCCCATGCCTTAACAATATTTATATTTTACCACTGCCTTAATTCCTTTGCTATCATTTTACATCCTTACGGTTATGTACCATAGGTATTTAATGAAATGAAATAATTACCTATAACTATAATCACAGATTGTAGACTATTAGTGCAGGCAAATCCAGATTTGAGTATGAACTATCTGGGGACAGCTATTTCTTTATCGAAATGGATAGCTTTATTCATGTAGAATGAGGGTATAAAAGTCCCGAAAAATCCCAATATGAGCTAAAGCCACCATTTAGAAAAAATGGCCGCCAGAACCGTTTCTTTTAGAAGGACATATCTCAGTGCTCCGATTTTAGATTTCTTTTTTTTGTTCTCCCCTTTTTATGTACAATCGAAAGTGTTATTACATCTTTGGGCATAAAATAGAAGATAATTGAAGAAAATAAGACTTGAGTTCTTGGAAATTATAAGGTGTCCAATTAGTGCTTCTTCGGAAGATTGTGCAAAAACGGGTAGCTTTATAAAAAAACTTTTTTAACAAAACTTTCAACGTTTCATCTCTACTACAACGTGAAATTATTTTCAATTATACAAGGTATCATAAAAAGGAGTTACACAAGAAGGTATAATTTTTTTAATGGAATACCAGCTAATGTTTTGGCGCCAGTTAAGCCTCTAAGGGTCCTGAATTACACCCTAAAATTTTTTGCCAATCGAATGCAGCGTTGCCAAGTTATAATTTTTTTCCTGTTTTTTTGGCAAATTACAAAAATTTTTTTACTACCATATCTCCGCGATTTATTAATTGTTTTTTTTTAAAATGTAGGGTGTTATTCGATAATGATGCATTTACTGAAAAACATTTTTGAAATAAATTATTATTATACCGGGTGTCCAAAATATTTGTTTACATTTCTTGTTATTTAATTATTATTTTTCTCAAATTTTTTAAATGGAATGTCTATATTTTTTTACATGGATGAATGAAGCATACAATTCCTCACATTCTAATAAGTATTATACACTTAATTTTTATTTCAAACCGCTTTTGAGATATGATTATTTCACATAAGTTTTGCGTAAATTGAGGTGCTTTTTATTTTAGCATTAAAATCTAGTATGGCTTTGGTCTTTTGTTTTGCGTTTGTTTTTCACTCTATGACATTTCTCTAATATGTTTAAGATTATCGTGATTAAGTTGAATTAATATTGTTAATATTTAAAAATACGAATTATAATTATTGTCGATAAGATTTAATATCTATGGTAAATGTTATGTTATTGGTGAATGTGATGGAAATCATTTATTGGCATCAAGAATGTATGGTCAAAAATATCCCTATAGAAGATCTCCTGATGTGAGGTCTCTAGAAAATTTGAAAGAATGTTTTGAACGTACTGGAAATTTTGCATATGAAAAGAAGGCAAGACGACGAAATGTATTGTAATGAAGAAAATGAGCTTTCTATAACTTTAGAGCGTAATCGAAAATCCTACGGCAAATGTTCGGGAGTTAAGTAGGGTCAAAGGTCAGTGAATCTAGTGTTTCCCTATGTCTTCGTAAAAATAAGTTTCACCCCTATCGAGCTCAGCTGCATCAAGAGCCAAAGCTCTTGATGCAGATGGAATCGTTGATTAAATTTTTGCCAGTGGGCTCAAAACCAAATAGGAGGAAATGAAGAATTTTTCAAATTAGTATTGTTCACGGATGAATAAACGTTTCATCGCAACGGATTTGTGAATAGGCACAAGTTCCATTATTATGCCAGAGAAAACCCTCATGTTGCACGGAAAAATCAAAACCAGAGTTTAAATGTAAGGGGGGGAATTGTACATGATAATGTTATTCATCCTCGCTTTTTTGAGGGAAATGTGAATGGAGCAGTCTTCTTAGATTTTACGCAAAATACGTTTCCACAAATAATCGAGCATATTCCTGATTACATTACAAATAATATGTGATTACAACTTGAAGGTGCACCACCACATTTTAGTAGAAATGTTCGTCAGGCTATTAGTAATCAGTTTCCTGAAAGGTGGATAGGAAGAGGAGGTCCAATATTTTAATAAACTGTTAAATAATATCTAATTTATTATTTTATTAAATTATGTTAGGTCTCATTACATGGCCGCCTAAGTCACCCGACCTGACTTCAGAGGGTTTTTTTATTTGGGGATATGTGAAGTCAGACGTTTATAAAGTAGAACCAATGACTCGAGATGATATGATGAAAAGGATTCATCGGTGTTTCAATCGTATAAATGTTTATATGTTACACTGTGTAAGGCGCTCATTTATCAAGAGACCTCAGTGCATGTTACGTGAATCAAAATAGTGGACATTTTGAGCAGTTGTTATGAATCGTGAAAAAAAATTATTGCTCAAGAACCGTCCATTTAAAAAAATTGAAAAAAATGTAAAACAAAATATAGATTTTAATGCTAAAATAAAGAGCACCTTAATTTACGCAAAAATTATTTGATATAATCATATCTCAAAAAACGTTTGAAATAGAAATAAAGAGATATTAAAATGTGAGGAATTGCATGTTTTATTCATTCATGTAAAAAAAGTATACCTAGGCATTCCATTTAAAAAAAATGAGAAAAATAATAATTAAATATCAAGAAATGTACACAAATATTTTGGACACCCGATATACTAAAGATTTATTTCAAAAATGTTTTTTAATAAATATATTATCAAACAACATCTCACATTTTTAGAAATAACGATTAATAAATCGCGGAGATATGCCAGTCAAAAATGTTTGTAAACTGTCCAAAAAAAACACAAAAAAATAACTTGGCAAAATATTTTAGGGTGTAATACGGGGCCCTTGAAGGCATAACTGGCGTTAAGGAAATACAGGCCGTTCTATTTAAAAAAAAATATACTTTCTTGTGTGACTCGTTTTTGTGACACCTTGTATTATTGAAAATAATTTTAAGTTGTAGTAGAGACGAAACATTGAAAGTTTTGTTAAGAAAGTTTTTTTTATAAAGTTAGCCGCTTTGCACAATCTTCCGAGAGAATGTTGTAGAACTCTCCAAAATCGTCCTAAGTTGAAGACAGAATCAAAATTCGACTTAGGCAAAAATTTCATTTAAGGACATTTTTAAGAGTCTGCAGAGGCACAGATCAGTCCATAAGGACCGTTTTGGGTTCTATAAGGTGTTGGAAATGACCAGGTGAAAATTCGAAGAAACACCGAATTTTCTCTTAGGAAAAATGTTTTTGGTTCAGGATATGAGAGCAAAAGTATATAATGACAAAGATTTATGAATAATATACTTTTTCAAAGGTACCACAAATTAGACTTTAAAAAAATATATTTTTGAAAGGGCGGCAAAATTTGGCTCAAGAATCGATTTATCGAAAGTACGCCAAAATTTCACTTGCAGACTAATTTTTCAAAACTGCGTTGAAATTTGGCTTGAAAATCGATTTTTCAAAAGTGCGCCAAAATTTCACCCGCAGATTAATTTTTCAAAACTACCTTGAAATTTGGCTTGAAAATCGATTTTCAAAAGTACGCCGAAATTGGAAGTCTAAAAAGTACCACGAAAATATAATTTGAAATATTTTTTATTTTTTATTCCTCCACCAAAGACATTGACCTTTGATGTATGGTCATTGAAAGCCTAATTCTAAAGTATGAGCATAAAATTTTAGCGATGCACTGCATCCAAAAGGCAGAATAGAAGATTTTGACAAAGCCGGCGTAGTGCCGATAAGCAAAAATTGATAAAAATCAATGCACATGTACAAGGCCGGTTTCTCGCATAGAAAGAGTTTGGATTGACTCAGCGGCTCGCAATTTGGTCGAGCGCGTTGAGTGGTCCAGACAAAACAATGGTAGAAAAGCCAATAACAGAGCTTTTCAAATGACAAATTTATAGAGGAAAATGCCTTGTGCATAAAAATCCAAAAATTTCATTTTGCCTAAAAGTCGCTCGAAGGTGGGTTGCTGCCATATCGATAATATTGAACAACTGCATAGGAGCAAGTAAATCGTGGATGATCGAACGCTGATCGAACGATGATCGAATGTGTTTGAGTACGTGAATCTCCACGATACAAGAACTTTAAAGCTAAGTAGTCTCTAGCGAAACGAAATTCATTTAGTAAAACTTTTTTAAGTTAATATCAGTCAGCCGTAATTATAAATTACAAATAGTCTCAGACTTCTCTAAAAAGCTCGCATTTTGATTCTGAGAAGGTATGCATGAATCTTTTCTACCTAATCGATCGTTAGCGTAAGCGCTCTCGCTTGTATGGTCTGAAAGCGTACCTTGATTGGGGAAGGCACGATTCTTATCTTGAGAATTTTGTATAACCATTTCTGTTAAATAAACGGATTCTTTGAACTATTGTTTCTTAATTGATCTTGAGGCCAGTTGACGGTCTATAATCCCTGGAACATTCGTATAGAAAGCCGGATGTGTCGAGTTAATTCACATTAACACTCGACCTTCTGGTTGCTTTACGGAGGTTCGATAGGGATTTTTTTATGCGTTTTGAGAGAGTCCGTTATTAACAGACCAAAACGTGGTTTTCACGTACAAAAATTAATCCCTCCGCAGAGAAATTCTTCGGTTGGTATTTTTTTATGCAAAAATTCAGGAAATTAAACCCCTAACGAGGGAATTCAGGTCCAGAGAGAGCGTCATTACCGATCTGTGGTAGTGCAGCCTTGGTCCATTATCCGGCTATCGAAGTGCATCTTATCTCGAACCCGCCTGGGAGGTAGAAGAACGGGGTAATACGCGACTGGCGCCCCCTTAGAAATAAATTGGTGTCGCGTCATTTTGACGGCCGGTAGTGCGTTCTTCTACATGGCGCCCAACGTGGGGCGTTGTTAGTCAGCAGGGCTTTCTGGAAAGGATATGAATGATTCAACGCCTTTCCAGTTTTACGACGAGCCGACATCTGTGATGGACAACGTCTCTAGAGGGTTAGAGAGGCCGCTCGCGGAGGATGTACTGGGTAGTTCGGGTGTGAGTCCCATTCCCACTGAAGGAAACATGCAACTCTCTTCAAAACAAGTGTTCGCCCAAATGGCAGCAGGTATTGCCAAAGCTCTAAGCGAGGCCACGCATGAGCAAAAATACAGGGCTAAGCACCCGAATGTCGAATTCCATGGCTTCGAATACGAAGACCCTGAAACCTTCATCCTCGAAATGGAGGAATTTTTCGTGCGAGCACGAATAACTCTGGACAAGGATCGTCTGTACAAGATCACCCAGCAGTTGAAGGATAACGCTAAACAATGGTTCGAGTAGTACCGAATCATGATCACTAGTTACCCGTTATTCCTCGAACGGTTCAGAAACCGTTATGATAATGGTGAAATACTCACGCGAGCCATAGCTGTCGATGAAGACACGACGGTATTTATTACCAGGAAGGTTTGTCTCTTCCATAGAATCGATCCATTCAAACCGGAGTCAATTAAGGCCCGATATCAAAATGGCTTTAAGAAACGCCTTAATTTTAGATACGGAGACGTTAGTGTAGATGACCGAGCAGATGGTCAAAGATATTAAAGAAAAGAAGGATTTTAAGGCTCTGCATGGTGCCAATCGTAATAAGGATCAAGCATCCACATCTACTTCTCCAGCTAGAATAAATCAACAAAATTCCAGTAGCAACTGGAGAACCGAACAGTCGGCTCCAGCACGATCATCTTTCAATTCCTTTTGTGCACCTAGAGCACAATTCAATGGACCTCCACGAAGAGATAATCCATCAGCACCAAGAGTGCATTTTTCCAATAATATAAATTCACTGCCCAGAGGGGGTATACCGAGAAGGGGTACCGGAGACGCAGGGAACTCCCGAGTCCCGTACCGCCCTTGCAGATATTGCCCGACGGAACAGTGCCATTTCCATTCGGAATGTCCGAACAATCTCTTTCGTAATGTGAATACGGGAAACCAAGCGGGGGTCAGAGGCAATGGCCAAAGCCGATCTGTACCAACCCCACCTACCAGGAACAACCAAGCTCGAGGCGACCGAGTCGGAAGCCCCGATGCAAGAAGTTCAAATTAAATAACTTCGATGACCTTCCTGATCTTAATTACCTATTTAATGATCACGAAGCCAACATATCTCCCCACCAATCTATACCACTAGAATCTATTAATCAAACCAGCGACACTTTCCCTCTGCCTCGCATCAAGATTATAATTAATAATCAAGCGGTGAACGCTTTACTGGATACAGGTTTAACAAGAAACATTATCCAACCTAAATTTTTAAACGATATTGATCGACTTACAGCTCCTCAAACGTTTGTTATGGCTTGTGGCGTTAATGTACTAGATGTACCCTTCAAAACCACGTTTCAAGTCATACAAGATCTAAATGAAGAACTCATACTGGGAGCACCATTTTTATATGCCCATAATGTCGTTTTCGATTATCAACGAAAGTGCGTTTACGTCGGCTCTGAAGATCGAATAACCGTGTTCTGGAATCAGACTGCCTATCAAGAAAGGGGAAAATGCCAACTTCCCGAGGAGCTGATTCTAGAAAACGATACCTTAACACCTCTATTCGAAGAGTTCGCGGAATTGTTCACAGCGGTACCCACCCAAGCTACCACTGTGACTACGAAACATAAAATTATGATTAAAGACGGCCGCCCGTTTAATATCAAACCTTATCCTATGTCTCCGACTAAGAAAAAAGTTATGTATGACCAGATAGAAGAGATGCTGAAGGCCGGAGTTATAGAACCGAGTACGGCCCAGTACAGTTCGCCTGCCATTATAATAGAAAGGCCCGGCAAGAAGCCTCGCTTCTGTATTGATTATCGTCACTTAAATGAAGTAACGGAAGACGAAGCCTCTGTATTACCCAAGATATACGAGAGTATAAAGGACCTAGGAAACGCCAACATATTCACGGTGTTAGACCTCAAGAGTGGATATTGGCAAATCCCTCTTGAGGAGTCGTCCAAAAACTATTCCACGTTCACTATATTGGATGGAGCATCTTACCGATTCAACGTGATGTCTTTCGGACTGAAGACAGCTCCGTGTACGTTTCAAAAATTTATGGCTAGACATATTGACCGGTTACTTGCATCACTTCTGCAAAGTATACCTCGATGATATAATCATCTATAGCGAAAATATAGATCAGCATGTAAACCATCTGAGAGCCGTCTTTGAACGCCTGCGTTTACATAATTTAAAGGTGTCACCGGAAAAATGTGTAGTAGCCACATCCAGTATAACCTATCTCGGGCATAAGATAAATGCCAATACCACTCAACCTTTAGAAAAGTACATGCTACAGATACAGAGCTATCCTGTGCCTACGACAAGACGCCAGCTTTCCTTGGCCTATGTAATTGGGTACGTGAATATATCCCTAATGTTGCAATAATTATTAAGCCCTTGACCCGATTGCTCTCGAAGGACTGGCGTTATAAGTGGAATACGAAAGCCCAAGAATCCTTTATACTACTGAAAGAGGTATTAAATCAACCTCTAGGACTGCACCAGCCAGATTTCAATAAAATGTTCATATTGCAGACGGTCGCATCCTTAATAGGATTGTCTGCAGTATTATATCAATTGGGGGATAATGACCAGAAGCACATCGTCTCTTATGCTAGCAATACGTTATCTCCGACGGAGAGAAAATACCATATTAATGAATTAGAATGTTTAAGCGTCGTTAATTATATAAGTAAATACAAAATATATTTGGCCGACCGTCCATTTATAGTCAGAACCGACAATCGAGCTTTACTATGGTTAAACAAGCATAAGGATGAGAAAACGAAATTTACACGTTGGTCATTATTACTTCAGGAATACAGCTTCACAATAGAACATTCTCCCGGCAAGGAAAATATATTGGCAGACTGTCTAGTAGGAATCCTCAAGGCCCAGACGTCGAAGCAGACGACGAAGAGGAAAGGATGTATCCACCAAAATTTTCATATAAGGAACGCATATCAGTGATTACCACTTTAGAATTAAATGATCAGGTCAAAGAAGCGCAAACGCATTCCAGAGATATCCAAGACCAAATTGAACGATGGAATACTCTGATGCGACAAGCGGATAAAACAGAGGCAGAGGTGAAATTCGTGACTACACGACAAGTGATAGGAGGTACGCTTTGGACAAGAAGCGAAAATGTCAAAGAGAGATTATACATACCAAAACGTATGGTCATGAGAGTTATATCTCATTTTCACGACAGACCAGAAGTAGGTCATCCCGGCCGAGATGAAACAGTCAGAATCATCTCGGATCGATACTATTTTAATAACATGTCTCGTTTAATAAACAAATATATAAATGAGTGCATTATTTGCAATTCCGTAAAAAGTAGACAGCCGCAACCGAATGCTCCTTTCAGAAGCCATGCACCTGCACATCCGTTTGAAGTCCTAAGCGTGGATGTAATAGGACCGCTTCAGCGGACAAAAGATGCAGATAACCGTTATATATTAATGGTGGAAGACGTATTCAGTAAGTGGGTCGAAGCTAAGGCATTCACGCAAGTAAGTGGCAAAACCATAGCACAATTTATAGAAGAAGAATTAGTGGCGAGATATGGCGTTCCAAGGGTTATCATATCAGACCAAGGAGGTCATTTTAATTCCGGTTTTTACGATTCCTTTTGTATGCGTAACAACATAGAAAGATTCTTCACAGCGGCTTACCATCAACATGCCAATCCTATAGAAAGGAGAGTGCAGGAAGCTAAGAAGATATTAAAAACCTTATTGTACGGTTTACCTAACGTTAGTCAAATGGCATATATCTTGAGAACAAGAAAAAACGCCGCTACGGGACATACTCCCAGTGACGTAGTACTAGGCTATGAATTACCACATGTTGGTGATTGGAATATGTTCGCTTATAGGCAAGAGCGCCGAAATCAAGCGGACATGCCTACCCAGCAAACCAAACCACATCATTTTAACATCATAATGATGTGATTTTTGCAACAGTGACGTCGTCATTCTTGTTTGCAACCACGTGGAAATGCCGTCACAGTGACGCTAAACGGCCGCACTCAGCCACGTCGTCAAAAGTGACTTACTTATTTTCCACTTTTCAGCCACATCAGTACCACTCATTTGTGATATAGATATGATCATATTGTGTACAAAAAATATATATTATAACAACTTGAATGTTACCGCCCAATTACTTTTAAAATAAATAAAAAGAATCTATATTGCAACAAATAAATCTACTTTTATATTACGAAAAAATAGCTCCATTGAAACTTAAAAATCACCGATTAAAGATTAATATTTAATATCCGGCTCCAAAAAATGATGAATTTTTTAATAAATTATGTTTCCTCATTGAATTTTTTGTTGTTTTTTTATCGAAAAAAAATATTTCATTAGTCATTTTATACCTTGTGTGTGATTTTACATTCTGAAAAACTTTTCTCATTTTAAGAAATAAAGGTGAACTTATATTAATTCTTAAATATTTGTTTCAAAATCCTCCTGCATACCTAAAATTATTCTCGTTGCATAATATAGTTACATATATAATTAGCTGTATATGATAATATAATTTTAGATATACAGGGTGATTTGTAAACAAATATTTAAGAAATAAGTACACCTTTATTTTTCTAAATGAAAAAAATAAAGAGAAAAGTTGTTCAGAATGTAAAATCATACACTAAGTATAAAACGTCAGCCGACTTTGATGAAGTAATTTTTTTCGATTAAAAACAATAAAAAATTCAATGAGGAAACATAATTTATTCAAAATTAATCATTTTATATTGCCAGGTATAAATATAAATCTTTCATCGTTATTTCATTGAGATTTCATTCATTTTTTTCGTAATATAAAAGAAGATTTATTTGTTGCAAAATAGATTCTTTTCATTTATTTTAAAATTAACTCAGCGGTAACATTCAAGTTGTTATAATATACATTATAAAGCAACATAATTTATTCACAATTCATTTTTATTTTAATGGCTTACTTCAGACAAAACATTTCATCAAAGTAGCCTGATATTGCTGAAATTTTACACAAAAAAGTATATTTCACATTCGCTTTACTTACCTTTCCCTTAAATTTTTCTTGAGATTTCGGAAAATATATAAAAAGGCAGTTCATACATAATCGTTTGATATTTGCTTATCAATCTTTCACATATCCCTAGATATTTTAATCGTTTTATAGCACATATATTACTCACTAAAGTGGGGTCCCAGAAAATGTCTTTAAGTAAAATAATAGAAATTAGATTTAAAAATATAAAAAGTATTAAATAAATCTGAAGTGATCAATGAAACAAACATTTCCGAAACTATATATATTCAAGATATGATTACAGGTATGCCTTATAATATAAATTCACCTAGCTATTTCTTTCTTGATCTTCTTTGATCCCTATAACGGATTAAGTGTCACAATTATCTCATAGTCAAAGTCTGCTGTGGCTGGAACTATTTTTCATACCACATCTAAAAATTATTTATCACAAATTGAAAATGAAAATGTTTAATGTTTGAAAATGTTTAATAAGATTTGGTATCATTTATGTCAGTAAAAATAATGTTAAAAGTTGAGTGTTGGTAGTGGTAATTTCGAGTTCAACCACACACTCGTTTTGTTATTAAAGTAAAAAACCGCTGCCCAAGGAATCACTACTTCCACATCCAGATTTTCTATCCAAGTCTCTCATAATGAAAAAATGTTGTATGTGGAAATAATTGTTTATAGAACTTTAATAATATAACATTTGAAATCGTCTACCCCAAAAACCCATAAAACGATATCCCACACGGTAGTGGGGTGGGGGTGGTGATAGGGGGGTAGTAGTGGAGGTAGATGAAGTAAAAAGAATATTTTGAGACTTTTGATTCTTGTACACACACTAAATCACAATTTTATTTTCATCTCCTTTAATAATGGGGTAGGGGTGGTAATGGGGGTGGCTAATGCCAAAAAATTTTTTTAAACCTTAGCTTCTCTTATATCACTAAATACCAATTTTATGGACTGTTACCTGCTTGATTTACCGATTTACCCCCCAACCCTTCCACGGAATAAGATGAAAATATAATCTAGTTCCAGATCCCGTTAAAGTACATACGTGTACCAAATTTCAAGTCAATATCTTAAACGATTCCAGAGTAAACGTGGGCACAAAAAAAGTTACAGACCGACAGACAGAAATTTTTTTTTTGCTCAAATTTAAAATCTCGACGTTTCATGACATTTTAGCCTATCTGAACAATAAAAATTTTCAAAAATATTTTTGTCGTTACCATACTTCCGCTGGATGTGGAAGTAATTAAATTTAATTTTAATAGCTTACATCTTTAGAACAACTTCATTGACACTATTGAAAATATAAAAAAAAGGATGACGATTGAAAATAAACTACTATTTTGTAAAACATGAATTAGCAGTAAAGATAAGAATTCAGAATTTGATTCTAACAGGGCATGCAGAATACGGTTCTAAAATTATTTGAACTTTGTATCACTCTTGATTCGTGGACACCATTTGAATTCTATCTCTAGCAAAATAATAAAGTTTAGATGAGACTTAAAATAAGACACTAAGTATACACTAAATTAAAAATTAAGCAAAAAAAAAACTGAAGGTGAAGTTTCTCATTACCGAAACGAGTATTTCAATATGAAACAATAAAGAATATATTTTTTTATAGAGCCTTATTATAGCTACAGAAAAAATTGGTAAAAACAGCAGTTTGCACAAAATTCAAATGCAAAATGTCTAAGATTTTAGAACTTATATAAACTTACCATCTTTTCTCTCATTATACTGCCACTGCCAGAAGCCCCACGAACGAAGATAGTTTTAATTGTCTATTATAACATTCTAAAATAGAAAAAAATGTATAAGTACCTAAATTATTCCAGTTAAATAGGGAGGATTAGAGGAAAAAAACTGATACCTGAAGTTTTGAAACTTGGTAGAGATGTTCATTAAGGCCCACTGTTTAAACATACTTAAAGTTCGTCAACTCTATCTCTTACGCTCGCGCCGCCATCTTGAAAAAATGGTGCTCAGATTAAGTTTTTTTCTTATATCTCGCTAACCATTAGAGATATCGAAATTAAGTCTCCAATAAAAAGTAAGCTTATAAAATTCTCTACAAAAAATGTAATATAATATTTTCCCGTATCTATTATTATCATCTTCTAAAATAGGAAATTACATTTGATCAACACATTTCTAAACCGGAAATCACTCGTAAAAAAAATTCATATTATTATGTTAATTCTAGAATTCCCAATAACTTTAAAATATCCGTCGAATATCTGTTTGTCAGTCTGTCAGTTTGTCCATCTGTACGACACTTTTTGTGAGTATGATAATTTAAAAGAGAGGAGTCCAATTTTATTGAAATTTGAACAGTAAGTTAGTGTTAACTAAAGGAAGAACTCTATTGATTTTGAAAAAAATCGATTAGTAAATAAAAAAAGGCATGTGAAGAGTGTTGTAACACCTTTGATAATATGCTAAAAATACAGAGATACCGCACAGTATACTGACCAACGTTTCGACAATCAAGATGGTATCATCGGGAGATCATTAAAATTGCAAGTATGTCACTTAAACCTACAATCATAACATACTTACTGATCAATTTTTTTTTAAACGCTGTGGTTCTTCTTATAGCTAACACTAATTTATTGTCCAAATTTCAATAAAACCAGACTTTTCTTTTTTAAGTTATTTAGCTTACAAGAGACATGACGGACGGAGAGGCAGACGGACAGACGAACGGCCTGATAGAAAAGACATTTTGAAAGTTGTCCCGTATTTTATGACAATACAATGATATATTTTTATTATATATGAGTGATATTCACAATTGAAACGTGTCGATGAAATGCATATAACACTTTTTGTGCAGAATTTTATAAGCTTTATTTTGTATATAAACATAATTTCGATATCGCTAATGGTTAGAAAGATATAATCAGTAAACTGAATCCGACCGCCATTTCTCCAAGATGGTGGCTCAAGCGCAACAGTTTGGGCTGGGGACTTTTAGTATGTTTAATAGTAGGTAAGCCTAAATGAACATTTGCCAAATTTAAACATTTTATCAGTTTTTTTTTCGTCAAACGTCGAAATTTGTTCTAATTTGACTGGGGTATTTATACTATAGATATAATTAGACAATCCTCGGATTCGGGTACTAAAATAATATAGGTACTAGATCAAAATAAAATGATGGGTAATAATTAAAGCAAATATCATACAATATGACTGCATTTTGTCGTCAATTGGTAAGAAAACAATTATCAGTAGGTATTTAAATCAAAAATAACCTAAATATGCTCTCTATATATTTATAATTTATTTATTTCTCTTTTATACTGTTTTTATAAATATAATGAAATTTAAATATAAAAGTGTACGTATATTTTACCAATTAATTGATAGCACACAGAAGGTACCTAATAATCTCGTCGAATATCAAATGGGGCACGCTGCATGGATGACATGGAGACAAACACTGTACCTATTGGTATACCTAATGTGGTACAAAAACTAAATTATGAATTCGAAAGTATTCTGTAATTGAAAAATAAATAACCAGTGTTAACCAATATATTATGTTAAATGATAAATTAGTTTTTTTCCTTGAATCTTAATGATGTCATTCGATATGTCACCAAACATGAAAATTACAGGCAAGGTATAAAATAAGAATATAAAATTTCATAGTAACAATGTAGCTAATACAAGTAGGTACTTACCTTTACGTAAAAATGTGTTGATATTTACCAAACAAAAACCAAAAACATTAAAACTAAAGTTTATTGACGTCAACGTCGTTAATACAACACAGACAAGCGTAAACTGGAGATGACAGATGACTGGAGAGCAGAGAGCAGAACAAAGACATTCCAGTAGTAGTACTAGACTAGTGGCGCTGCCGGCGGTGGTCGCTATTTAGTAAGAAATGGTGATACCAAAGTGAGTGGTGGCTCAGTTAGTTATATCCACGTTTTAAAATGTATCATTAAAATGATGTGGTGATTGTGGACATCCCAATCTCCACTGACATGGGAGTGGTTATAATGTGAACGTTCTGAAACGGTCCAAAGAGTGTCATCACGGTGATGTGATGCTTTGCCATTTACAAAATCCACTAAAATGTGAGTGGCTATAATGTGGATGTGGCAGAGTGTGTTTACTGGGTAGACTCGAAAGTGTCAAAGAAATTCGTAAAAACCAAAGGAATTATCAGACGCGTTACGCGCCCAAGATGGCGGTAACGCCTATTGTTTATAAGGTGGGAGATATGGTGATAGCTAAAAGGATCAGGAAGGATCATACATTAACGCCATCATTGAGTGGACCATAAGGTTATCAAGAGGTTATCCGATGAAGTTTACCTCATTCACAAGGGGGTAACTTCGACAAGATTACATGTCGATGCCATCAGGCCGGCACCTAAGGGAGACCCCGATGTTGAATTGGAATTGTCTGAAGAATCAGAAGATAGTCCGGATGAAGCCCATCTTAGTGACGACGCTTCCTCATCAGACAATGAGATCGCGCCCAGGTCAGAGCGACGTAGCGATACCACACTAGTTCAAATCAATGTTCCCGCAGGTGCTCAAGATGAGCCGAGTGTAATAAGTCAAGACCCCGATGATGCTCGAGATGAGCCAGATATAGAAGTGTCGCCTCTAGATATTTCCGAGGTCGACCACGGCTAATAGCCGTTTTTGCTTTTTTATATTTTTGCCCAAAATCCTAAGTGGCGATTTGACCTATATACGGTCGGACCGAAAATGTCAATTTTTATCAAAATCCTATGTAGTAATTCTATCCTTGAACGGATGAATTAGCGATATTAAGTCTACCCCATGAGCAGACATGGAAAGACGGCGAACCCGACGCAAGAGCGCGATTCGGTGAGCCTAGCTTCTCAAGAGCGAGAGCCGCCAAGTTGGAAATGGACGTAGGCATAAGTACTAGCCAGTACGAGTTTCGGAAGCTGTTTTTCTTATGCAAGAAGACACCTTCTATTTTAATCATTTTAAGTCAACAAAATTACCGTATTTCGAATGGAAACTACGAGACGAGTTTCAGAAGCTGTTCTTCGCCCAAGAAGACACTTCAATTTTCTTTTTTTATATTTTTTCCAAGTCGTGATGACCGAACGAGTATCGTAAGCCGATTTAATCTATCTTACGAAGAACCTATTTTCTACCATTATGAGTTAACAAAATTCATGTTAAAGATATTTTCGTGTGTTTGTTAGTCGACGCGTTCCAGTCGACGACTTGTTATTGACCGTATAACAAAAGTCAATCTAGTTGCAGAACTGCATATGTTCCATGAGCAGAGATGGAAAGATGACCCGGTCTGTCGCAAGGGCGCGGCACGACCGAGTCTGAGACTCAAGAGCGACGACCATCCTAAGCTGCGGCATGGAGGTATAGTCAGCCTCTTCTAGAAAGGGCCATAGTCATGCAGGATCAAGACAAGAGCGAAGACGCCGGTGCAACGAATTAGTAAGAGTGGACGCTAATAGAAATTGTGCTACGCTTCACTTCGCTTCATACCTCGACGCGGGTGCAATTTAAGTTGATAAAAATGTTGTATCAACTTGGCGTATTGATTAAAAAATGTATTTATTTTTTAAGTTAGATAGGCGAATCAGCCGTCTACCCCAATTAAGGCAGGCACTTTATATCTGTACCATAGGTCAGACCATCAAATGAAGGCATACAGACATACAAGTGAATATGGAATTAAAGGCAATCGATGAGTAGAAAATATTCAACCAAAGGAGGGGAGTGTTGTGGAACTCTCCAAAATCGTCCTAAGTTGAAGACAGAATCAAAATTCTACTTAGGCAAAAATTTCATTTAAAGACATTTTTAAGAGTCTGCAGAGGCACAGATCGGTCCATAAGGACCGTTTTGGGTTCTATAAGGCGTTCGAAATGACCAGGTGAAAATTCGAAGAAACACCGAATTTTCACTTAGGAAAAATATTTTTGGTTCAGGATATGAGAGCAAAAGTATATAACGACAAAGATTTATGAATAATATACTTTTTCAAAGGTACCACAAATTGGACTTTGAAAAATAATATTTTTGAAAGGGCGTCAAAATTTGGCTCAAGAATCGATTTATTGAAAGTACGCCAAAATTTCACTTGCAGATTAATTTTTCAAAACTGCGTTGAAATTTGGCTTGTAAATCGATTTTTCAAAAGTACGCTAAAATTTCACCCGCAGATTAATTTTTCAAAACTACCTCTAAATTTGGCTTGAAAATTGATTTTTCAAAAGTACGCCGAAATTGGTCTTAAAATAGATTTTTCAAAAGTACCACAAAGTCAGTTTAAAAAGTACCACGAAGGCGACTGCCCACCCACTATTTTGAAAGAGCATTAAATTGTTTAAGGCAAATCTAGCGAATTCCGAAATTCTTCCGGAAAAAATAATAAGTATAACAATTGCTCCAATCAAGTCAAAAGTTTTCAATACAATTAGGCAAAACCCCTGCCTGCCCAATAAAAATGCAAAATACCTGCCTACCCAATAAAAATGCTGAAATTACGCCAATGGCTTCAGGAATAAACTTCTAAAAAATTATAAAAATAATTCATTTATTAATATTAGTGTAGAAAAATTGTCTGGTGACACACGGCCTTAAAGGACAATTATTAGCTCTGGTTGTATAGTATCACCTTTTAACACTTCATTAAAGTCAGTTTTACAAGTGTTCTATACTTACAATATGGGGTGTATAAAGCGATGCCGATATATTGTAATGATAACTTTAGGTCTCGAATTTCAATATCTTATAATTTTTTTTAAAGACGTGGAAATACTACAATTATTTTGGAAACTTCTCTATTGTATCCTCTTTTATTGGTAATATCACACATATAATCAAGTTCTATCAGTTACAGAAAAAAGACAAAAGAATAACAATCGGCAATGCATTTTTATTTAATTGATAATTAAATAAATATGTGGTTTTTCAACGAGAATAAAGCTATCTTTTCAAAAACTGTATTTAAAAGGTTAAAAACTATTATTCTTTTATGTTCCAAATGAAGTCCACTATTTCTAATGCATTTCCATGCTCAACTTCTTATTTCAACCGTAGTCATCCTAGTCTTACTTTTAGTCAGGGCAGCTCGCTCCATATTTGCTATCAGTTGAGCACGGTTTTGAATTTCGTGTATACACATACTTGACCAATATAAAAAACCGCTGCCCAAGGAATCACTACTTCCACATCCAGATTCTCTATCCAAGTTCCTCACAACGAAAAAACTTTGTATGTAAAAATAATTGTTTATGGAACTTTAAAAATATAATATTTGAAATCCTCTACCCCAAAAACCCATAAAACGATACCCCACGTTGGTAGTGGGGCGGGGGTGGTGATAGGGGGATGGTAGTGGGGGGTGAATGAAGTAAAAAAATATTTTGAGGTTTCTGGTTCCTGTACATATACTAAACCAAAATTTTTTTTCATCCCCTTTAATAAGGAGGTGGGGGTGGTAATGGGGGTGGCTAATGCCAAAAATTTTTTTGAGACCTTAGCTTCTCTTGTATATACTAAATACCAATTTCATGTACTCTTACCTGCTTGATTTACCCATTTACCCCAAATTTACCCCAATTTACCCCCCAACCCTTCGACGGAACAAGATGAAAATATAATCTAGTTCTAGATCTCATTAAAGTACATATGTGTACCAAATTTCAAGTCAATATCTTAAACGGTTCCAGAGTAAACGTGCGCACAAAAAAAAGTTACAGACAGACAGACCGACAGACAGACAGAAATTTTTTTTTCACTCAAACTTAAAATCTCGACGTTTCTTGACATTTTAAGCCTATTTGGACAATAAAAATTTTTAAAAAAATTTTTGTCGTTACTATACTTCCACTGGACGTGGAAGTAAAATTAAATTTTTTGTTCACTGAATATTTTATTAGATCATTTAATTTAATACTAAGAAGACACTTTGTTTTTTTTTCAAAAGTTTGTATTCTTCATAGTTTCCTTGCTTCTATCTACGCTTCACTATTCATGTGTTTGTTGTTTTTATGGAATATGAAAACTTTCAACTTTATTCATTTTAATAACCAACGAAATTAACATTATTCATTATTTGAAATATTTTTTGCGTTAGATATTGGAAATAAATACAATACAACAAAATGAAAATAAAAATACAATTAAAAACAAGGCTTACTTGTTAAAAATTTTAAATTAATAAATTTAGCTCCTCCACTATTCAAACAGCTATATCTTTTTTTCTTACAGAATTTTTAAACATTTTAGAATACAATAATAATAAGTGGGCAAGTTTTTAAGATAAGTGGCAAGTTTCGCTTGGCAATTTTCTTTACACCATCAAAGGTCCTCAAAGTCAGCAGACGGAATCTTAGACTAGTTCACAAGTTCAAAGCCGTGTTAATTCTTGATAAAGCTCGTAAAAATATGAGTGAGCGGAGCTCTATTTTCAACATTAAATTAAAGTTATTAATAATAGAGATAGAGTGTCGGGAGTCCGTACTTTTTTGTTTGAAATTTCTTCCCCTTTAAGAGTCTTTCTTTAAAATTTCTTAAATATTAATAGTTTTCGAGTTATTTGCAAAAAACGAAACTCGTTATTTTTTCCATTTTAATTTGTTTATAACTTTTGCAATTGTTTATGTGCGGGTTCGAAACTTTTGCACATTTTTCTAGACGTCATTCCGAATCCAATTAGCCCTCACTCATATTTTTACGAGCTTTATCAAGAATTAACACGACTTTGAACTTGTGAACCGAAATTTAAGAAATACATTTTTTTTTAATACCGTCGTCCTTATCTAAAAACTCCTATACGCATTTGATAGCATCTGTTCTAGAATTCTAACCAAAAAAACAGAATGAAAAAATCCTTACCTTGCGGCAGAGGCATGGAAAATATCCTAAAGTAGAAATTTTCAAAATTTCAAAAAAGTGCCCATATCTTGAAAACCGTAGGTTTTCAATAAGGTCAAGTTGTGATATTCTGATAGGTTATGGCCTGGCCTATTACCAGGATTATCCATTATTTACGGGACATCCGGTATATAAGAATTTAACAAACACGCATTCAAAAATATTAATAAGGATTTGCAATTATTAATCTGAAAAGTTTTAATGGGATCTCAATAGTAGCAAAAGTGGGAATGTTTCATCAGGAAAACCATGGCTGAGTTCTATAACATTTTATAAGAAACAATTATTATATGGTTTTCATACGATTTGAGGGGTTATTATTAGTTTAGTTGTATATAAGAATTAAATAAGGATTTCTATTCATTGAAACGTATTAACAAGGATTTACAATTATTAATCTGAAAAGTTTTTTGGGATCTTAACAGTAGTAAAACTAGGAATATTTCATCAGGAAAACCAAGGATGAGTTTTATAACATTTTATAAGAAGCAATTAGTATATGCTTTTTATACGACTGAGGGGTTATTATTAGTTTAGTTTTGTATAAGAATTTAATAATGATTTCTGAGGAAACCCATTGAAAAGTATTAATAAGAATTTACAAGTATTCACTTTAAAATTGTTCATGAGATCTCAATAGTGGTAAAACTAAAAAAGTTTCATCAGGAATACCAGGGATGAATTTTATAACATTTTATAAGAAATAATAATTAGTATATGGTTTTTATACAATTTGAGGGGTATTAATGAGGATTTACAGCTATTAATTTGAAAAGTTTTCATGGGATCTCAATAGTAGTCAAGCTAAAAAGGTTCGATCAGGAAAACAGTAAAGTACTTAAATATTTTATAACGTTTTATAAGAAACAATTGGTACATGATTTTTATACGATTTGAGAGATATCGTTATTAGTTTAGTTTACACGCATAAAAAAGTATTAATAAGAATTTACAACTATTTTAATTTGAAAAGTAGTGATGTGATCTCAATAGCGGCATAAAACTAAAAAGTTTTATTATCTTCAATAGTTGGGAATTTATCTGAAGACTAATAAAATTTAAAAGATAAAAAGGTATACTAGTATAATACTAGGGATTTTATTCATTATTATAAGGAAATATTGGTACTTATTTTTATTATAAGACTTAATGACCTAATTAGTTTAGTTTATACCTATATATAATAATAATAATTTAATGGGAATAATTTATAAGTACACATATTGATAATTTCATTATCAATAATAAATAATTTATTATTATTAATTGAGTGTTGATTTTGTGAAGTTTTATTGTATTAACAAGTTGAAATATAGGTATCAAAATATTATTAGTGAATACTTTAAAAAAATTTAAACGAAAATCTTGGCACATATTTTTTATAAGACTTTTGATATTATATCATATCAGAGATATAAGATCAGTTTATATAATAATTTAACGGGGGATTGATGAAGACACATAAAACACAAGGTGTATTAAATAGATTAATTTTTCCATATTTTACGGGATTTAAATAGAAGGCTGACATTGAAAGAGACAGTGAAGAGTTTTACTAACAGGCTTTGTATAATTTTTTACAGGAATATTATGTGACATATTTTAGCACTTTTATAAGCTTTTTCCAAAGATTTAATGTGCGTCTAAAAGAAAAAAAAATTGAAGTTTTAATAAGAAGGTGTTAATAAGAGAATATTTAAGTAGGAATTGTATAATCTGTAAGACAGATCTTTTAAAACTTACATAAATAAGAATCGCAAAGTTTGAATACTTTTTGAAACCTTTTACTGAAAGGTATTTTAATGAATTTAGTTTATAAACTTCATATTTACCATGGACACGTACAAATACCAAAAGATTTAGAATAAGGAATTTGTATTAAAAATGCATTATAAAATTGCGGACATAAAAATATATAAAAACTTGACATTTCAATTAAGTAGGTAATCACTTACAATACTTACCAAACTAAACTTACCAATACAATAGATTTCAAATAATTTACATTAAAATCATTGTAAGTATATACACATTGTATTTTAGAAAACCTTCCTAGTCCCATAAAACCATAAAAGTCTTATAAGCGAGAAATTAACATTAAAAACCCATTTCAAATAGATACATCAGAATCTATCAAATTTTCGTGTTTCAAACACCATAAAAACTTATACATACTTATGGGCCTCATACTGAGAATTTACATTAATGTCTTTCAAATGCATATAAAAACCTATAAAATTTCGCAATTTAATTACCATAAATACTTATAAATATCTATATTTATAAGAATCATAGAATCTTGTAAAAACTTCGTATTTCCTATAAAAACGTGCAAGTGCTGATAAGGAATTCGCATTCAAAACATATTACAAATACTTAAAAAACTTACAAATGCTAACAGGTTTCGTACCGGGAATTAAAAATACGTTTCAAATAGACACTTATAAAATCTTCGTATTTCAATTACCATGAAAACGTATAACTACTGAAGATAGACTCAATATAGGGAATTTAAAATAAAAACCCATTGTACGCACAAAATTTGATAAAACATCGTATTTCCTATAGACCTCCTCAGGCAAGGAATTTACATTAAGGCTAGGATTTTGCAGAGTGAGAGGGAAATATGCGTTTATTTTCGATTTATTGTAAATATAATCTTAAAACTGCTTTAGATACTTGCTATTGATCTAACGAATATAACTATATATATTTTTTATTAAAAATTTCTGTTATATTTAAATATCGTAGTTTGTCAATGAAAATAGTGTCTAATTTCATTATTAAAGTATGGCATTTGCCTATATACAAAATTAATGATAAAAATTATATATGGTTGTATTCCTTAGAGCAATGGGAGCAGATTATTTTAAAGATTATATCATTTATGATTTTTTAAATATTTATAATAAACCGAAAATAAACGCATATTTCCCTCTTACTTTGCAAAATCCTAGCCTTAAAAACACATTTCAAATAGACACATCAGACCACATTCAGAACTCATAAAGACTTTGTATTTAAAATATTTTAAAACCTTATAGATATTAATAATATGCTTCGTACTAGGAATTTACACGAATATATTACAAATATGTACATCAGAATAAATACTGATAGGCTTTGTATGGAGAATTTGCATATAAATACCTATCACATTTCGTATTTCAATTACAACGAAAACTTATAACTACTGATAAACTTCATAAAGGAAATCTACATTAAAAACCCATTGTGCATAGAATCTTATAAAAACTGTTAAAACGTGCAAGTGCTAATAGACATCAGGCGAGGAAATTCATTAAAATCTCATTTTAAATAGACACATCAGACTAGATTCAGAGCTTATAAAAAACTTTGTATTTCAAATACAATAAAAACTTACATAATAGGTTTTATACAAAGAATTTACATTTCAGAATTAAAACTTATAGAAGTTTCGTGCTGCATTCTCCAGCCTCCAGTAGAGGGAGCTGTATACATGTTGCTAATTCACATCTAATCTAATGTGACCTAAGTGACTGACGTGGGTTTCTTAAATTAAAAGTAAAGCAGTTTCTTTCACTGATAACTCATTAATTGCTTTTAGGCTAGAACGCCAGAGGTAATAATGACTTTTGCTGTATTTAGCATTTACCACTATATTTCTATCTTTTGAATTCGTACTGGTAAGTAATTAATATTTACTTGCATATGTAAGTTTATGGTATTTGACATTAAAAACATATTTCAAATACATAACCAAAATATATAAAAACCTACCAATGCTAATAAAATTTCTATGGGTTACATTCAAAACACTATTAATCAGTATCAAAACCTATATAAGCTTCTTATTTACATACTACAAAAGCTAATAATATCAATAGATTTCATATGGGAAATTTACACTAGAAACACATTTCAAATTCACATATCAAAACATGTAAAAACTTGTTATTTACAAATTCTATAATAACTTATCAATAATAATGATTTTATATGGGGAATTTACACTAAAAACACATTTCAAACACACACGTCAAAACCTATAATAACTTGTTATTTACGAATACTAATAACTCATCAATAACAAGGAAATTATATGGAGAATCTACATTAAAAACACATAAAAAAATTATAGCAACTTATTATAATTTTTTTTTATAGGAATTGTATTAAAATTTTTTGACGGGGATGCCAGCATATTTTTGGCTGTAATCTCACACATTTTTCAATATATTGGACTATAGGAACTCTTCCAAGCAGCCATATATTTTGCATAACCTACTAGATACTAATATATAATTTCTTATGTGAAACTTTTACATAGGAGAACCCAATAAGTTAGCAAAATATGTAGGTACCTACGTTATAAAAGTATTATGATCCAATATTGAAAAATATGTTACAGACCAAACAATGCCATCGTTATTGATATTTTGTGAATTAAGAAGTTTGGAAATGTCAGGTAGCAATAAAAGCAAAATAAAATATTTATTATAAATAAGAAAATTAAAACAAAAAAATTTATATGCCAACAGAAACAACAATCTTTCCTTAATATTAGGCTTGATGTTGAAAAGCAGGATATTGTACAAACTTTTATATAAAACACTTTTATTGGAAAGCGATCAGATGAAAACTGAGAAAGACTTTAACTAACTGACTGTTTTTCCATAATCGCACTAAAATTATTATCAACCAAATAACACACTTTGTTACACAAAACAGGTTCTTAAAAGACTTAACAAACTACCCAAACCACAAAGTTAGCTTACACAAAAAGCAAATGGCGGATGCTGCTCTTTCACGCCCCCCTTTTTTTCGTATTATACAACGCGCATGCGTAATCATTTAATTGCCGAATTACGAAAATTAATTGACCATCTCTGGTTATTATGTGATATAATTCATAACAGCATGAAGTTACGGTACACGCCTACATATAATTTATTATGGGCCCAAAAAGCTTGCCTATGCCATAAGAAAGTCATTGATCGCTGTAATGTCCCATTTAAGGGCCGCAATTTCTGTATTTGCTGAGATAAACCGGGAAAGTCATTACGCTCCATTGTGCCTATAACCCGAAAGAATTCCAATATTTCCTTAGGATATAGCTGAGATTTGTAGATAGTACGCAAAAATAGATTTTAATAGAGAAAAAATTAGTGAGTTAATGAAAATTTGAGGGTTTATATGTTTCACCCTTAATATTTAGAAACCGATGAGTCCCTAACTCTAAAGGGTGCAGATTGCAGAAGGGTGCTGTTTAAGGAAGGGTAAAAAATGCGCTTTTTTTTTAAATATTGGATAATATATTTTTTTAAATTTTCTTCTTCCTTGCTACCTTCAATTAATTTTTTTACTGGCCTCTATAAGATGAAAATTGACCGAGATACAGAAAGTTTAAGGTTTTTTGTTCTCTCTAATTTTTGGCCTTGGATGGGTTCCATCAGCCAGTTAAGGTTTTTTCCATCCCATTAAAAACTACATTTTTTTAGCGAGTGAGAGCGCGGTAAGTATTTAAGCTTGTGCGTGCGTGATTGCGTATGTGCGCGCGCACATCTGTGTGTATGTCTTTTAGAAAATATCATTTGTTCGAACGGGTTTTTTCGTTTCTCTGTTTTCCCGTATGAACAATCAAAATTTTCCAAAAGTGCGTTTGCCTAGTGAGTTTTTAGTTATTAGATTAGATTAGATTAGATTCTTTATTGGTCTTTTGTTGCTATTTACATAGATATAAGACAGGTCAATAAAAATACACACACAATACAAATTTCTTAGTTAGATACACTAAAGTATTGACTATAAAAAATAAAAATCACATTACAAACTTAACGCTAAGTAGTAAAATAATGTAATGTATATATGTAGAAAGGTAGGATTGTATAAAAAATTATTTAAAATTATATTAAAAATTGTATTATTGGTCACCGATTTTGTAGGATGTATTCATTTATAGTGTATTTTAATTAGTTCTAGGCCCATGTGGGACATGTTTTTTATTTTTAATTAGTTCTTAAATCTGCCCGCTGCAGATAGGAGTTTCTAAGAACCCAATTTAATTACCGTTAAGCAGAACCGGACCCACCCCGCCCAGCCCCACATATACCACGACGCTACACGCCGTGATTGTCGGGCTGGCTCCGGGCCGGAATCCGGCGAGGCGCATTCTTGTACCGTTAAACACCAAATAAATTTGTTTTGTTGTTGTTGTGACGAGACCTCGATAGGCGAAGTTAAGCACGCCGAGCGATCCGTCACTTGAATGGGTGATTGTATCTCATCTCGCCGTCCTGGTTAAATGTAGCATTAGCTAAACTTCGCCAGGACGTTAATATAAGGCAAAAAAAAAATTCCTATCCCAAGTAGTCCGCTTTATTTTAATAAATACACACAATAACGTAGGTAATGGTTAATCTTGGGTGGAGATGACAGGATTGATTGAGTGCTTTCAACCGTGGCATTATTTTGGTACAAATATAAGAACATTTTTAATTGTACATTAATTTTAATTGTCTCCAGATAATGTCAACGTGGTTGTCGAAAACGCGTGTCGAGTGTAGTTTTCGGGTGTCCAGGTGTTTTGGTGTTTGGGGTGTCGCAGGCAGCGGGACAACGAAGATGCCAGCCCGCTGCAGAAATATATATTTATATTTTACTTCCCACTTAATTATGCAAACTGAATCATAGAAAATGAAAAGTGGTGAAAAATAATAGGCGGATAATTCTCATTGTTATACTCGTTGTTATATAAGTTCTTGGATGCTGTAGGTAAGTGCTGAATTCGAGAGCGCGCGCTTCAGCAAATTTTCAGGCGTCGCTTTCCTTAGCATCATATGATGGCACAAAGTCGGTGGTTTTCACTTGCTAGTTGCCGACTTTAAAGCGACATGTGCGGACGTAACGCCGGTGCCGTGTTGTTTAGTGTCGGTAACGTGTTCATGACAGGTAAGTTTTCAGAAAACTATTTTTTTGACACGGATATTGTCAATAAATTTCAACATCATTCAATTTTTTATTAGGAATTAACTATTTTTTCTATGAAAGATTCACTTAATTGAAAATGTATTTTTGTCAACGATTATGAGAAAGGTGCAGTCAGTTGCAGTGTTTTGTTTTTGTGCCCATCTCTTGCGAATAATTAATATACAGCTGATGTGTGTTTATTAAAAGAATTTAATTGACGATATTCGACAATTTTAATTAGAGAAATAGTTGTTGATTAATAAAGCAACAGTGCGGAAAGTGTTAGCCTCCGATTTTCATATAATTTGGAAATTCTGTTAAAGTGATCAAAATGTCTGCAATTTACTGGAGTAGGAACAAATAAAACGTGGAGCGAATTCTCACAGAAGTTTTTTTTTTAAATGTATTAACAGTGTTTCAGTCCACATATTCCGAATATATATAAATATTATTCTGAAAAAGAACTACTTATTTGTATTTAAAATCAAAATATGTTAATTGTTTCAATTCTTGGTCGTTTTTATAATTTCTTTGATATATCGCTCTTTATTTTTCTTATAAATAAATTTGATCCTGCTATATACAATTAATAAAAAAACTCTTCTTTAACAAAATACTAGATAGCATAACTATTGATCTTGCATATTCACAAGTATAGATGAACTTACTACTTACCATATTCTGGATGGTGGTGCATTGCTTCATAAATGGTCATGATCAAAATATAGAAATTTTAACTGATATGTTAGCATCAGTGCAGTATGCAATATATGTTCTGAACCACTATGGAACAATTACCATAGTTTTTTATGCCTGCCGTCTATATAACAGTGAGTACAAAAGATGAGGAACATGCACTACGCTCAAAAATAAATATGACTTTAATACTTCATGAAAATTGACCTGTCCTTATTATGAAACAAAAGTTAAAGCGTTCTTGCATTAACATTGTAAAAATAATTTTGTCTTCCAAACTACAAATCAGTACTCCAGTATTGCTGTTTGATGCTTGTATTTGTTATTATATATGGTCATAAACTCCAGACAAAGTTCAATAAAATGGTAAGGAGACGTTTCAGACAGATCAGTTTTATTTTCTGAAACTGAATTTTCCCCACTGCTTAATTTCGTGGTGCTTGGTTGTTTGAGTTCATTTTTTTTATATGCGACGATCTACATTTTTAAATATTTTACAACACTTTTATGCTAAGTTGATCATTATTAACAAATTTTTGAATTTACAATTAATATACCAATTTTCATGGTTACAGGGTAATATTCACTTTCACTTTATGAGATGTAAATGCCAATTTATTTATCTGTTAAGATAAACAGAAATTTTAGGTAGAAAATCTATCGTTAAAATCAAACACAAAAATTAATATATTACTTTGAGCACACTTGCAGCTTCTTCGATATGCATCTCATCCATTCTTAAAAATTTGCAATATAATGAAAAAAATAGAGAACAAATGAACTTTACATAGATGTTCATTTTTACTCACTCTCCCAGTAACTGATGAGCCTATCTCAGAATCAAGTGCAAAATTTTTTAAAGTGGGGAAGGGGAAAATGAGTTTAGCAAAGATGTCAAGATATCTTCTTTATGATATATGTTTTCGTTAACATGAGGCTCGTCACGTTTATTTTCGATAAAATTTGACTAAGATGCAGCGTTTTGAAGTAATGGACTTTTTTCGTTCCTTTTAAGGAATAAAGTTTGTACGCTTCATTTTAAGCAATATACTCAAAAGCAATTCTTTTCAAGGTAAGAAATACTCAAAGTGATTAAAAACTGTTCCTTTTAATATGAGACATGATAAGAATAATCCAAGATGAGGCCCAAAGTTTCTACATCGTGCATTGTCCATGAAAATTCAGTATTGTTAAGCAACTCATTTGGAACGTATCCAATCAAAAAACGCCGTTTATAATTGATTTTTCAACAAAGAATTTCGTTTATGTTTTTTTTTAATTTTTGACAAGAAAACATTATTTTTCGTAAAATATGAGCATTTTAAATAATTTGTCATAAAAACATGTTAAAAAAATGGAATGTCCAAAAATCTTCGTGTCCACTATTTTTAATAACGGCGTCTATTTATCTTCTTTGTGACTATAGAAATAAGTGGTCATTAGAATGTAAGCGAAAGGTGCAAGAAAAGGTGAACATTTTGCAATTTGCACACACTCAAATAATTTTTTAAGAATTTCTTGAAAAAATTCAATACATTAACTTGGATTACAATATTTCAGCTATACGAGCCTGAGGATACTTCTTTCTAACTAATTTGTACTCTGAGAAACGCGTATTTGAAATTTGACTATTTTTAAAAAGGACGTCGCATCGATCTTAGGTAGTTTAGGGATCATGGGATTTTTATGATACTTCCATATCTACAGAGTGTGCTATTTAATACCGCAACACCCCCTTATTTTGGAACGCATTAGCCGATTAATTTTTTTTTGAGATATAGTGCTCGATGAGCTTTATTTGACTGTTTTGAAAAATTTGTAATTTTCTTATTTTCTAGGCCTATCCTCTAAATGGGTCGAAATTTCGAGATCGGCTATTAGGCAATTTTTTATCGGTAAACTGGATAGCGTATTCGATTCGCAGTTGGTCCAAATACCTCTAGATGAAATTTTAGCTCGATATCTCATATAGGGTGTTTCTTATTCAATAGCCAAATTTAAAATTTCTCAGTTTTCGACTGGCCCTGTATAAAATTTAGTTAGGTTTACTAAAAAGGTAAAGTCGTCATTCGACTTAAGGTACATCAAATACTAAATGGGGAAGAAGAAATAAAAGTTATTCTTTAAATAAATAGTGCTTCTATACATATTCAGTTACTGTAAAGATGGTTCCTTAATGAAAATTTTTCAAACAAATAGATTAGACGGAATAGCTTTTCTAGTATCTTACCATATTATTATTTTTGTTTATTTATTTAACGTTGGCCTCTTTCGGCTACTAAAGTCTAGGAGATGAGCTACCCCCAATCTGGGAGTATTGCCTAACATCTTCTCTGTCAAAGAGTAGGGATCTTTTACTGAGCTATATAACAGTTAATAAACAAGGGACCGACTGCTTTTCATCCCCTCCGAAGGGTGGTATATCCACTATGCAATTCTCGTCTTAAATTGCATAAATTTTCTGTCAAAGTACTAACCACGATGAACGTTGCTTAACTCGATGTATCGAAACACATGTATAGTCTTCTACGACCACCCCCTTAGCTTCAGGAGATCAAGAATAATAACAAATAACAAGAAAACTTCTTACCATAATGTCTTAAAATTATGAATGATATTAAAACAAGACAAATACTGTTGTTTATGGGACTAAGGGAAAATAAAGGGATTGAAGGGTAATAAAAAGGGACTAAAGGGCAACAAAAATCCCTAGTATAATAAATAGTATTATATTTAATACATTCTAAAAGTCGAAAAGATTGATGCATAAGCAAATCAAATATTATTAACAAACTAAAAGTTTTCTTAGATTTAAGATAATATAGTTTATTTTGGCTTCAGTTCAGTGGTTCCCTAATTCTTTCTTTTACATTTCTTATTTCGTATATCGAACTAATGTCTAATGCTTGAAAAAATATACTTATGTAAGTAAAATAAGAAATATGCAGGCGGTCCACTTTATGAGGGCTCTCGAGGATATCCCACTTAATATCAATTGTCCAGAAAATTGTTTTTATAAAAACCGTGTCGATTTTAAAAACTGGTTTAAAGATATCTGAAATCCATGGCGCCTACTTTAAGAGTTATGATGGAAAATGCGGAATATGTTTAAGCCAGATATCTCCGTTATTTGAAGGGATACGAAAATATTTTTAGGGCAATTTTTTCTTTACAAAATAAAGCCTTTTAACGATTTAACGAAATTTTTAGAGCACCTGGCTTTACTCTTCAGAGTGTTAAAAAATATATTAAATAGGCGAGAAATGGTGGTATTAAATAAAGTATTTTTTCATCTTTTCAACGATATACCATATTCCATATTTATTCATTAGAACTAAACAAGTAATTACAAAAACCTTTTTTAAACCGGCCAATTTTTTGTTAACCAGCATCGTACTAGTTATGGAGAGGCATGATAAAACAAAACAACTAAAAATCCAATAAGTTGTTCTAGTTCTAGTTACTTAGTTGTTTTGAATAAATTCGGCATGTGATATATCGTTAAGCGAAGGAAAACACATGATTTAATGCCACCACTTCCCGCCAGTTTTATATATATTTTTTAACAACCTGAAGAGTAAATCTCGAAATCCGGCGGTTCGAAAAAACATTTGATAGTACCTCAGTAAAACGCTCTATTTTGTAACAAAATTTTGCCTTAGAAATGTTTCATATGCCATCAAATACATATTTTCCGCATTTTTAAGATTTTCCGTAGTAACTTTTAAAGTAGGCCATGGATTTCAAATATCTTTGAACAATTTTGTAGCTTATAAAAATCTACACAATTTTTGTAAAAACAATTTTTGTACGATTGATATTATGCGAGATATCCTCGAGGGCCCTGATAAAATGGACAGCCTGTATGTAACAACTAGCCAATTTATTAGACGTCCCAGCATTTCAATATTTGTAAGATACAAAACCGTTCTATGTGATATTCAGATTCCTAATATTAGAGCTTAAAATAATATTATAATTTGGTGTCCACCTACTTGGTTAGCATTAATGAATTTATAAATTTCATCAAATTACTTATTCATATATCAATCGATAGAAGAATCGTGTATTTAAAGAAACCATTGTTTCAAAATAGCAAGCGATCGATTATAGTAAAAGTTAGAGTAATTGTTACAAGTTAAATAACATAAAATATACCAGTAAACTCACTACCATTTGGTGATTTGTACACAAGTTATTATATTTTAACCTGTACTGGAATATTTCCACTTAATTAGAAAATTGTTTTTATGTAGGCTGAGTTCTTAAAAAAAGAAAGATTTTTGGACTAATTTTGGTGTCCCTGACAATTGGGCAATTTGACTTTCTAGGAAAATAAACATCATATAGCTTATACCGAGCGATCAATAAAAATAGGCACAACTATCTCGTATTAGCGCGTTTCGCTGGGTCTTCCCTAGTGTTTTCCTGTACTTATGAACTCTCATGGCGTTAGCCCAAACTGGAGCTGCATATAGAATTACTGAATTCCATTTAATATCTTCCAAACGCTAGTGCCAGGGCCTTTGGTCTTCGCCAATAGCCTTCCCAATGCCATTGCAGTCTTGTCCGCCTTGTTAGCAGCAGCTTCTATATGCCCACTCCGGCTAAGATTTTTATCAACTGTGACTTCCATGTACTTGATAGTTTTTGCGGCTTTCGATAGGGTGCCGAGGATGTTTATGACTATCTCGACTATTGTCTTCCTGCCTGTGCGGGTTACTTCTTCCGTTTTTCCAATGCCAGAGCAAGTTTGTGCTCTAGCATCCACGCGTTGTTCCTTCGGTTTTGTCGATCAACACTGCAATCAGATCATCGGCGAATGCAATAAGTTTACAGTTTCTGTGTATATATACCTTAAGGGCTCCCTCATATAAGATGATACAAAGGAGCCAATATCGATAGCATAGTTCTGTCATCCACCAGTATCGTTCTATTACTGAAGTAGCTCTTAATTAATGCTATAAAATATTGGGACAACACTCTTCATCTGAGTTCATCAACAACGTGTGTCCAGGGAGGTGTATTAATAGTAGATTGTAATACAAGTGTGGTAAGGGCTTCATTGCAAAACAAAGAATGAAAGTAGGAACACGAGCGCAGCGAGTGTTGCTATCATATGAATTTTGCAATGAAGCTTGCCACATGTGTGTTACATATTATTTTTTCTACGATTCTGAAGTCTTTCCAAAATTTTAAATTTGCTGTCTGTCAGATTTTATTTAAAGTGACATTTCCCGCAGTCATTCTGAAGCTAGAAAATTTGACTTTGTAATTGCAATTCATGTGTAATTAATGTACATTTATAGAATTTAATTGTTATTACCAGTAAGTAATATAAAATTCTTTCTATTTTATTCCGGTGTGTGAAGATGTAATCAAGGCGTGTGGCAAAGTGATATTTTCTGCAGTCATTTTGAAGTAAGAAAATTTGACTTTCAGCACAATCGTAGAAAAAGGCATTTTCTACATCCAGTGCGACTGCAAGGCATATTTACCTGTTTCGTCAGTTCCCGTTCATTGAACTCCGTGCTACTCGAGCTATCTCCTGAATGGCGAAATCTCCTCGTCTGTCTATCTTCTCGTTTACCGTAGTCGCTATAATTCTTTCCAATACCTTGGCTGGGGTATCTATGAACCATATAGGTCCATGTACCGTGTCAAGTGGCTTGACCGCTTTAGGGACTAGCACAAGTGTTGCTGTTTTCCAGTCGGGGATTACGCCGGTTTGGATAATGTGGTCATATACTCTGGCAAATACTTCACCTGATTGTAACTTTGCCGCCAGTTTGGCTACCTCGGATGGGATTTTGCCCGGGCCTGGTTTTCTCTCTAATTCCGCCTCCCTTAACAAAGCCTGCTTGCTGAGGAGGTATTTGCGAAGACAGATAATACTGAAGTATGGATTGAAGTATACACAGCATTGTTTTACTGGCGTGTGCTGTTAATGCCAACAGTCTTAGTTGTCACAGACGCGTCGTCCGCTTCTTATGTAGTGGTACGAAGATTGAAGTTTTTTAGTTATCGGGCCGGATTCCTGTGCCCCTTAAGTTTTCTATACATTCTCTGAAGGATTGTCAATTTATCTTCACTAACTTAAGCGCTTCGGCAGTAGTATTGTTAACCTCTCAGCTGCATCGCCAGTTTTTAGTCTTGTATGGCTGTCTTTACTTCTGGTTTGAGTATTAAAGGTTCGCATTGGTATTACTGCTAACAGTCACCTTCTGCCTCAGGATGGTTACTTTCGTGAACCTTTTCGCAGTATTGTCGCCAAATATTAATAATTACCCGGCAAACACACTATATGTAGCAAAGCAATAGGCCATTAGATTTATGACTGGTCAAGTGTTGGCAAATTTTGCCAATATCTGAAAAGCGAATGCAAAGTACCTACTGTTTAACATGATATCATCTATCCTGTAATGGTAAGTTGATTGCCCTACGTGTTTAATGCGCCCTTTTGTTATTGCATACTTGGAATTATTTCATCATCGTTGGTACGTTAAATATATAAAAGTACTCTTTTGTTAATACCAAAAAAGCTAATATGAAGTACTGTCTAACCATTATAGCTCCCGTGTTGTAATGGACAATTGATGGCTCTGTGTGTTTAAGAACCTCTTTTGTTATTGTGTATTTTGAAATGTTTAACCATATATTAAATATACTTATAAAAATACTTTTTTGCCAATACCTGAAAAGGAAATACAAATTAATTGTTTATAATCAGTATAACCTCCTTCAGACCTTTAGGACAAAATGGGAGACATCCATGTTTCCATTCGATCGAAAAGTAGATTAGTAAAATTTATATTATTTTGTAAATACTTGTCCAGAGTCACATTTAAACCCACTAAATCAATGTATTAACTACTAATGATTACTGTTGATGACCCTGCCATCTTGAAATTTTTCAAAAACCTAAATATTCAAATTAAATTTTATTACCGATTCTTAAAATTTAGATGTTTCATGGGGCTGCTTTGTTTTCTGTGACTATTTCATTTAGATTTACAGTAAAACTGACTGTTCAATAGGGTGGCCCATCTTTATATAGGAAATTTTTTTTTTTGGAATTTCTATTGTCTCACCCCTTGAAATTGTTTCGTTTACTAAAAAAAAAAATTCTATCAAATTTGATCTTTCTAGACTAAAGGGAAGTGGTGCCTCCGGCGAATTTTTTGTGGGTAAATTTGTTAATAAAAGACAAATCTTTCTTATAATTATTTTTATTAGTACTCATTACTCATTTAAATACTATATATCATTACGTGCAAATTACTCTTTATAATTGTTACTATGATGCTAGCAAGTCATTTTACCTGCTTGCAATAAAACACAAAGATTGTAGGATTATTTAATTAAACAGAGATTTGGCAGCTTTGGCCTTTTTCAAAAATCAGTGCTTCTTAGAAGTAGGCAATAAAACAGAGAATGATATCCTATCCTTTTGTCTGCTTCCACTTACAGGAGATATCGTTAATCCGCCACATCAGTAACCTATTCAACTGCTAATGCTTAGGACAGTTTAGTGTATCTCGTTATTCACCACAGATTATTCGAAGTAAGCTTCCTTCCAATAAAGAAGTTTTAAGTGTACTTTTTTTTAACCTGCGAGAAGTGAAATTGAATTTCGTGAAAGTTCAAAACTAGTAATAAACGAAGCAATTGTTTTTTGGTCCAAACGTGATGTGCAACATTGCGTTAAAAAAGTAGAAGGCCTTTATGAAGAATTAAGAACTCTGCAGAAAAGTTCTCATAAAGTAAGCAAAATTGCTAAACAGAAAGCAACATCTTTTGTGGATAAATTAGACGATTTATTTGACATTGCTCATGCGAACGTCTTTGAAATGATAAAGATAGAGAAAGACAAACAATTTTTACTCAGTCAAAGGACAAAGGGAAGACCAGATTTCATGTATGGTATCGATAGAAGATTAGCTGAACAGAAAAAAGAAGTGGAAGAACGAAAACAGAAGAATCTTGAACGGATGGAGAAAAGCGCCAACATTTTTGAAAATATAGCCGAATTAGACACTTGAAGTCATTAAGTAGCACTTTGCATGCAAGCTCTTCCTACGAAGAATTGGACCCCCAGAACTAAAAAAAAGAGATTAGTGGGAACACGAAACATAATAACCTCAAAGATAGTTGCAACTTTCGACAAGTGTAAAGTACGTGACAGAGACGTAGTCCACATATTAACGGCTATTGCTGAAGCATTAGGGCATGATGTACTTTCCTTGTCTATAAGCAGGATAACTGTTCAACGCTGTAGACAGTAGTTGCTGAAGGAAAGAGCTGAAAAAGCAATGGAATGTTTTAAAGGATCTAATTTGTTATCTCCTGTTATTCAATGGGATGGAAACATTTTAACGATTTAAGTGGCACTGACAAACACAACAGACTGGCGATAATAATTACAAGTGGAGATACAGAGCAAATACTAGGAATACGAGTTTTAGAAAATTCGATAGGAAGAAAGCAAGCAACTAAAGTTTATAAAGCACTATTACATTGGAACTTATGTGATAAAGTGAAGGCTTTATGTTGCAATGAAATTGCTTCGAACTTGGGTTACTTAAATGATGCAAGTGTTTTATTAGAACAAATGTTAGAAAGAAATTTACTATATTTACCTTATAGACATCATATTAATTAAATTATTTTAAAAAGTGTTTTTGATGTGAAAATGTCTAATATCTTCTAGTGGCCTTGATGTTCCATTATTTAAACGTTTTGAACAGGCTGGGCCTAAAATTGATCATACCAAATTTAAATCTGCAATGGAGGATGAAAATATGAATCAAATATTACAAAATGATGGTCTTGATATTCTTGATGTTGACGCTTTAAAGACGAAACAACCTCGCGATGACCATAAAGAATTTTTTAAACTGACTCGGTTATTTTTAGGCAAAAAAGATAATCAAATAAATATTCGCACTCCTGGGGCTTTTCATCACGCACGCTGGATGGCAAAAGCAATCTACTGCTTAAAAATATTTTTATTGAGAGATGAATTTAAATTAACAGCAAAAGAAACAAAAAGCATTATTGAAATATGTATTTTTATTGTTATAAAATATACGTTAAAGCCTGGTTTATAACTCCTTCTCTACATAAAGCTCCATATAATTGTCTTGAATTTATAAAAGGTCTTATGAACCATAAAATCATTGACTCTGCTATATCTCAAAGTGAAATTTCAAAAATTCAAAACCATTTGTGGTATTTTACTCCTGAAGCTTCCGCTCTATCTTTCTTTCATGATGATATTTCAATAGATGCTAAAAAGGGCATAGTTAAGGCTTTAGCAAAAGAAGACCTATTTGAAGAAGGCAATAAGCGGTTCAGATTTAGTAGTGTTGATGAGATACAAAGTAGGAAATATGTCATTCTATTTCCTCGGGCCCAAAAAAAATTTTTGAACGATTTAACCTCTCTACCGAATTTCGTAATGGCGATCCTCAAACCTGGGAGACTAATCAGCAGTACAAAACTTGCTTTGAAGGTATTGAAAAGTTGAAAGTTGTAAACGATACAGCTGAAAGAGGTATTAAATTAATAGACGAATATAACAGCAGACGAAGACAGCGCCAATTTATAATTCAGATTTTTAGCGAATATCGTAAGCATCTTACTGACATAAAGAAAAAAACAATTACCAAAATGTTTTAATATAAGTTATTATCATGTAAAATTAATTTACTGTAAAGTTTACTGTTTAAGTGTAAAATACTACTTTCATAAGTAATATTTATATAAATGTTGTAATCTTGGCATACGATATTTGATCCAAATAAAAGCTGCTGTTATTATAAATATGTTTCATTTTCATTCTCTGGCGGCCCATTTCCCATTATCCAAAATTGACAAAATATTGTAGTGGTATTTGTTTCATCAGATAAAACCACTTTAAGGAGTGAGACAAAAAGGATCGAAAGTTCGCAAAATTTGGGCCACCCTACTGTTCAAACACATTTCAAGTCTACGAAGATGCATAAATACAATTTCCAATTTTTTCTTTTGAGGTACATTACTGTATTGTGTAGTGGATACATTCGTCGTTCTCTGCATGTATCTCCTCCGAACTATATCTGCAATCCCCGTATATCAGTATGCTACCATATATCAAGGCAGTAGTAAAATAATCATACATTTCATTAACCGCACTTGAAAAATATGTTAAAAATCCGGACTATACTGCACTATTATTGGCAAAGTGTGTGATAGCCGTGTTGGCCGGTGTTGCATTTTATTCAGTAATTTAGCGCTCCTTGCCAGTACTTTCTCAATGATGAAGTGAAGGCATGTAGGTAGTTTATTATTATTAATGATGAGCCAATTATGTGTGTTTGCTGGGTAGATCCCTTCTTACTATTTGCAATACTTTTTATGTAACTTTTATTTATTTTACAAATTGAGTATGTAAAGTTGCTGCGTGGGTAGACAGTGCATTTAAAAGTTTAATTCATCTGCATTTGAGTCTACGTTTTAATACACAAGCGAATAAGTATGCTGTATTTAAAATTATTATATATATAATTTTTGTTTCAGTTTGTTTGTTAAATCTGTTTAAAAATGTTATTATACAAGCATATATGTATGTAGCATATTGTTCATGTATTTACGATCCTCGATTAACTGAAATGTAAAGAGCATAAAAAATCAATACCATTTATATACAAACAACATTAATTGCGTATAACCAATGTATATTTGAAATTGCATGAAACTGAAAAAATATCAGTCAAATATGAATTCAGTAATTAATCCCATCGCTTTCCGAACCCATTTTCTCCAATGAATTAAATTACTGTATTTGAAAAAGTAAATTGAAAATTATTATTCAAATATGATTTCAGCAATTAGTCCTATCGGTTTCGAGACCTTTTTTTCCATATTAAATTAAATTCGTGTTTTAGAAAAAATTAAATAGAAATGTGTTAATCAAATATGAGTAGATCAATATAACCATTTGAAACTTGATAGGAGTAAACTACTACTAAAAGTAAGTACACTATTTTTTAAATTTAATTACGCCTAGTATTTTTGATGTTACAGGCATTAGAAAATTCGAATAGTTTGAAATCTCTGGGGCACGCATAGCGAGGGCGCTTATGTCATTATACAACCATGATCCGCTACGGCGCGGCGCCAGCCGCCTACCAAAATAAGTAAAGTAAAACTCGTTCTAACTCAAGATATTGGTTCTAAATTCTTGCCATACTGTTATTCCATATTTGTTAACAAAATGTGTTAATATAAAGGTCAAATTTTAATAAGTGTGAAAAATACGATTTTTTTTCTGAGGCTATGTCGATAAAATGTGAGAATTTGTAGTAGTAAATATAGCAAGCGGGAAACTTTTTTTATCTTTCGAAATAGATACCAAGTACATCGAGAAGACATAAAGATAAGGAATGGAGGTAACTTTTTTATTTACAATTTTTTGTTTTAAGATTAAGTTTTCTGCTTGATGAAAACATTTAACCCATAGACTAATTTGAAGAATTACTATAATTTATCATTATTAACCATTACCTTTTGACATTGATCTAAATATTGTTAAATATTATAAACGTGTTTTAATTGTTTTTTGTTCTTTTTGTATTTTTATTTTTATTTTGAAATGTGTGTTTTATTATATATATTTATATAGATTTTATCATGACTGGTTATCAATACATTTTTTTTATATAGTTCTAAAATCTTACTGATTAGATTGTCATCTAATTTTTGATAACTAGTCTTTTATTTTATTGTGACTTTTATATTTCTGTAAATCATTACCAAATGTTGTGAATGTCTGTCCGCGATATAGCCAAAAGTGCAAGTGTTTCCTTCTCTGATTTATGTAAAAAGTCTAAAGCTGTTTACAACTCGAATTCCCTGGCAAAAGCTAGCATAATATAATATGTAAAAATTGCGTACTAAAGGTAGTTTACGGCAGTTAAATTCTTAACATCAAAATGGCCCTCACAACTGTACACACAGCTTTTAGCCCCTCTGTATAATGTTTAATAATTTCTCTTGTAAATTGTAAAGAAATTCATTTTAGAATTTCTTAATTTCCAACATAACTAGAAGTAAGTTATTAAAAGAATGCAAGGTTTCAAAATAATACTTTCTTACATAGATTTTTTTTGTTTTTCAAACATTAATCTTTTTGCTTTTTGCGAAACCCTACCAAAATATTCTTTAACTTATAATTGCACCAAAAAATAATTAAAGTATCTGACTAAAGAATTAGTGCACATTGAAGTAATATGGCAATGAATACGGTAAAGGCAAAGTAGTAAAGTGCCATTGATGGTAAAGTTTTTATTTGCAATATTTTAAAGACTCCCAGGTTTAGGAGTCAGTAAAATAATTACAATAGTAATACCACGAAGGCAATAGATCAAGGGCCCAGACGAATTTGCTGGTTAGCTGATTTATGATGGTGAGTTAATATTCTACCAAATGCGGTACGATAATAGCTTACAACTGATATCATTCTACCAATGTTCTCAGTACGGGGCCATTAATTTACCTGAGATTTGTGCTTGCTGGGTGTTTTCTTAACACTAAGCCTTGTAAGTTCCTAAAAGACATTCCTAATTAACAGGTTCTTAACTCATGATAATAGCATCTGATGAAAATATTAGTAACATATATATTGTGTGTGTGTTAACATTATAAACTCACTGAAATCCTTTGTTCAAGAAATTCTAAATATACTATCTTCAAGTACTGAAAAAATACTGAAGAAATCTTGATGGTGACGGCCCCCAACTCCTCTAATCTTGAGCGCATATTAGTCATTAGACGGCCTATCCCTTTCATTTAATTTCTATTACTTCTTCTAGAATGCTGAGTTTGAGCTTGGAAATAATATATAGGCTATAGGGGTCAATGTAAACCTTGCAAATAGCTCCACAAAGAAAATTCTATTCCAAATCAGGCGAACTTGCTGACCCAGAAACATTCTATTCCTGTACATGGTGCAATTGGGGAATAACTGCCTTACAGCTTTCATGGTTATTATGGCGGTGTGAAACTATTGCTGAAACTATTTGCCTTCATTCAAGAAGAAACCTGGTTAATTCTTGCATGAGAAATGTCTCGATCATGTTGATATAACAGGTTGAAGTAACTGTTATCGTATTTTCATTTTTATCTCCCAAAATAGAAAGGGCTATTAGGGCCGAGAGACGATATTGTACGCCAAGCTGTAATCTTGGCACTATGTAAAGGTTTCTCGCCAATTTATGAGGATTTTCGTCCAATTAATACCGAAAATTTAGTTTATTCACAAAACCGGAAAAATGAAACTGTGCTTCATCACTCATAAACAGATTGCGAATAAAGCGTTCTTCCTCGTCTAAAAGAACCAAGACAAAAAGGACCCCGCACACCATGCATGGAAATCCGGTATTCGTCAAATGTCTCCAGTTTTTTATAAGTTGTTCTACTGGTCCAGTAGATTATAAGTCTCAATGGGCACGAATCCCAAAAACACACCCTTCTACCCTTTTTTACTCTCTATGGGGGTGAAAAGCGCTCGTATACATTTAACAACTACATTTCTAAAAAAAATTATTTGTATCTTTCAGCACGGTAAAAAACCTCAGTCGAAGGATCTGACTTACATTTAGACACCCTTCCTCCCCGTCCGGAAGGTGAAAATCGCTATCACGACTGCATAACAGTGTCTTTGTTCCAAGAAAATTATGAAACTGCTCAGTTGAGCAGAAAACTTTAAAAGGCGGTGCAAAAATCACTTTGAAGTACCCTCTAACGCTTTTACACCCCTTTAGGTGATGATTCTCAATAAAGCTGCTGCACAGAGGTATCATTTTATGCGCATAGTGGTATTCTTCTGGAAAAAAAATTATGGAACTGCTCAGTTGAGCACCAGGCCTTAAAAGATGGTGTAGCAATTATTATGGGGGATGATAATGGCTTTCACCTCTGAACAGCGGTATCTTTCTGGTTTCATGGAACCACTCAGATGAGTACTACATATCAAAAAAATTTAGCAATTACTTTGAGCCTCCCCCTATCTCTTTTGCGCCCTTCGCGGAGGTAAAAGTAACTAGAAGAACGTCCATTCAGATATTCTTTCATCGTTCCACCCACAGATCACAGAAGACCGTACTTGTACTCGGTCACACTTCTAATATTTTTCGCTTTTGATAGAGGTAAGGGAACATATAAACGGTACTTTACTGAAAAAAATTACCCCCTCCAAGGAGTAACAAAAGCAATTAAAAAGATACAGGATTATTGTCCTATTGAAAATAATTATAAGCGTTTCAATGTTCAGAGAATCACACAGTTTAGATATCTTCCTTGTATTTCCTAGGATGTTTATTTATTGCATCCCCTGCAGGAATAAAAAATTCTGAAAGGTGCAATTTGTCATAGCATATAATAAATACCGCATTTAAACCATACCTTAATTACTTCCACATCCAGTGGAAGTATAGTAACGACAAACAGATGTTTAAAAACTTTTATTGTTCAAATAGGCTTAGAATGTCGTGAAATGTCGAGATTTTAAGTTTGAGTGAAAAAAAAATTCTGTCTGTCTGTCTGTCTGTCTGTGTGTCTGTCGGTCTGTCTGTAACTTTGAGATATTGACTTGAAATTTGGTAAACATATGTACTTTAACGAGATCTAGAACTAGATTATATTTTCATCTTGTTCCCTCGAAGGGTTGGGGGGGTAAATTGGGGTAAATTTGGGGTAAATATGTAAATCAAGCAGGTAATAGTCGATAAAATTGGTATTTAGTATATACAAGAGAAGCTAAGGTCTCAAAAAAAAATTTTGGAATTAGCCACCCCCATTACCACCCCCACCCCATTATTAAAGGGGATGAAAAAAATGTGATTTAGTGTGTGTACAGGAACCAGAAACCTCAAAATATTTTTTTACTTCATCCACCCCCACTACCGATGTGGGGTATCGTTTTATTGATTTTTGGGGTAGAGGATTTCAAATATTATATTATTAAAGTCCCATAGACAATAATTATTTTCGCATACATAATTTTTTCGTTGTGAGTGACTTGGATAGAAAATCTGGATGTGGAAGTAGTGATTTCTTGGGCAGCGGTTTTTTATGCAAATAAAGGGCCGCTTGCTTCAGTGTTAACCAAAGTATACCACATGGAGGTAGCATAATCGAACTTGTACTCCTTTTTCTGTCCGTCAGTATGTCAGTTATGTTAGTTATGTCAAAGTAACATGGATGTAAATTATTTCTGTTACTTTGTTTGTTGGTTTTCAGTCTACTACATACGCTTCTATTAATTGCAAATTAGAACTACATTGGTCATCTATAATGTCGACATTTTTAATTGCTCTTGTCACTCCGTGGAGGGGATAGTTTTTTTTCATTAAAGTACCGTTACTTTATCTGTTTTGCTTTTACCTCTTATCAAAAGCGAAAAATATATGAAGTGTGGCTGAGCACAAGTACGACTGTTCTGCGATGTATGAGGGCAACGATGGAAGAATATATGAATAGACGTTCTTCTAGTTACTTTTACCCCTGCGAGGGACGTAAAGGTGTTAGAAGGCGGTTCAGGGGAAATGCTGCACCTTTTTTTGAGACGTAGTACTCATCTGAGTGATTCCATCACTCTTTTGCCAGAAAGATACCGCTGAGCAGAGGTGAAAGCCATTATCATCCCCCGTGAGAGATGGAAAAGTGTTATGGAGTAGCTCATAATAATTGCTGCACCATTTTTTAAGGCCTGCTGTTACTCTGAGCAGTTACATACATTTTTCAAGAAATATACCACTGTGCAGCAATGAAAGTGATTTTCGCCCCTCGGAAGGGTTGGAGAATGGTCAGGGTTTGGCTCAGAGTCATTGCTGCACCTTATTTTGAGATGTACTACTCATTTGAGTGTTTTCATAATTTTTTTGGAACAAAGATATCGCTGTGCAGCCGTTTTATTAAGTATCACCCCCTAAAGGGGTGGAAAAGTGTTAAGGGGGTACTGCAGAGTAATTTTTGCACCATCTTTTAAAGTATTCAGCTCAACTGAGCAGTTTTATAAATTTTTTGGAATAACAATACCTCTGTGCAGCCGTGAAAGCGGCTTTCACCTCCCGGAAGGGGTGGGGAAGGGTGGAAGGGTGTCTAAATGTAAGTCAAATCCTTCGACTGAGGTTTTTTACCGTGATGAAACATACAAATATTTGCTGTTAAATGTATACGAGCGCTTTTCATCCCCATAGAGGGTAAAAGAGGGTAGAAGCATGTGTTTTTGGGACTCGTGCCCATTAAAACTTTTGATCTACTGGATCAGTAGATCAGTAGAACAACATATTAAAAAACCGGATTAAGGAAAATACGTCATAACCTCCTGTCCGAAATGTTTAACGAAACTGCACAATGACGTGAAGAGCACTGTGGCCTATGTTCGACGGCAGTCCTGACAGCCGCTATGTTTTCTGGCGCATGTACACTACTTTCTTTATCCGGGGATTTTTTTAAGGGTAGAACCTATTTCTTCAAAGGTCTTAATTCATGTCTTCGAGATGACCAGACGCCACTGGATTATTACTGAACTAGTGGGAAAGCCGATTTTTATAATAGGGTTTTCCCAGAAAAAAAAATTATAGCTGAGATACTTAATTCACGTAAAAAATTGATTAATGGCATATTTATTATCTTTTTAATTTTACTAATAGTAACAAAAAAAAACTTGAAGTGAAAATTATTGAGTTCATTTTAAACAGCCATAAATTAGCGCATTGTGACGTCAACGACCTGAAATCCAATAAAAAGTTGGTTACATTATTGCATAAGATAGCCGTGAAAAATATAAAACATAGCCTTTATTTATTGACAGCACTTTTTAATTATTATGAGTTGTAATGTATTATCAAAATGCCTAAAAAAGTTTGTTTTGTACCTTTGTGTAATAATACTAGTTAAAATGCTCCCTCAATATTATTTTAGACAGTACCACTTAATTTTGAAAGACGAAAAAAGTGGTTTTCTGCTGTAAAATTTAAACAAATATTTCATCTGGGAAAAGATTTATTATAAAAAAATTATTCATCATTTCAAAGTCTACTTTAGGTAAATTATCAGCAGCACCTTTAACATATACCTCTTCTACTTTACTCATTTTGATCGTAGAATTAATAAAACATAAACCAGAAACTGATAAAATGATAATATTTTCACTCCAAACAATCCAAACATCAAAATATAAATAAAGTTCTAGGTTAGTCATCTGTCATCTGATGTGTACCGTCAATGCAATGGCGTCTGGTCATATCGAAGACATGAATTAAGACCTTTGAAGAAATTGGTTCTACCCTAAAAAAATACCACAAAATATCAACATCTTACGCTTTTACGAATAACTTGTGCGGCATTTTTTATGTGGATTGTGATTGGCCAATATTTACAAGTCCACTGCTTTAGACCAATCACAGTACAAGCAATAAAAGCGGAAAATCTGAGGAGTTTTAGAGGAAATCTACCTTCAACACACAGTTAGAACCTATTACCACAGAAAAGAGAACTACCAGAAACGACGCTTGGTCTTCCCGCCAAAATTTCATTGCCGCCATTTTGTTGTTAGCGTCAGCTCAGTTATTGTATTAGGTTGAAACAATAAATGACAGTCTTTGACATAATACTGAAATAAATTCTTAAAAGTTTTTAGTTTTATTGTGCTGTGAATAGGTAAAAGATCATAGCGGGAAAGTGTAGTAATTTTTGTTACCACTGTTAAGGAATATTCAAGTATAGTAGTACGACAGGAAAAGACATTAGTTTATTTAGGTTTTCTAAGGATCCCCAAAGGTATTTTATTATTGATGTAAATTATAAAATATTTCCAAGTAATTGTATACTTTTCTTCTTTTAAGGTCCGTATTGTGGTTGGAAGCATGCAATCATGGGGATGTGGCAAGTAAAAGTTCAGCCGAACTTTGTAACAATTTTAAGTTGTGCGTACGACATTTTGAAGCGAAAATGTATACAAATATGTATCAAAATACATTGCTACCAACACCACTACCTAGTATTTCCCTTCAACTTGATAGTTTAAAAAGAACATTTTTTAATATTTCCCCAGAACAACCTCCCAGTAAGATATTACAAATTTTCTCAGGCGAGACATTGCATTGATTTCAATACATTTTGTGACTTTATATTAGGGCCAGTTGTATAGGTTTAGTTTAAACTACAAGCTACAGTTAAACTTAGGTTAAGCTTCTAATGTTCATTGTATAAGTGACTATAACGGCCACCTAGAGTTTAACTATCAACTGGTGGATGGAGAACCGGTTAAACTCCAAGCTGCGGTTAAATACATGCGCAAATTGACAAATATTTGTGTGTCATGTTTTTATAACCTGAATACTGTGCAGTCCTTCTTTTCACTGGATCCATTTTTAAGGAGTAATATTCCCAACCCACAGAAAACATATATATTATTACTTTATATATTTTTTCTATGTTCTAACCAACAAAACACGGCATGCTACAAAATACATGTCGTAATATAACCTAATTAGCACACAATTTGGTTATCAACTGTCAGTAATAATAATATTTTAGCGAAGTTTGCGTAAAAAGGGAAGAATTCATATTTTAATAAAGTTCGTTTAAATTAACTATAAGGTATACAAGGGGCATACTGCAAATAATATAGTTTAAATTTTTGATTAAATTTTCGTTTAAACTTGGGTTTAAACTAAAGTTTAAACATATCCTATACAACTGGCCCTAAAGAATACAATTGTTCGTAGAGATAACTTTATCCAGTTTAATTTAATAGTTTTAATACCCATTATAAATAGAATTCTTCCAATAACGTAATTGTATTCGGCCTGTGTAGAGTGTGTTTATAAACATGCTGTTTAAATTTCCCGCCAAAATTACCAGCAACAAAATGGCAAAGGTCACAAAAAGACACAAGGACGGTGCTGAGAATGCCGCTTCTGGTAGTTCCTTATTCTGTGCTATTACCAACTAATTATATCCAAATCTCATTGGTCTTCCGGGTAGATACGTAATTCTGGAGCGTAAAAATGTCCGTTTTAAAAAGCCCTGAAATTATTAGCAAGTTGTTTTAACAATAATTTCTTAGAAGTAATTCTTATTAGAAAAGTAAATTGTTGTAAATTAATAGAATGTTTTATTATATCATTTTCACAACATAAAATGTTAAAATAAAATTAGTGGGAAAACCCTATTGCTCGTTTCTCTGCCGCTCAAGTTTGAAGAAGTGTCTACGCAGAGGCAGGTCTTCAAGATGTCGTCCTCAAAAAATAAAATGCTTTTCTCTTTACTTTAAAGTGGCATAATTATAATTTCTTAGATAAAGTTTTTCAACGAGTTATCGCGTTTTTATAACACAGCTCCATAAAATAAAAAAAGTGGTCCATTCCTATAATTACATTGGGTGACCGTACTGAACACGAATCAGGTGTTCATTTAACTCCACCCACCATTTTTCAGTAAATCTCGAAAATAACCTAAAAAAACTCTCATAGTTATTTTCGGGATTTACAAAAAATTGGTGGCTGATAGAGCTAAACGGACACCCGATTCGTATTCAGTACGTCGAAATACATAGAGATTGCCCAATGGAGTCCCAGAAACATATAATCGTTTTTTTGTGGGTGCCTGTGTAATATATGAATATCACCGGATCCTCCGCCATTTCATAGAAAACCGCGTATCCAAATATATTTATTACACAAACATACACAAAAAAGAGAAAAGTGTTTCTGGGACTCGATTGGGTAAGCCCTATGTATTTCGACTTGCTGAGTACGAATCGGGTGTCCGTTTAGCTCCATCACCCACCAATTTTTAGTAAATCGCGAAAATAATTTAATTATGAGTTTTTTTTAGGTTATTTTCACGATTTACAAAGAAATGGTGGGTGATGGAGCTAAACAGACACCTGATTCGTATTCAGCACCTGGAAATTCATAAGAGTTACCCAATGTAGTTCCAGGAACAGATCACTTTTTTTATTTTGTGGAGCTGTGTAATCGACCGTTTCTCTGCCGCACCTTGTATATCTTAACACTCACCTGCCCTATTTATACAATATTAACAGTAATTGTATTTGCAATACTTTGTGGTAGACTGTTGTTTTTTATTGTAATTTTTTGTTCAAATAACGTGTCTACTGTCTAAATTTTCTTCTTAACTGAATTTATGGCAGAAAAATATAGTGCCTAATTGCTCATAAAATAAACATTAGTAAAAAAATGTATCTTCATATTTGGATTCAGCGCACCAAAGTAGATTATAACACCAGTAATCGTTCTTATTTTGCGGTCCAGTGTTATTAGTTTTCTGTAAAACTTAATAATAAGCGAAGTAAAATTTTGATTTCTGAAATTGTGATACTATTAGCCCGTCATTAAAGTACAAAGAGAATATATTGAAACTAATTAAAAGTAGATCCTCTCAAATTTCAAAACTTTCCCCTTTATAAGTCGTTATATAAACCTTATTACCAAAATTTGTTTGAGGCCGGAGGTTTCTCAACGGTTGGTTATATGAGGGTTAATGTTATTAACTATAAATAGAACTGATATGAATGACATTTGAATATTTATATAACTCCCAATAATGCGCATGTGAATGTGTATGTATTTCTTTTATACATATTATCAATATATACAATATTTGTCTATTAAAGCCTATAAAATGTGCCGAAATTAACTTCGGTAATTATCTATTGTCGGCTCATTTGGCGGCTTGTGTGAAAATAATGAATTAATTGCATACAAAGTTTTAGTGGTAAGCAAATTATATCGATTATCGACATTACAATATTTAAACATTCAACATTTACTTAATGTTCGAATTTAAAATAAAAAGTTAATGTTTGCTCAAAATTAGAATCTTGAGATGTTTTCCTAAAGCACTTGTTGACTTTTAATATAGCTGAAGAGGTACCTATAATACTTGGACGTAATGCAAATTATAATCTATAAATTTTTAGGCGTATCGTGTGCAAATGGTTTCTTGTATATTTCTCTCTTGTATATATTTCTTATTTTTAAGATTTCTAGACATCTAGGGTTATAATTGCGTTGTTTAGTAATAATTTGTAGTGAATGAAGTGTATAAAGTGCTTGAAGTGTATGAAGGGAATACTGAAGATATACTCCAGTGAAAAAGGGAAGATTGGAAGAAATAACTGATAAAGTTTTGAAATTTGGCAAAGACGTTCATTTGAGTGTAATATACTCGTCAAACTCATAAAACATACTAAAACTAGTGAACTCAATATGTTGCGCTCGAGCCACCATCTTGTAAAAATGGTCAGATTAAGTTTTCTGCTTATACCTCACTAATCATTAGCAATATGGGAATTATGTTTATATAAATATAGCTTATATACATCTACAAAATATGTTATATAAATTTTTTCGTATCAATTATTATAATCTAGTTTGGCTAGAAGAAGAATTCTAGCATTTTGTTTTAAATCGATCAGTGAATATATATAAAGGTTATGAAATATTTTAAGCAAAAAATGCACATGAAAAATGAAGTATCATCTTTGATAAAGCACTATAAATATAATTATACTGCATAGTCTTCTAACCAGTATTTCGACAATGAAGATTGTATCATCGGAGCCTCAATTAAAATGGCAAGTATAGCAATTAAATCTACAACCTTGTCAAAGATTACGGCGCTCTACACGTGTAATTTTTTCCTAAAATATTTCATAACCTTTATATTCACTAATCATTTTTCTTCCTCAAGCTAACGCTAATTATTATTTAAATGACTTATTTCAACAACTGCACATAAGCGCTTTGTGCTTAATTGTGAATTATCTGCCACCCGATCCAAAATATTTTCTTGATCCGGCAACATGTTTAGACGCTCAAGAATAATATATTTTGTTTCATGTCTCATTGAAATAGTTGTTTTCAGTTGTTGACGATTTTTTTAAAATGGTGAAATATAGGCTGTAGTGAAACCAGCAGCCAAAGATAGCAGATAAAATCTACGAAAACACCCGAAGACATATAGACGTTCGTCACAGTGATAACTAGGTACATTTCTAAAACAACTAATAAAAGATGAAGCATTATAAATTCATATTGAATGGAACATGTTTCTAAAAAATATGTGCATGATATAAATTATTCATATAATTACTTATTTGCAGAGAATTCTAAGGATAAATAACTTTTTAAATCAATACAAATAATAAAAACTACATATCAAGTGAATCTTAACCAAGCTATTGGTAATGCACTTGTAATGTTTTATTACATAAATATTCTAAATGTTAATGTAAAAAGGCATCGATTTGTCTTTGGTCCATGAGGTGAAACAACCCTTTCTATCGTAAAAAAACTTAATAACTGCACAACCAGTCGAGTGTCCAAGATTTGTGCTTGGAAGAAGTTGTAATAAGCTATTCTGAATGTTCCTGTATAATGGTATAGATTTGTCATTGGTCCACGAGGATGAAACAGTCCTTTCTATTATAAAGAAAATAATAACTTCACAACCAGTTAAGTGTCCAGGATTTGCGCTAGGGAGAAGTTCTAATAAGCTATTCTGAATGTTCCTGTATAATGGCATCGATCTGTCTTTGGTTCCCCAGGGTGAAAGATCCCGTTCTATCGTATAAAAATTAATAACTGCACAACCAGTTGACTGTCCAAAGATTTGCGCTTGGAAGAATTTGTAATTAGCAATTCTGAATATTCCTACATAACATCGATTTGTCTTTGGTCCTTTCTATCGTAAAAAATTAATAACTTCACAACCAGTTGAGTGTCCAAGATTTGCATTTGGGAGAGATTGTATTAAGTTATTCTAAATGTGTCTGTAAAATGGCATTTATTTGTTTTTGGTCTACGGGGATGAGAAAACCTTTTATATCGTAAAAAAATTTAATAACTTTACAACCAGTTGAGTGTTCAAGATTTGCGCATGCTATTCTGAATGAGCTTGTAAAATGCCATCGATCGGTCTTGGGTCGATGGAGGTGAAACAGCTCTGTTTATCGTAAAAAATTAATAACTTCACAATAAGTTGAGTGTCCAAGATTTGCGTTTGGGAGAGGTCGTATTAAGTTATTCTAAATGTGACTGTATAATGGTATCGATTTGACTTTGTTCCCCGGGGGTGAAGCTACCCTTTCTATCGAAAAAAAAATTAATGACTGCACAACCAGTTAAGTGTCCAGGATTTGCGTTATGGAGCGGTTGTATTAACATATTCTAACCACTTGAGTGTTAATAATTTGTAATATAGGGTCATGCAGATTTTAAATAATTTCATTTTTAGTTTTGTCGGTCAGCACACTAATTTGTTTATATTGCAATCTAATTAGTTCTGACGTCATAAGTCGCATAAGTTATTTTTAATTTTGTTTGTACAATTTAACACATCGACACCGTCTTTATTAGAAGGGTTATATTTTATGTGTATTAATCGTGAACGCATAATGCATTCATAAAAATTGTCTACGTAGTCGCGGTTGCAAATTAAACATTTTAGCTTAGCATTTGAGGAACTTAGCAAAAGTCTATGTTTAATTTCTTTATGGTATACATTCATGACTTTATATTCAGTTGGTATTATATTTTTGGTAATATTTTCAAAGAAATATATAATATAAAGGCCACAATTATAGGAATCTATTTGTTTAAGATATTCCATGGGTTGACAATTGTCTTTAGTAAGAAAATCAATTAAATTCAACGTACTTAAAAATTTATCAAAGTAGGTATGTCAATTGTTTTTTTTTGGGGATCCAGCAAAGTGAATTTATTTTCTTTAATATTTGTCACGACTAATAAATACTGTGAATTATTTTCAACTATTGGCATGATAATATCTTCTTTTCTATTTTGATTTTGTCTCCTACGTATTGTGATAAGGTACGTCCTGAAAATGCTAGAGTCGATAATTGAGTTGAAAATATTTGGTATTTTTCATCTATGTTGAGCAAATGAAACGTCGATAACGAAACTAGAGGGTCATTCCTTACCGTCAATTTTCTTCAAAAACAATAGGGTTTTTCCCACTACTAACACTAATTTACCATAAAAATTTCAATAATAATGGATTTTCTGCTTTTAAGTTATTGTGTTTACAAGAAATGAAACGGACGCATGGACATATGGATAAACGGGTGGACTTTTTGAAAATCACTCAAAATTAGATGACTAATAAAATGATATGAATTTTTTTCTCTACGAGCGATATTTACGGTTTTAGAAATGTACTGATTAAATACAATATACCCCTTGATTTCGTATTTATGAGAAGAATGATAAAAATCGAATAGTTACTATTCTGATAAAAAGCTTCCTTTTCATTTGATTGGTTGTCTGCTTAAAAAAAAACTTAAGTTATCTTCAAAAAACACAACGGTGCACCTAATTTGTTAAATAAAGGAAATGCAAGAAAGTTAATTCGGGTAAACTCTTTACATTATGATTTCTACCTCTTCAAGAACTTCTTCCTAAATTAGTGAACAAGGAATTTTTCCGTCATTAAAGCCTAATTATCGTCGAAATAAAAGCACAGTAATTTTTATTTTTCAGCTACATTACTTTTCTTTAATCAAATGGAAGTCGAACGAGTGAAATATATTTACCTGTAAAATGTTTCTACGTAATTTAATACCATTACTAATCTATTCACTCTCGTATGACAATGCACTCAGGTGTGGGATTTAACGAGAATTCAGTATTTAATTAATATAATACGATTTAGTTCCAATCGTAAACGTACGGTTAATACCTTGATCAGTGACGTGAAACGAAATCTGTTATAAGAGATTTGAGCTTGCTCTGCTAACTTCTTAGAGTCTAGGTTCATAAGAACGACTGATCTGATATAATCTTCGTTCCTTACAGAAAAAGGAAATCGGTAAGACGTTTTCAGTGACACGTGTGTTGTGTGAAAAATTAGGCCAGACGTATGCGGAAAATATGTTATAATAAATCCTGTCTTTAATTTTTTATTTGTAGACTTGGCTTAGTGGGTGAATATGTTCTCAATGATATGGATGTAAATTGAATATTGTGTGGGATTTATTTTTAAATCGGTTTTAACCACATAGTAGAACAGCATAGGGCACAAATGCGGGATCGTGGGAAATTAATGATTAAAGTATGATCCATTTTATATTCCTCTACGTTACCCCGTTATAGTCCATGCCAAAGTTGCAAAAACCTCAAAAGTGCAGGGGTAGCGACGAAACATGACTACCCCCCCCATTTTAGAAGACGGCCAATACGATGGTGATAGTCGCGCGGTCCCTACTCCTCTCGAACTACTCCTGAACACAAAAAAACATCCCTTTTCTCGATTTTTCGTTTTCAGGCATGCGAAGACTTGTTGGATCGAGTTTTTTTGAGGAAACTCAATACGTCCTGTAACATTTTTCAACCAGACATTCTAACGACTCCATTGGGGAGGGGGGGGGTGGAACCACCCCCTCCCTGAATCCCGAAGCGTCCCTCAAAGAGAAGAAGGTATCCCCCGTTTTCAAGGGTGGAGAACACGGTAGTTGCATCAGTTTCTCTCTTAGTCCTCAAAAACCATCCTTGCATGCCCAAAATCATATTGTAGGCACTGGAAAACTCCGATCCAACAAATCCTCGCCTGTCTGGTAACGAAAAATGGGAAAGGGGTGCGGTTTTATGCATTTAGGGGTAGTTGGGTGGAAGGCTAAATAATATCAGCATTTTATTCCCTGGCCTTGAAACTTGTAGAAAACAGTTTTCACCACGTTTGGATGTTTTTTGGCATGTTGCGGTCTTGAGGGAGGGGGTGGTTTTAACCCGCTGGAGCCGTTAGGATGTCTGGTTGCGAAATTTTACAGGACATACTTAGTTTCCTCAAAAAAAAACCCGATCCAACAATTCCTCGTATGCCTTCTTACAACGAAAAAAATCGAGAAAAGAGGTGGTTTTTTGCATTTGGGGGTAGTTCGAGGAAGGTAGAGGCCGCGTGACTAACACCATCGTGTTGGCCGTCCTCGAAAACGGGGAGGTAATCATGTTTGGTCGCTACCCCTGCACGGGTTTTACACTTTTTTGGAAGCTTCTTATGGACTATTAGTTTTTAGAATTTGAGTGAATATTTTTCTCTAGGTTTTTGATGTTATAGTATACCTGGCACTGAAGTGAATACTCTTTTCAATAACAACCCTATTCGATATTGACATGTTCTGAATGTTGATGTAGCAAATTACACGGCTAATTTTAAGTATATGTTATTGTAGGGGAGAGCTGGAGAGCGGGTTCGGAAGTGGATGCCGGACCGTAAGAGAATGATCAGAAAGTTAGTAAATAGAGAATATATTTCATAATGTAAAAATTTTTATATATATATATATATGTGCATTTGTATCGTGTCCGCCTTCTTACAAATTTGTGGCGCCCGCACCTCCACTAGAAATAATATAGATAGATTAGTTCTGTTTACATATACATAACCGCCAAATTTCACTTACCAAGGGCACGCGGAGAGGGGAAAGGATTTTTATCTTTTTTTACATACACTTTTTTGTTCATACGATTGGTATGTTTACACCTCGTTATATAAATAGTACCTCTCTGGCTCAATGTATTTAAAACTGTTATACATAACGGTAGAGTTTGCCTCCATCGAGGTTGCCAGACTTCTATAGTGTAAAATGCTCTAACGCTTGCGCAAATAGTTGCGCTATGCAACCGTGTGCGTTTGTTATTATGATGATTAATATTGGGTAAGTAGTACTCTATCAGATTACGTTGGTGTTTTACCCGATAATGTGTGATTATCTGTTTTAAAATGAGCCGTTCACGCTAAATATCTATTGTGGAATAATGTATGTAATTCAAAATATGTTCTTAAGGGAATTATTATTACTATTTAATATGCTTTTCAAAAGACATCACTGAATCAGTTCAATTTTGTAACACAATTGCTACATATTAGTCCACGTAAATTAGATATTTTAGAAGAAATAATCTATAAAGTAATAATATTTGGGATGCGTAATCTAGATAGGGTTAGAAATAGATACCCGAAAAGTACCCCCCAATTTAGGGGTGGAACGTCCTTAATAATTATGAATAGAGCTGCTTCGGCCATATTACTTAACGCTGGTTTGTCACTTTTATCTTGTAAACCGTTCGTCGAAAGAGAAAAAAGTATAAGAAATAAAAAATTTGTCGCATTAAATTCTGCATAAAAAATGTACTATTAACCTTGTAGCTTATCCTCAGCTATTTCGCGCTAACAGCGTCCGAACAAAGGTAGTTTGGGGCGCAGTGGTAAAAATCCATCCTATTCCAAGTTTGACTCCGAATATCTTAAAACCGGTTACTTTAACGAGAAAAAATGCTCAGGAATTAATTTATTGAGCAGAATTTTCTCGATTAGATGCATATATAGAGGGTTTTGTCGCAAGTAATTTATGTATTTTCCCCTTCTTTGCAATTATATTAGAGGATAATCTGTACTGTTCACTCAAAAGAAGATTTCGAGTCATATTTCCACTTCTTCTCTTCAATGGAAAAGGGTTAATGAGGAAAATTAAGAAATCGTCTGTATGATATTTTCAATGCTGTACGAGAGAGGCCAATAGATTTTTCCGATTGCCAGTTCATTGTTGATGGCGGCAATTTGATTCATTGTGTAGTATGGCCGAAGCAGCTTTATTCGTAAACATTACGGCCAAAAAGTGACTGTACTGTTTGATGGATATGCTGACAATGCCTGCAGTATGAAGAGCATCGAAAGACAGCAGCGACTTTTGAAACGCATTTCACCGGAAATTATTTTTCATGAGAACACGCCACTGACTGAAACGTAAAATAAAATGATAAACAATCTCACAAAAAGGAACAGTTTATTTCGCAATTGGTGGAGAGATTTGAAAACGAGGGAATCAAAACAATTACTGCTGTAGACGACGCTGACGTACTCATAGTTCAAACCGCCTTAAACGAATCTCATGAAAACAATACATTGGTCACCCTCGGACAAGATATTGATCTTCTCGCATTGATTATCGCTCTCGCACCTGAAAATAAAGATATCCGTTTCTTAAGGGAGGCTCAGAGAAAAATAAAAAATAAAGATTTCAGTTCTCGTGACTTGCAGTCCTCGGAAGTTTTAAAAAGCCGTATGGCCACACGTTCAGTGGATGCGATAACACTTCAGCTTTCTTTGGTAAAGGAAAAGTGCAAACGGTGGAATGCGTCAATAAAAGAAAAGATCTCGAAGAGGTTGTCAGTATATTCAACAACTGTAGCTCAACGAAAAAAGAAATTACAAGTGCTGGAGAGAAATTCGCGCTAGCAGTATACAAAGCCCCCAAAAAAGAGACATCTTTGAATCATCAAAGATTCATTATCTTCAATAAGTTAGTCGGCCAATCTAGTACTACCGGGATTCTACCAAGACTGCCAGCAACATCCGAGGCATTACGTCAACATTCTTACAGAGTATTTCTCCAAATTCATGTTTGGTGAGGAGAAAACTTGGAACCAACGGAATGCAGAAAAGCAGAAAATAATATAAAATATTTCAAAGAGATGATATACTTAAAGAAGTAAAATGTTCAAAACTTAATCATTTTGGAGCAAAAATGTAAATATTTCCCTCCAGCAAAAGAAAAATTTTTGAAAAGCATTCGAGATGACTCCAACAATCATTAATTAGTAGCAAAATTCATGATTAACCAACAAATATGTTCTAGAGTTTTGGTCTCGAATGCTTTTTAAAACATTTTTATTTCTTGCTAGAGGAAAATATTTACATTTTTGCTCCAGAATAATCTAAGTTTTTAAAATATCTTTGGAAGGTGGAAGATTCAACGTTTAAAAAAATACCCCGGACTCTACCTAGGTACCCAGGGGATTCTGGGGTCGCTGATTCCGATGCCGAGGTCGGTTAAGCTCTATCGCCTCATGTTCAAGGTCGTTTGAAGGTTAAAGTAAGAATAGGAGGTGAAAAAAATTAGAAAAAATTTATACGAATGCTCACCTGCCTATTTATTTTCTGTTTATCTGACTGCCTTTATACCTGCACACCTGTTTGTTTGCTTGTTAGTCTGTATTTATCATCCGCCTGCATTTTATCTCTGTCCATCTATTTGACATCCTGCCTTTCTACCTGCTTTTCTGTCGGTAATTCTGTCTATCTTCCTGTCTGACTGAATGACTAAATGTTTCTATCTGACAGTCTGTCTGCCTCCTTGTCAGTTTGTCTGACACAAAAAACCATTAAACTACTTTGATCCTGACAGGATTGAGCAGTGAGCTCCAAGTGAGTGAAGCCAACGCCCGTGATTCGCGCTGAATTTATATCCCTCTTCTGCCCCAACTCACTTGCGGTGGGCATGCGCCATCTATCGGTACTTCTGCAACTATACCTAAAGGCCATCCTTTCACAGAAAAAAACAAGTAGGTGATTCATTGAGTTAAATATATTTGCACTGAGACAGCCGAAGAATCTTCATGTGCAGCTAAAGCTGGAGGACGAATGCCGGCTTGAAATGACCTTGAAATGACCTCTGGATGCCTTTTTTTAAGGGTAAGCAAACACCAGATTCGGACTCAGCGACCCGAAAAACCTGTGTGAATTTTTTCTGATTCCTTCAACCACCTTTTCTTACTTTAACCTTCAAATGACCTTGAAACTGACGTAGTAGAGGTCAACCGTGGTAGAGGTCATCTAATGCAGACTCAGCGACCCAAAAATCCTATATATGATTTTTTTCAGATTTTTTGACAGCTTCTCTGTTTTTCTCAAATTAACCTTGAAATGACCTCCGGATGCCTTTTAAGGGTAAGCGAACACAGGATTCGGACTCAGTGACCCCAAAAACCTATGCGTGAATTTTTTCAGATTTTTTCAACCACCTTTTCTTAGCTTGACCTTCAAGTGACCTTGAATCTGACGTGATAGAGGTCAACCAGCATCGGATATAGACTCAGCGACCCAAAGAAACCTATATGTAAATTTTTTCAGATTTTTTAACAGCTTTCTCTCCGTTTTTCTCAAATTAACCTTGAAATGACCTCCGGATGCCTTTTAAGAGTAAGCGAACACCAAATTCGGACTCAGCGACCCCAAAAACCTATGTGTGAATTTTCTCAGATTTTTTCAACCACCTTTTCTTAGTTTGACCTTCAGATGTCCTTGAACCTGACGTGATAGAGCTTAACCGACCTCGGCATCGGAATCAGTGACCCCAAAAACCCTCGGGTACCTAGGTAGAGTCCTGTGTATTTTTTTAAACTAAATGTTGACCTGTGTTATTATTATTCTTTTATTTTCTGCTTTTTAGACCCCCCCCCCCAAATAAAAATCGCCTTCTAATTTTTTTTTTTACTTTTATTATATAAGGCTAGCGGCAGTGACAAATAGTGGATTAAGGGCAACTAGTTACATTAAGGAATGTTCGCGTCCTGTTAAATAAATACATTTTTAATAAGGTAAAGACCTTTTTTAATTTGCTCTAAGCTATAAAGGGGTACAAAAATATTTCTTTCTGAACAAAATAAACGTTTTTTTATTCCCAAATTGAAAAAGTTTAAAAAACCTATTGATCTCTAGAAAGTATTATTTCTGTGTATAAAAGTTATTTATATTTTTAGTAAGATAATTTTAGTTACCATATCTACAGATGTATATAGGAATAGTATGCCTCTTTACTCTGTTGCCAAGTTTATGAGGCGATGTCGCTACTTTACTGTAAGGCAGCATTTAATACCTATATACATTAAATGTATAAAACAGCAGCGCCACCTGGTAAAAAATGTAGTGGACTATGGTGTATGTTTACATATGTTTATAGGTATTTTCCGCCTCCAAAAAAAGTGTCGTTAAATGCTTCTATCTCTCTATCTCTTCCTTTTTTGTCATAATCTTATATGCGCACCAATAAAGCTGATCATTATTGATAATAATGAGTCATGAATTTACTAATTATCAAGACATTCGCGATGAAAACGACACAAAACGTCTCCGCCTCCGAAATCGGAGGCGAACGCGTAAAATCGGAGGAAAACACCACCTAACCGTATAACATTCGGAGGTGTATAAGTACTAAATGCATATATATATATATATATATATATATATATATATATATATATATATACATCCCGCTATCAATGCTGCGTCCTTTCACAAGCCAACCTTACTGCGTCTCCCAGAAATACGTTAGTTAGCTCAAATCTAATGAAGTATATTGAATCTGCTAATCAAATTCAGTTAACATCTGGTTTTGAAATTGTAATAACTCAAGAAATAAAAAAGTTTAATATACAGGACAATACTGCGTCCTTTCAAAAACAGCATGGTATTGCGTCCGAGAATAATTTCATTCTTCTTCAATACAATGTTGCGTCCTAGATGACTACTTTTTGTGAAACTCAGCATATTACTGCGTCCGGCGCAGTTGTCATATTTACCTTAATAATTTTATTGCACTTGTAGTAGAACAAATCGATAGCCGTCAGTTATTTCTAAATGTCAGTAGAATTCGAAATATGATTTTTCCGTCGATTGTTCTTTTAGGATCAGTTTTTCAATTGGGCACTAAAAGTAGCCTTAAATTTGCAATATAAAATGGCGAATTTAGAAGATCAATGGCATTTTGGATAGATGTTCATTTTTATTTATTCCTTCAGGAAGAGATAAGTTCACCTTAGAATAGAAGGGAGAGCACGTGCTTCTTGCTTTTGCTTTTTGCACATATCTCGAATGATAAGCGTTTTAGTCTTGAAAGTTGAAAAACACATTTCTTGAAGTACAAATGTGTTTGATAATAAATGCCTTCGGATTTACTCTTTTGTAAAGAACAATGTTAAAAATGGACTTTTTTGGCCCATCCGTGGTAAAGTGTGGAAGCCATCTTTTTTTTAATAATTTTGGGCTGCTGAAAACGAATCCGTCATCCGTTTTAACGAAAAGTCTGGAGAACATATTAAAAAATAACCCCTATTTGGGTGTCATAACGTGAAGATACTCATTTTACAAACCAAAAGTCATTTAAATAATTAAAGAATTTTTAATGTAAAAAACAAGTAATATTTTCTGGATAGTGATATGCACACCGTACACCCCAATTCCAAAAGTGTGAGAAATATTCAGGGATGAGAAATATTTATCAGATTTGACTAAATAACCTTATTATGATAAAAAACAACAAACTGGGTGATTAGGGATTTCTTTCGCAATTAAAACCAATAAAAACTCCAAAAAGATAAAATCCGCCTATTTAAACTGGTGGGATGGGTGTAAGAGTATTCAGAAGTAATCACATTATAACCTGATAATAGCCATTTAATAAGGATTTTTTTTAAATAAATAAATAACCGTATATTAGATATTGTAACTTACACCGTTCTTATGGGTGGTGAGGGGAACGAGGGGAAGAGCTCTTTTTTGGCCCATCCGCATAAATTGTGGAAACCATCTTTTTACTAATTTTGCTGAATACGAATCTGTCTTCCGAATTGGCTAAGAGCATCAGGAAGGCAGTAAAAAATAACTCTTATTTGGGGGTGGCATTAAAATTGATATTAGAACTTGTAACAAAAAGTTATTCTTTAGTGCAGGAAATTCTTTCAAAATACTCAGTTTCATTAGGTAAGTAATAAAAAAAGCAAATATTCTAAATTCACCACCCCTCCTCCTCGTTTCCCTCACCTTCACCACCCATAAGAACGGTGTATAGTTACAATAATAATAATAATAATAATAATAATAATAATAATAATAATAATAATAATAATAAAGTAGTAAAGCAGGAGGGGCTGACTTTCATCAATCAAGCCTTTGGTGAGTAGCGCCACCACTTACTCCAGCTGGGGGTGTAAAATCGAACCGGCAGCCCTAGTGCACCCGGGAGGGGAAAGCTCCTTCCCCTCTGGTGTCGGTCGTGGGCTTGCTGGGCTAACCACCCACAAGCCCTAACTTCTGGTTCCCGCAGGCAGAAGACAGGGCCCCCACAATCGACCCCATCCGGATAGGGGTCAAGGGCAAGGTGGTGGGGCCCAACCGGACCGGGCGCCCGTTGACGACGAACGCCATGAACTAGGACGCTTTGAGTGGACAGATGAGCTAAGGGACGACCTTCTGCATTGCTACGAAAGCAGTGAGCCCGCACGAAGGGGATACATGGGGCGAATGCATGTTCTGTGGTGTGCAAGGCACCCAGAGCACAACGCCTTCACGCCACAAAACCTGCGTGATTATGTATCCCACCTTCATCGCAGGGGCTACGTGAGAGCTGCTCCTCAGCCGGTGAATGAGGTGGTCGAAGGTCCACCGAATGAACCGGTTGAGGATGTAGTCCCTGACGTTCCACCAATACCAGAGGGCCTCAGTACCAGACGGGGGTTACACTACATAAAAGCCCCCGGGCCACAAGACCTGGCCAGAGTGGATGAAGAACTTCGTGAAGCGCTTCCAGAACGGGCTGACATCTGGCACATAAACTGTGCCGTGTATGCTGCTGCTCAACGCTTTTCTCAGGTGGAGAGGCGTAATACTGCCTCCCCACAGGAGAGAGCGAGGCGGCGCATACAAAAGATGGAAGCCAAGATCCGGTCGGCGAGGCAACACGCATCCCGTATCCAATGTGTGATGGACTATATGGCGGCCAATAGACCGTTCACGCCTAAAGTGCGTCGAATAGCCGCCAACTTAAGACGCGTCCATCACACACTCAATGAGGCAGTGCTGCGAACCACCAAACAGCACTGTCTCGACAGGATACGGATGCTAGTGGTTTGTAAAAAATCACTAGTGAGGCGGGCGAGGGGGCTGGCGGAAAATAAACTCTTCCGCCAAAAGCCCTCGCGCCTATTCGAACCGCCTCCGCGTGTTGCAGAGAATCCGCCGACTGTAGATCAGGTGGAAAATTTCTGGAAAACGCTATACGAGGAGAAGCTTCCACTCAACCGAGACTCCCCGGCCCTTGCACACTTTGAAACCTTTTGTCAAAGGTTTCAACAACCACAGGAAGTGTGCCAACCAATAACCCCAGAAGAGGTTCGAAGAGCTCTCGAGGGCTCTAAGAACTTTGCTGCTCCAGGTCCCGATGGGATAAATAACTTTTGGTGGAAAAAGTTACCGAGCACCCACCACCATTTGGCCAGAATTTTTAATGCCTGGCTAAATGGGGAGCAGCAAATTCCTTCTTGGGTGGTTGAAGGGCGGACAGTGCTGATCCCTAAGAACGGAGATTTGTCCAACCCAAGGAACTACCGACCGATAACCTGTTTAAACGCATGTTACAAGGTGTTTACGCGCATCTTGTACATGCGAGTGCTCCACGCAGTTGAACCGGTTTACGAACGGATATATGAGCAACGAGGGTCGAAGAGAGGTGTCGCTGGCTGCAAGGAGAACCTGTTGATTGACAGATGTGTCACGCAGGACTCCGTGCAGTATAAGCGGAACCTCTCCATGGCCTGGATCGACTACCGCAAGGCATTTGATATGACATCACATGAGCTTATTGTTCACTTGCTCCGATGTCTTGCGGTACCCGGTCCCGTAGTGAGATGCATCGAAGAACTGATGCCGCTCTGGAGGACTCGCTTTACCATTACATCGGGTAACGATAGAGTCCAGACGGAGTCGGTAACATTCAGAAGGGGAGTATTTCAGGGAGACTCCCTCAGCCCCCTTCTGTTTTGCATCTCACTACTGCCATTATCCGTTTCGCTCCGGAAAACCCGTGGATACAACTGCGGTACCCCCGGCGATAGGAGGCATAAGGTCACCCATCTGTTTTACATGGATGACCTTAAACTTTATGCCTCCGGAGAGAGGGACCTACACCAGTCCCTCAGGGTGGTACAGGAGTACACGCAGGCTGTCGGTATGGAGTTCGGGTTGGACAAATGTGCACTGGTCCATCTCAAGAGAGGACGATGCGGGAACTACGGAGAGGACGCGCAACTCGTTGACGGAAGCATCTTACATCATCTAGATGCCGGAGAGTCGTACACTTACTTGGGTGTCGAGCAACGCTCCACCCAAGAAGTGGGTGTAGTGAAAAACGCTCTCCGCGGCAAGTATCAGCACCGACTCCGACAGATCTGGTCCTCAGAACTGTCGGGGAAGAACAAGGTGTCTGCTACCAACATGCTTGCCGTTCCGATCCTACTCTACTCCTTTGGAGTAGTGAAATGGACTCGAGAGGAGTTGCGTCAACTCGACGTAGGAACCCGCAAGAAGATGCATCTCAATAGAAGTTTGCATCCTAAATCGTCCGTTCCACGGCTATACCTCCCACGACATCGGGGAGGCCGTGGACTCTTGAGTTTGGAGAGTCTCCATAATAGGATGGTTCTGGATGGAGCCTGTAAGGTCATCAGGAGTTCGGATCCCCTCCTCTGCATGGTCCGAGACCATGAAAGTGCAGGAATAGGAGCCTTTTTATTTAAGGCAGCACAAAGAGCAGCCGATGAACTTGGTCTCTTCTTCGACGTCGAGCGGGTAAATCCCGACTCTGTCACCGAGTTGGAACCTGCTCGACGAAAAGCCCAAATTAAAGCTGCAGAACACAACATCTTTCTGCAGCTTCACACGGATAAGCCAATGCATGGAGTTTTCTATAAAAATATAGAGAACCTTGGCTTATCCGAAAGGCTGACCTTTGCCTTCTTAAGGTCAGCCGGGCTGAAGTCTGAGACCGAGGGATTCATAATGACTTGCCAGGATGGTGTATTCAATACCCTCGTCTATCGTAGTCGTGTCATGGGTATAGAGGTCCCTGATGTCAGCTGCAGGGCCTGCCGCAGGGCGCCAGAGACTTTAATGCACCTGTTGTCGGCTTGTCCGACATATGCAGTCTCGGCCTATATCCAGAGGCACGACGGAGCATTACGAGTGCTTTATTATCACCTAAGGCACTCGTATGGGATAGACGAGACACCAGTGCTGCCTTACGCTCCGGGGGATATTGAGTCCGTTGTGGGAAATGAGAAGTGTCTAATTTATTGGAACTACTCTTTTCCCACCGTCAGGCAAATACAAGCCAACAAGCCTGACGTAGTACTCCTCGACCATCAACTCAAGACAATGTTTGTCGTGGAGTTCTCGGCTCCCGCGGAGAACAACATTGTCTTGAAGGAGGAGGAAAAACGGACAAAATATCGAGATCTGCTCTTCGAACTCCGCAGACTGTATCCAGACCATACTGTTAAGATAGTGGTACTGATTATAGGAGCCCTCGGTGGAACGAGACACACACTGCTTTCAGAACTTAAGATCATACCGGCATGCCGAAATTCGGCGGAGGTCTTAGCCGGCAGAATGCAGAAGGCCGTCATCCTCGGTTCATTACGTCTGCTCAGGGCACACGATTCCCGGACCCAGTAGTCACTTACCTTACGGGTGTGGGGAGTGGCTGCCGGTACTACCAGCTCCCCTCTGTGAGGGTCGGAGCCACAGAGAAGGGTGACTGGTTTTTAACAAAAAAAAAAAATAAAAATAATAATAATAATAATAATAATAATAATAATAACAATAATAACTCGACTAGGCTGACATTCGCCTTTTTAAGGTCAGCTGGGCTTAAGTCGGAGACCGAGGGATTCATTGTGGCCTGTCAGGATGGTGTAATAAACACCTTGGTCTACCGAAGCCGCGTAATGGGTGTAGAGGTCCCTGATATCAACTGCAGGACCTGCCGTCAGGCGCCGGAATCGCTGATGCATTTGCTTTCAGCATGCCCGATATACGCGATTTCGGCCTACATCCACCGCCATAACGCGGCTTTACGAGTGCTATACTACCATCTAAGGCACTCGTACGGGGTAGATCAAACACCAGTGCTGCCTTACATCCCCGGAGATATTGAGTCCGTTGTCGAGAACGAGAGGTGCCGAATTTATTGGAACTACTCGTTCCCGACCGTCAGGCTCATTCAAGCCAACAAGCCTGACATAGTCCTCCTCGACCATCAGAACAAAGTGATGTTTGTCATCGAATTCTCAGCACCTGCTGAGACAAACATCGCTTTGAAGGAGGGGGAAAAACGGACCAAATATCGTGATCTCCGGTATGAGCTCCAAGTGCTGTACCCAGACTACTCGGTCAAGATGGTCGTCCTAATAATCGGCGTACTCGGAGGGATGAAGCCTTCGCTGCTCTCAGAATTAAAGATCATACCGGCCTGTCAGAATTCGGCAGAATGGTTGGCAGGTCAGATGCAGAAGGCGGTTATCTTGGGGTCCCTTCGTCTGCTTAGGGCACATGATTCAGGTGTTTACAGTCACTAACTCCACAGGTCGTGGAGAGTGGCTGTAATTAATTAGCCGGCGCGGCTACCGTGTGGTGTCGGAGGCCACGGAAGCCCTGTCCGGCAACGGGAAACCGAAATTAAAAAATAATAATAATAATAAAGGTCTTTATTTATTTACAAATATACAGTAAATAAAAGGGCTAGATTCAGAAAATTGAGCAGAGTGCTCAAACTCTGTTCTTCCACCTAACTCAAACAAAAGAGAGATTCAAGAAATAACATTAGGTACTGTAAAGTATTATTATGGATAACAACATATCATGATAATTATAAAATCATGTAACAAATACAGTTAAGAGCAAAGAGCGTTTAAATACAATTCCACATAAACTTAATATGTGGACACAGACGTACACACATAGACACACACATAAATATAATTGACCATAATCACTGGGTCACCAAGACATTAAATAAATACTTTTTCAAAGTTGCTTTTAACGTAAATTTGAATTTATCTGAATTATCTTTCAAATATAGTCGTTCGGTGTACTGGAGGCGTAAGAGTGTTCTTAAAATGAACATTGATATTATGAATATCAGTTCTGAAATGAATTTTATTATACAAGTAAGTTAGGAATTTATTGCGTAATAAGCTATTGAACAAACACATTTCATGCAGATGTCTTCGATTGTACATACTTAGCCATTTGTTAAGTTTTAACGTGTAACTAATACGTTCAAACCTTCTAATGCCATAGATTAGTCTCAGACAGCCATTTTGAAGTTTTTGGATACGTCTAGAGTCAATGCTAGATAAACAATGACCATACACTACATCACAATAATTCAGCTGCGACAGAACCAAAGAATCACATAGCAGAGATTTTAGCCTGTTCAAAACATGCCTGTGTTGATAAATTATTTTTAAATTAATATTAACTCCTCATTAAATGGCTATTATCAGGTTATAATGTAATTACTTCTGAATACTCTTACACCCATCCCCACCAATTAAGGTGGTGGATTTTATCTTTTTAGAGTTTTTATTGGTTTTAATTGCAAAAGAAATCCCTAATCACCCAATTTGATGTTTTTTTACCATAATGAGGTAATTTAGTCAATTCAGATGAATATTTCTCACATTTTTGGGGTTGGAGTGTAAGGTGTGCATATCACTATTCAGAAAATATTACTTGTTTTTTTATATTAAAAAATTCTTTAATTATTTAAATGACTTTTGGTTGGCAACAGGAGAACCTTCACTTTATGGCACCCAAATAAGGGTTGTTTTGAATGTGTTCCCGAGATTTTTCGCCAAAACAGGCAACGAATTCGTTTTCAGCACCCAAAAATTAGTAAAAAAGGATGGCCTTCAAACTGTACCATGTTAGAATTTTTAAAAACTGTTTTTATGAAGATAAAAGTTTTTGCACTCATATTTAATATCAATTTAATTAATTAATTTAATTTAATTCTTTTCTAAACCAGAAACCAAATATTATTGGAAAAAGAGGGGATTTATTTTCTATCTATTTCCAGTTTCAACTAAGGATGTTGAACTCCAAATGACTATAATAATAGTTATGAAGCCATTAGTCTACAATGTAGTTTCTCTAAAATTTTAGAACTTCATCTCAAGGAGCAAGTATCAGATTTTTACATCAGATTATGTTACTGTCTCCTGCTGAACATGGTTTCACTACAAACAAAAGCAACAAGTCTGCGTTGTGTGATTTTCATCACAAAATCATTAAAGCTTCAAACAAGAAATCAGCGAAGATTTCTCGTAAGCTTTTGATTTGGTAGACCATTAGTTGCTTAAGGCCAAACTAGCACTATACGGTATTCGAGTAACTGATTTACAAATATTTCTGTCCTATTTAGACAACAGGATACAAATTGTAAGAATGGCCGGTGGGGTTGAAAGTAATATTTGTGATATTACACAAGGAGTTCCACAGGGGTCAATTTTGGGACCACTTTTATATATAATATTAACTAACCATGTGGTCAGTCATCTACAAAATACCAAATGTTCATGTGATCTGTTATGCTGATGATACAAGCATTCTACTATAGTTACCAGCAATAACCTAATTGAAGCAAAAAAACACTGAAAGACTTTATAAAAAAATCAAACATTCGTCTCAAAATAATAACCTAATTCTAAATAAAACAAAGAGAGTTTCAATACGATTTTCATTGAATAATAATTTCGAGAGCCTGATACTTTTTAGTGGTACTGACTGGGAAGTAAAAACCTGTGTTGAAAATTTTTAGCTCAAATAGCAACATCCTATTAAATTCGCCAATTTCTAATCACATGTGCTGAAGCAACCAATCAGAACAAAATTACACTGATAAGATCCCTTGGGGGTCTTTTCACTTATGTCATCCAGTTTGACAGTTCAGTAACACAGGTCATGAATGTTGTTGAGCAGCTGAGGGTTATTTCCGAAGTAATTGTTCGCGCTGAATCCGAATCTGGCCGCAGAATTGGCTCATAACGTCAGGATTTTGAAATATTTGAGGGTAATTACTTAAAAAGTGGCTTTTTTTAGCAACTTTTGAAGTTATGTCTAGAACTTAAAAAAATTTTCAGCTTATTTCTAATAAATACATCATTTAGTAACATCCTTCTTCTTTAAAATAAGCTTTCGAATGGTCATCTACGATGTTTCCTCGCAAAGCTATAGCCATTTTAAAGTGACATGATTTTGAAACCATGTTCCCTACAACCCAAAAATCTTAACCAAACGACTCTAAACGAATCAAAATTTAACACAACAGAAGGAATAATCCAACATTCTTGAATAAAAGTTTGAGGATCATGGTACGCATGGTACTCGGGGAAACCCATTGCGCATCCATGGTACGAGGAGAAATCTACTGCGCATTAATTGCACTCAAGGAAACCTTCTACGCATCCATAGTACTCGGGGAAACCCACTGCGGATCCATTATACTCGAGGAAACCCACTGCGCATCTATAGTACTCCGAGAAGCCCACCGCGCATCGCAATTTGATAACAATCCATTACTCTATTTTTGTGTTAGAGCGAGTTGAACGAAAAAATAATTATTTTTATCCACAATAGAGCACATGGGCGGGTATGTGTCAAATTTCATGCTTAAAAACATCCCTCTCCCTGTTCACCCGTTCGCGGTGTCTCTTTTTAAAAACCGTCGAATACGTGTCTCCTTATTTCCTATCACTGAAATATCGCACTTCTGAGTTACGCGATTTCAGAGATACGGGTATCCTTTAAACCATCTACCACTTTAAAAAGTGAAAATCGAAATTTCGTCTTACTCGTGTCTAATAGATTCCAATAAAGAGTATTTCTGTCAAATTTCATGATTCTGGGTCTAACCGTTTCCGAAAGGCTTAAAAACCTCCCCCTCCCCGTTCACCCGTTCGTGGGTCTCTTTATGAAAACCGTCGAATATGTGCGTGTCTTCTTATTTCCACAGAAGAGTCCATCGCTCGAATAATCACGTTTCTGACTTACGCGATTTCAAAAATACAGGTGCGCTTTAAACCATCTACCACCCACGTTTTCACGCCTTCAAAAAGTGAAAATAGAAATTTCGTCTTACACACGATCAACAAAAAATATTTCTGTCAAATTTCATGCATCTAGATCTAACCGTTTCCGGAAAATCCTAAAATCCTAAAATTTATCAAACAATAATAGTTATTTATGATACAAGTGTTAATGACTGTTTATTTTGTGAGCGGAGAAGTTTGCGAAACGAGCGTAAGCGAGTGGAGCAACTCCACGAACAAAATAAAGTCATTTTTAATACGTGTATCATACAATGTTTTTTTCTACAAACATCATTAAAAGAACAATAGTTTCTTTAAAAAGATTTCAAATCCTTTTAATGGTTACCTCATAATTCTAGTAGTTTATAGGATTTATGAAATAAATAAATCAAGTTTGCCCGTTGTTTGACACATGCTTGTCAATTGTGAAAATCTATTGCTATATGATGAGTTCCAATATTAATTTTTTGTTAATAAATGTCGTTATGACAAACGACTTGTCATTTTACTTTTTGCACTAGTGTTAAAAGTAAATCATGTGATCATTTTTAACGCGAGTTTATATAATATTACATTTTTAATTCAAGTATGCCGTGTTAAAAATTTAGTTTTTAATGGTGTTTGTAGAAAAAAAGATATAATAATGGTTCTATTTATAGTTATTAGACTTATAATAAACCATACTATTCGACAATATTTGATGAACTTACAGTATATTATTCAACGAGTGGTAATGTAGGTAATAACTAACGCAGATGAAGTCTACAGCACGAGCCATAGGCGAGTGCTGTAATTCATCAAGTGAGGTATTACCATTTCCGCAAGTTTATCTACGATTATAACAATAAATATTAAATTGAGAAAATTTTGTTTAAATTAGGGACTCAGTTTGTTTATTAATAAAATTAACTGTAAAATTTAATTTAATTTAATAATTTCTCTCGGACAGAGCCACACCTTCGTGAAGCGCGTCATGTCGATTGGACAGGCTAGGCATGAACATAAAGGTGATTGGCACTGTCACCTAGTGATTTATAATAACTCACTCATTATAACTCACGCTATTTGTTTATGGATACTATTAATTGTTCAAAAGCAGATCATTAATTAGTATATAACCTAATAAGAGTAGATAAAAAAACTAAAAGTAGTTTATATTAGTCATAGGTTTTTGCTGCTCCTAACTTAGCATACCTAGAATATTACCTACAATATCTATTCCTAATCCTATTTACTTTCACAATATTGTCTGTAAATCTCCTACTTCCTTGTTTAAAACAGTAACCATGAAATTAGTATAATGTCCTGTAGACTAAGTGCCGAACTGCAGTAAGGTGCAAGTTACAATAATTTGTCGGCAAGAAAAAAGTAAATGTTGGTGTTTCATTATTATATCATCATGATTAATTACCACAAAGTAACGGCTTAACAGTTTAATTTTGGAGGAGGCATTGTTTTTATGATTATATATAACTAAATATTTGTAAATTATTTTCCGTTGAAATTAATTTCATTTCCTGAAAATAAATTTCTGTGATAAAAACATTCAGATTATAAGTAAGAATATAACTGTTTAAATATGAAACATACTTACTTGTAAACTTACATAAATGTTTACAAGAATTTTACACTCGTCCGAACTCACCAGCTTTCCAAGTAAGAATGAAAGAATGGCTTAGATATTTATTAGTGCCGGTGTTGTCAAATGTCGGACGCATCATTATACGACTTTTGAATAGAGAATATTTGAAGTATATTTCTGTTCACAAGGCTATGCGCCCCCAAACATAATTCGATGGAACTAAAAATATACTTTTAGTTTTACGGAACATATGATACTGCGTCCGAATCCAAAAAACACTCGGGTCGATATTTTGCTTAATTGAAACGAAACAGAACTTATTTCTATGTTTACATATAACCTAGAAGACGAAGAACATTTTGACGTGCTGAAAATCGACCATTTCAGAGATTTGTTGAAGATAAAGCGGGAAAACAATACTGCGTCCGGTATACAGACGCAGTATTGTACAGGACGCAGCAGTGTATGGTATCGTGCACATGTACGGACGCAGCATTATTTGCAGGACAAATATATATATATATATATGAGACATCTTTGAATCATCAAAGATTCATTATCTTCAATAAGTTAGTCGGCCAATCTAGTACTACCGGGATTCTACCAAGACTGCCAGCAACATCCGAGGCATTACGTCAACATTCTTACAGAGTATTTCTCCAAATTCATGTTTGGTGAGGAGAAAACTTGGAACCAACGGAATGCAGAAAAGCAGAAAATAATATAAAATATTTCAAAGAGATGATATACTTAAAGAAGTAAAATGTTCAAAACTTAATCATTTTGGAGCAAAAATGTAAATATTTCCCTCCAGCAAAAGAAAAATTTTTGAAAAGCATTCGAGATGACTCCAACAATCATTAATTAGTAGCAAAATTCATGATTAACCAACAAATATGTTCTAGAGTTTTGGTCTCGAATGCTTTTTAAAACATTTTTATTTCTTGCTAGAGGAAAATATTTACATTTTTGCTCCAGAATAATCTAAGTTTTTAAAATATCTTTGGAAGGTGGAAGATTCAACGTTTAAAAAAATACCCCGGACTCTACCTAGGTACCCAGGGGATTCTGGGGTCGCTGATTCCGATGCCGAGGTCGGTTAAGCTCTATCACGTCAGGTTCAAGGTCATTTGAAGGTCAAACTAAGAAAAGGTATTTGAAAAAATCTAAAAAAATTCACACGTAAGTTTTTGTGGTCGCTGAGTCCGATGTCGGTTAACCTTTATCGCCTCATGTTCAAGGTCGTTTGAAGGTTAAAGTAAGAATAGGAGGTGAAAAAAATTAGAAAAAATTTATACGAATGCTCACCTGCCTATTTATTTTCTGTTTATCTGACTGCCTTTATACCTGCACACCTGTTTGTTTGCTTGTTAGTCTGTATTTATCATCCGCCTGCATTTTATCTCTGTCCATCTATTTGACATCCTGCCTTTCTACCTGCTTTTCTGTCGGTAATTCTGTCTATCTTCCTGTCTGACTGAATGACTAAATGTTTCTATCTGACAGTCTGTCTGCCTCCTTGTCAGTTTGTCTGACACAAAAAACCATTAAACTACTTTGATCCTGACAGGATTGAGCAGTGAGCTCCAAGTGAGTGAAGCCAACGCCCGTGATTCGCGCTGAATTTATATCCCTCTTCTGCCCCAACTCACTTGCGGTGGGCATGCGCCATCTATCGGTACTTCTGCAACTATACCTAAAGGCCATCCTTTCACAGAAAAAAACAAGTAGGTGATTCATTGAGTTAAATATATTTGCACTGAGACAGCCGAAGAATCTTCATGTGCAGCTAAAGCTGGAGGACGAATGCCGGCTTGAAATGACCTTGAAATGACCTCTGGATGCCTTTTTTTAAGGGTAAGCAAACACCAGATTCGGACTCAGCGACCCGAAAAACCTGTGTGAATTTTTTCTGATTCCTTCAACCACCTTTTCTTACTTTAACCTTCAAATGACCTTGAAACTGACGTAGTAGAGGTCAACCGTGGTAGAGGTCATCTAATGCAGACTCAGCGACCCAAAAATCCTATATATGATTTTTTTCAGATTTTTTGACAGCTTCTCTGTTTTTCTCAAATTAACCTTGAAATGACCTCCGGATGCCTTTTAAGGGTAAGCGAACACAGGATTCGGACTCAGTGACCCCAAAAACCTATGCGTGAATTTTTTCAGATTTTTTCAACCACCTTTTCTTAGCTTGACCTTCAAGTGACCTTGAATCTGACGTGATAGAGGTCAACCAGCATCGGATATAGACTCAGCGACCCAAAGAAACCTATATGTAAATTTTTTCAGATTTTTTAACAGCTTTCTCTCCGTTTTTCTCAAATTAACCTTGAAATGACCTCCGGATGCCTTTTAAGAGTAAGCGAACACCAAATTCGGACTCAGCGACCCCAAAAACCTATGTGTGAATTTTCTCAGATTTTTTCAACCACCTTTTCTTAGTTTGACCTTCAGATGTCCTTGAACCTGACGTGATAGAGCTTAACCGACCTCGGCATCGGAATCAGTGACCCCAAAAACCCTCGGGTACCTAGGTAGAGTCCTGTGTATTTTTTTAAACTAAATGTTGACCTGTGTTATTATTATTCTTTTATTTTCTGCTTTTTAGACCCCCCCCCCCCCAAATAAAAATCGCCTTCTAATTTTTTTTTTTACTTTTATTATATAAGGCCAGCGGCAGTGACAAATAGTGGATTAAGGGCAACTAGTTACATTAAGGAATGTTCGCGTCCTGTTAAATAAATACATTTTTAATAAGGTAAAGACCTTTTTTAATTTGCTCTAAGCTATAAAGGGGTACAAAAATATTTCTTTCTGAACAAAATAAACGTTTTTTATTCCCAAATTGAAAAAGTTTAAAAAACCTATTGATCTCTAGAAAGTATTATTTCTGTGTATAAAAGTTATTTATATTTTTAGTAAGATAATTTTAGTTACCATATCTACAGATGTATATAGGAATAGTATGCCTCTTTACTCTGTTGCCAAGTTTATGAGGCGATGTCGCTACTTTACTGTAAGGCAGCATTTAATACCTATATACATCAAATGTATAAAACAGCAGCGCCACCTGGTAAAAAATGTAGTGGACTATGGTGTATGTTTACATATGTTTATAGGTATTTTCCGCCTCCAAAAAAAGTGTCGTTAAATGCTTCTATCTCTCTATCTCTTCCTTTTTTGTCATAATCTTATATGCGCACCAATAAAGCTGATCATTATTGATAATAATGAGTCATGAATTTACTAATTATCAAGACATTCGCGATGAAAACAACACAAAACGTCTCCGCCTCCGAAATCGGAGGCGAACGCGTAAAATCGGAGGCAAACACCACCTAACCGTATAACATTCGGAGGTGTATAAGTACTAAATGCATATATATATATATATATATATATATATATATATATATATATATATATATATATATATATATATATATATATATATATATATATATATATATATATATATATATATATATATACATATATATATATATATATGTGTAAATATGTATATAAGAAGGTAAGCTTGGGGACAATAGAAAATATAAGACAAACGTAAGTGTATATATGGAAAAAAAAACATAGAGAGGAAGATAAAAGCATCATTGGGAAAACTTTACTTTACACGTGGTCTAATGAAAATGGAAACTTGTTGAGAAACCTAGCACATATTTGACTTAACAATAAGACATAAGTGAAGCAAAAGTTAAGCCTTTTTTGATACTTGGAGTAATGGAAGCTTAATCTCACAAATAGATCGTATCCTGGTAAGTAGAAAGATAAGAAAAGGGATCAATAACATTAAAGCAAAAAGGAGAGCAGAAGGCAATACAGATCACAAAATACCATATGAGAAACTGAAAAAAAGAGTAGAGAAAAACGTAAAGAAAATAGCAAAACACCGTACAATACCTGGAGTACCTCTCAACTAAAGCATAAAGAATAGCTTCTGATACAAAAATTGTGACAATAATAACGTTAAAAAGGGACGGGCCACATATTAGCTCAACAAGAAAGGAAAAACAAATAACATAACAAATATGAACAGCTAAAAAAGCTAATAGAAGAAGCCTGAGAAGAGCTGAAAGGGACATCGTCCAACTACTCGCAAAAACAATAAAACTAAAGCAACGACGTCAACATTCCTAACGGGGAAAACAATTTAAAAAAGGATAGAAACGTACGCAATTAAGTACTGGAGATATGTCCAAGGAAGGGATCCAATACGTCTACTGAAGAAAGCACTCATACTGAACCGCAACGAACTAAAAATGAGAGGAAACTTTCCACATTTGATAAAAGTCTGTGTAAAGTCATGTAAATAATATAATTATATGACACTTATTTGGTGTCACAATGAAGCTTGCATCATCACGAATCAGATTTCACCATAAAATAGCCTATCAATATACCCAATGGAAAGTTAGAAGGAATACTTCCTGGAAACTTTCTGTTTCCGTTTTTTCATGAAGTTTTCCTTTAGACTTTCCATTTGGACCATTGATAGCCTATTTTATGAAATCTGATTTGTGATGATGCAAGCTTCATTTTAATACCAAATAAGTGCATACAATTAAATTATTTACATGACTTTTACAGACTTTGATCAAATATGGAAAGTTTCCTCGACCCATCTCTGCTAAAAATATTTAGATTATGCTACACGTGGAGAACAATACTCGAGAGAAGCATGAACAAACTAGAAGAGGACCAAGCTTACTGGGAAGGAAAAGCAAAGAAAAAAATGAATACCACAAAAAAATCGCAACAATATATGTTCTGTCAGAATCAGAAACGGAGGAAACAGAGGACTCTCAAGAAGAAGAATTTTAGAAGCAAAAACACAAAAGAGAACCATAAACACTCACGACACAATATGGCAACACATCTCACAAATACTTACACTTCCCATCCCACATTTCTGAACCACGCGCCATGTGGCTCTCACTGCTGACAACAATCATGACCCAAATCCAACCCAGCTTAGACGTGGCCGGCCTTGTGGTATGTTTCCCGAAAGTGGCACCAATACTGGTAAATCAAATCAAATCAAATAAGGATAAGCTCAATGCTCTAATTGCACACAATTAGCTTCAAATATAATAATTAGCCTGGCTGAGCTAAGACGTTCCCTGCCAATAAGATACACCCACGATAATTTAAATCTAAAACTTTAACTCAGGCGTGCTCTGATGTTCTCAGATAAGATACATGTTACTTATTAGGTATCTACGTTAGTACGAAAATAGTGTTTTCGATTAATTGGTCGATAGGAGTTAAATAAAGAAAACGGTTTATAATGTGCCGCAGACGAAAATTTTTCGAAAATTTCAAGGCCTTTCTAGCAATCTAAATTCCTGTAATGTTACAGCTACACCAAATTTTCTCCAGAAGAAAGTAAACAAGACCTGCAAAATAATTTATTTCTTACCTGGCTTCCTGTCAACCAAGAACATTTGTTATACCAACTTAGTGGAATGCCCGATTATGCTTTAGAGTAGAACGTATTAGGAACGTTAAACTTGGCCGCGGTGTATCTAAACATTTTACAAATAATTTATTATCGTAATTTAATGTACTGAAAGGAACCTTTAATAAAAAATCTACTTTTCCAGCACAAGATAATTAATTCACATTCACTGTAATTATTTTTTTCCATTTTTTATGCAGTCTGCTTCGAAGTTGCGTTTACGCTGTTAGAACCCAGCTATTTAACTAATCATCCAGAGATGTACTTAATTATGGTGATTTGGAGACTATTGGGGTCTTTTAGGGGTAGGATTGAATAACGTCACGTAGCGTCGATGTTCTTGATTAATTTTAAAGCCTATAGAGATCCTAGGATATTCTACTTTTTGCATTTCGCTCTAAAATTAAGAGATATTTTGGAAAATGTAATAAAAAAAATGTGGATTGAGCCCATTATCTCATTTCCTGTTAATTCTACCCTAAAATTAGTTACCAATATTGTAGAAAACGGAAAAAGCTACGACTTTTATTTAAACTATTTTTCTGTTATTAATATTTTACGATTTACAGCCTTCAGATTGGTGAAAATTTGTGCCTCACTGTACATTTTTGCAATTACCTCTGTCCTCGTTGCATCTTTGTACTAATTGGCTATTATAAATGTTGTAGATCGTAAAATTTCTCAAATCTTTGCTTTAAACAATTTTGGTAAACAATTGAAGTTTGAAAAGATTCTTGAATTTCGAAAAAATGTCTGCTGTGTTGTTTCGATGTTAATCATACTTATTATTAATTTTCTATAATCAATTAAACTGCTTATTTCTTTAAAAGGATGAATTTTTTTCGAATTTTTCAAATTTTCATTATTCTGTCAATACAACAGTTTTATTTATTGCTAGTACTTTTCGATTTACACTCACCCAAAAATGTGAAAATTTAGGCATCACTTTAGATTGTTGCAATTACCTCAGTCCCATTGCGTCTACGCAGTAATTAGTCATTACCAATGTTGTAGATTATAAAACATCCCAAATTTTTCTTCAAAAAATTTTATTGCACCATTAATTGTTTACACGTTACACCAACTCGAAAGTCATATTTTTTTTTTATTTCGAGCTGCTGTAATTTTCAAATAAAAATGTGCAGCGAAGCATGAATTTTGATCATTTTGACGGTTGTAAATCATTAAAGTATTAATAGTAGGAAAAGATAATTTAAACCGAAGTTGTGGCGTTTTTTATTTTCTACAATATGGGTAATACCTAATAAAAAGGGTAGAAATAACACGAAAGGAGATAATTGAGAAAAACCTATTTTGACTGTAATTTTTTTAACATGGCGGCCGTAGCGGATACGATATTTTTGTGGAAAACATCAGTTAATAATTGAAGTAAGCCCCTCTATGGAAAATCTCTTGTAGAAATTATTCGAGCGTACCCCCCGTTTTTTTGCCCTACAGCCTGTATTAATTTCATCACGTTAAGAGCCGTATCTGTAGCAATAGTTTTTCTTAAGCATCTCTGGTTGTATAACTCCTAACGGAGTAATCGTAGCCCTGGGCATATGCTAGTAAATATAAGCAGATCTTAAAGTAAATCCTGGGAGAGTTACAGCCCCTCAGATATGGCTATTTGTCGATAAACAAACGTAATTTCGTCCTGTTTGCAAATTCTAGTTTATGTAAATAACACTTATTGGTTTTGGTTTCAGGGAAGATATAAATTTTCAAATTTTCTTCAAGACCCCTTGTATATGTTTATAATTTTGAATAGAACGCTAAACATAGAACTCAGACATTTTAGTACTTTTCTTTTTCCTTTGTTTCATGTTTCAAGTTTTGTAATATCTATTTTGTAAGTTCAATATGTTCGTGACCAAACTTATTTTATTGTATAAAACTGGATAATGTTAATATATTTTTTGGAGGAATACACGCCATATTTCTTACTTTTGTTGAAACCATAGCGATATTGATTTCAGAAAAAAATATATAGATACATAAGTTTCGCTTCAATCAAAACTTTAATGTGTTTTGCTCTCTTATACTACTGGAATTATAGGATCCATATAATAAATTTCAAGACCCCTCTCACCTTCACTGAATAGTCTATGATTAAAATGAATTCTAAAAGCATCATAATATCTAAATCGCGGCTCAGGCATCTCTTTCTGCAGTAGGTATTCGAAAATTGCTCATTTATAAAACCCAACCAACTGGAAGCCACCCCTATGATGTAAGCCTTTCCATTGCAAGTACTTACCAATATTAGCTACCGTTCAACGGACTGTACAGAACACAAAAATAATTTTTAAATAGCCAGTGTACAAAATTTATCACCTTAATTTGTATTTGTTTAACCGTTAAATTTAAAATCATATTCCAAACATACAGGCTGTTTTAACGGCAAATTTCGAAGGGTGATTCCTCTTATCAAAGAAACAAGAATAATATTTCGCTTAGAAATTATGACATTAAACAGGCTTAAATAATTACTCAGTGATGGTTAAAAGTACCAACTTCAAACTTGGCAAAGGAAAGTGTTTTCATACTGTGTACATGAAAGATTTTATCAAAAACTAACCAATGGCGTCGGTGTTAGGGCGGATTGGGTTAATATAATAACAGTTATTTTCAACCGGATGGATTTTTATTTGAATGCATCATCATTAACGAAAATAGTTTTGCATTAAGTAAGGCCATTCAAAATACTTTTGTCTTCCTTCAGTTTATTTTTTACATCGTAAGTACTGTCGTGCGCATAGGACAAGTCTTATAACGTACTTTTGCTAAAATCTAGTTATGTACATCTAACTTTAATTTTTGTGACATTGTCAGTTATTTGTCAAAATTTATTGCAAGTGTGCAAAACCTAATATGCCCCATATAAGTGATTTAGTTAAAGGTACAGTTATTGCTAAAGCAGAAGATGGATGGTCAATGAGACAAATTGCACTGCGTTAAAATATTAACAAAAATTCGGTGTGTAATATTTTAAAAAAGAGGAGAATGAACTGTACGATTAGTAGAAATCCTGGATCAGGGCGACGAAGGATATCAACTCAACAACAAGATTTGCAATTGGTAAATACATTAGTAGAAAATCCATTTTACTCAGTTATTCAGGCTGCTGAAGAAACGAATTTTCCTGGATCGAGTAGTACTGGTCGCCGGCGAGTAAGAGAATCGGAGCTACGCTGTCAACCAACAGCATAGAAATACTTACTTAAAGCTAAGCATAAAGAAGCTCGACTAGGATTTGCTCTTGAATTTTTAGTGCATGATGTAAATTTTTGGAACAATGTAGTTTTTACAGACGAAAAAACCTTCCAGTCAACACACAGCGGTCGTATTCGTGTTTACCGACCTCTGAATACTCGATTCGATGAGAAATATATATCTAACAATGACAAAAGTGGTAGATTTTTCGTTAATATGTGGGCTTGGATATCTGCACGTGGTTCTGGTGTTTTGTGGCATATCGAGGAACGATTTAATAGTGAAACGTATATTAGGATTTTCGACAATATTATGCTCCCTTCTGTAACACAATTATTTCCTAATAATGAATTCATATTTCAACAAGATAATTGTTCCGTTCATACTGCTCATACCGTAACTAACTGGTTTCAAATTAATAACATTAATGTTCTTAACTGGCGCGGTCATAGTCCAGATCTGATCCCTATGGAACACGTATGGGGACTACTCGTAAGAAGTATCCAAAAACTAAATGTGAGACCACGGAATGCCCAAGAATTACTGGAAATAATAAATAATGCATGAGAAAATATTATTACTGATGATTATTGTATAAGGTTATTTAATTCAATGCCAAAAAGACTTATAGAAGTTATAAATAGAAATGGTGCAATAACGAAATATTAATAGTTGGTTTCTTGTTAAGTTGGATATCCTGTCCCCTGATCCAGGATTTATACTTATTGTGCCGTTTATTCTCCACTTTTTTAAAATGTTAAACACCAAATTTTTGTTAATGTTATAACGCAGTGCAACTTGTCTCATTGACCATCTCCATTTGCTATAGCAATAACTACAGCATTAAAATAAAAAATAAAATAAAAGTGCTAACTGTTTTATTTCGGCTACTCATTACATATTCAAATAGACAGATTTACATAATAGTTGTACTATTTTTTTTTGCTCGCGACAGTACCAGGCCCTTACGGACCTAGGAAGTCAGAACAAAGTGACCGTGGCATGGGTAATAGGACATGAGGGGCACAAGGTAAATGAGAAGGCTGATGAACTGGCCCGGGAAGGCGCATCTAAGGCTGTAGTAGAACCACCCGAACCCTCTTGCGGTGTGGCTAAGCCACGCATACGAACATCCATTAATGTATGGGTACAAAATAAAACTCTAGAGTGGGGGAAGAATTTCCCATGACACAGACGGGCCAAAAAATTCATTAAAGAATGACGACCGAATTCACGGAAGACCTACTAGGCCAAAATAGAAAGGCTATTAGGATAATGGTAGGTCTTCTAACTGGACACTGTAGGCTTAATAGACATATGAATCTAATGGGCCTGACAAAGGATGCAACATGCAGATTCTATCAAGAGGAAGAGGAAACCTCAGTACATGTGCTGTGCCATTGCGATGGCCTAGCCAGACTGAGGTTCCAACTATTTCAGAGAAATCAAGGGCAGATAAGGAGCCCTTATCAAGATTAATGGAGTCTCATACAAAAGACAAAGCTGGGTAAGAAGCTCTAAGTAAAATTAGATAAGGATCCACACAAGGATCTCGGTGGTCAAGGCCAATCAGCCAGCTCCTTTTCCAAATCAAATCTACATCGTACCAGTCACGAATAAAAAAATCCACTGCAGAAGGAATCACTACTTCCACCTCCTGATTTCCTATAAAAAAAAATGAGACCTTGTCTTCTCATACATACCCTAAATTCTAATTTTATGGACTTCTACTTGCTTGCTTTACCTATTTACTCTTATTTATCCCCATTTACCCCCCGAACTCTTCAACAGAAGTAGGTCAAAATATAATTTAGTTCCAGATATCGTTAAAATATATAAGTGTACCAAATTTCAAGTCATTATCATAAACGGTTCCAGAATTATCATGCGCACAAAAAAAGTTACAGATCGACCGACAGATAGAATTTTTTCTTTACTCCAACTTAAAATCTCGACGTTTCATGACACATGCTAAGCCTCTTTGGACAAAAAAAATCCAATTTTTTTTGCATTACTATTACGATGTGGAAGTAATTAAAAACTCAGCGGAATGTTGTGAGCACGAGCAAGTTTGGTACTACAAAGTATGTAGTACGCTAACCCAATGGCGTTCTGAAATACTTTGGTTTGTTCCAACACTCTAAAATCGACATTATGTCAAGGAAGACTTCTTGTAAGATACTTGATAAACTGTACGATACGTACATGGAGGAGACGATTCTCTTAGTGTGAAAAAACATATTCTTCTTATTTTCTTCCATAAACACATTAAATACTCTATCTGAAAGAAATCCAAAAATCCTTGGCTCTATTTTAATTTGAGGCTGTGGAAGTATTCCAATGCTATCAACGTACACGAATCTCTTGCCAAATGATTTCATTGGGGCGTGGACAACATCAAGTTGCAGAAAAGTGGAAGTGCTATGTTGTTAGTTAATACAGTGTACGCCAAAAAGTCTGCACCAAATAGAAAACTGTTGTTATTGACTTTCTAATAAATTTTAGGTTAGGTTAGTGCATGTTCTCAAACGAAAAGGGAACTACACAAATGTGTGTTAGTCCTGGAGCTTAGGTCAGAAAATTAATTTTTTTGAAATTGTCTCAAGAGTAAATTACCTTTATTTTTGCAGATTTCGAAAAAATTTTATTTAAAAATGTTGCTTATAATGCGAAGTTATTTTTGGACAGCAAAGAATACCGCACACTTCTATAGGTGAAATTGGCTTCCGGCCAAATTGTCTGAATTTTTCATATATTGTAGCCCGAGTCATTCTGATCTAAAATCATTAAAAAGTTACTATCCCGTACAGACTAATTTTGGCGCTAGAGGGCGCGGAAGAAAAAATTTATTTTTGAGAAAAAATGCAACTTTTTCATATTATATTAGTAAATATGTTTAGGTTGAGATTAAGGTTCAATATGTAATCTACATGATAGTTATATATAGGGTCAGCCAACGAAATGATGCCACAATTATACCACTTATCACAGTGTAACCTAATATAATTAATACAACATGGAAACGACACTATCTAATGGGTAATACATAAGTAGGTACATATATACAATGTACTTAGTAACCTTAATATTATTATACAATAACAGGCTCTTGGTTCTCTTGGTTCGGATTATGTCTATTTGCAGCATCAGTAATATCGAACGGCAGGTGTGTCGAAGGATACTTTACATTTTCTTCATGGCGAGCATATCCAAGGTACCAAAGTACGCTAGCTATATGTGAACATGTACCCAATGTACAACTTCTGGATTTGCAAGTACAGTAGTAAGAGATTATTTGTTCGTCTTCACCATTGACATTGTAGTGAATCCAAAGCTGATACTTAACTGCGTTGCGATGCCTTGATTTTATTCTGATTCTTAAAAGTACTGGTTCATTTATGCGATCGTCAAATTGAAATAAAATGTTCCCTTTATCTTCCCTGTTGTCTTGTACGTAGGATGGGGCAAGTTTTATCTGGAAAATCCCGAATCTCAGGTATTCCAATGCAAGACATGGAAAATCGAGCACCTGATTTTCCTCTATAGGGGAGCCATCTACCGTATTTGGAGTAGTCTCTCTTCTTCCACTCTAACTTGAAGAATATTAATTTCATTTGCCTGGTCTAACATTCTACGAGCCATTTGCTCCCTCCATATTAATTGGCTCATGATATCTATTAATTATCGCACATGTTATTCTGATGTAATCTCTAATATGAGGGACTTGTGGCATTGGTACTGCATCTCTGAAAAATGATTCCACGATCCATCTGGTCTTTGTGACCAACCGGGATGAATTCGCCTCTTCAGTGGTAAGCTGATGCTGCCAGCGAGCAAGGACTTCAGGCATTTTGACTTATATGCCTAGATTAGCCAAAAAGTCTTGGGCGTTGCGGTATCCCCTATCCAGCACAAAAATATCACCTTCTTCGAACCAGTTTCTTAAGCCAATCAGATCCCTTTCATATTCGTGCCTCAACATTGCCGCGTCATTATTTCTAAAGTTCGAAAAATAAGGACCATGAACATCGAGTATATGTCCATTGGGAGCAACAATGAATGCTGGTTTTAGAAGATGATATCCCTTATGATGAGGTAGGTGGGTAGTAGTGATAACGACTTGTTATGGGTGTGTCACCGGCGACTCCACCATAAATTAGAATTTTTCGCGATAAATTTTTTTTCGGCACCCTCTAGTGCCGAAATTAGCCTGTAAAGGATAGTAACTTTTTAATGATTTTGGATGAGGATGACTCGGGCTACAACATATAAAAAATTCAGACAATTTGACCGGAAGCCAATTTAGTTATAGAAGTGTGCGGTGCCCTTTGGTTGTTCTATTTTAAAAATAAAAATTTTCCACTTTTTTACGCATAATTCCTGAAGTATATTTTTAAATCTTTTTCTGTTATTAATAATTCTCACTATTTAATTGTTTCAGCCTGAATAATGGATTAAAATCCGCTTTGAAGAACTTTTAGCAGTACTTTATTGACCAAATGAATATTTTGGAAAAAAATGCTGCATTTCTTGGTCCATAGTTGTTCTCCTTTTTTCTAATGTTAACTTTTTCGAAATTTTTTAGTACAAATTGCTAAATGAAAAAAACAAATTTTGTGATAAAAATCCAAATTTCATCGGAATTGCATTAAAATTGGTAGTTAAGTACTCAAGATATAGTTAATAATGAATTTTATGTCAAAAGTTAAGAATTCAAAATGGCGAATCTAATATGGCTGAGATGATTCAATATTTTTGCAGATTTACATGAAATTTGATAAATAGTGATTTTAGGATTCTCTGAGTCCGGTGTTAAAGCATTCAAAATGACGAACATTTTCTTTTACCGTGTATAAGCTAAATAGAGAGGTCACAAAAAGGGTGAAAAAAAAATGTTGGAAAAAAATTGAACCGCTTTCAAAGAAATTCGCTAAAAATTATTAAATAAAATTTCACTGTTGGCGTTGCCCAGTTAATTCAATTTTATTACCTAATATCAATATTGAGGTCGGTGTAAATATAAAAAATAACGATTTCAAACGTATTTTTGAATTAACTCTCAGAGATTCCATAGGGTTCTATTCTGGATCCCCTACTGTTCGTTTTATTTATCAGCGATATGGCGGATGATTTCGATGTTGACATCTTACGTATGCTGATGGAGCAAAAAATATTGCAGCAATAAATTCAATTGCTGTCTGCGAAAAATTACGAAATAATTCATTGACAATAAAAAAAGTGGTGTGGTGTAAATCGCCTCCGTCTCAATATAGTCATACAGCAACAATCCAATCCTCCATGAACATAATTCAGATGATATTGCGCTGACCCGTCCCGAATTTATCAAAGACCTTTGCGTTACTTTTGATAACAATCTGACATTTAACAAGCATATAAAGCAAATCCAACAGTCCTTATATAAAAACTTGGATTTATTCTTAGACACTCTAAAGGTTTTACATATGTTAAAGTAGTTCTGTTACTTTTTAGTAAATCAAAATTGGAATATTTTGGCTAATTAGGAAGTTTCCATTTTTCTCATTTTCTCGTAATAAATAGTCGTAAAAATCTAAAAAATATCTGTAATTTTTTTTTTAAATTATCTCAATAAATAAAAAAGTTACGGTCCTTCCAAGTTTAAAATGCTGCGATCATCTGGGCTGAGGCTCGATTACGTCACAATACATAATTCCGCCAACAGCGAGCGGGCGCGGGCACCTTTATACTCGCTGGCAGGCACCGACAGTTTATAGCCAGCTTGCATTTGAGAGCCGAAAAAATTGCTAAAACATGCAATTTTGGCATGTTCATATTTTTCGAAAAACACCATTGGGACGGCCGTATGATGTCGCGACGTAAAGAGGAAGTCTTCCAGATAAACCTGATCGTAAATTGCACGGCGAAATTCGAAAATTCGGCTCGGCACGAACGAATCAAAAGTGACATTTTGTGACATTTCAGCACATACACTAAATAAAGGGAACATACGGCGGGCCGCCGGCATGGCAAGTCAGCGCGTTATGTATTGTGACGTCACGGTGGACTTCAGCCGAGGCGAAGTATTCAAATAAGAAATTGAATAAGTTCGTGAGTTTTTCAGATATCGAGAAAATTTTTTTTTTGTTTGACTAGTTATCTGAAAGACTACTAAATGAGGTTGCATGTACATGATATTTCTAAAATAGGAAACTTCCTAATTGGGAATTATTGGTATATAATCCATATAGACTCGCTAGAGCATACTCAAAGGCGTTTTCTAAAATTGTTGTCATATTATAATTGATGGAGTATATCCTGCAGTAGGGTTTCCATAGCGAAATTTTCCTACTTGTTTTGGTACAGAAAGTGTGGCATAGAGATAAACAAGATTTGCTATTGTTATTAAAATCAATTAATAATATTTTTTACTTTTATTTCTTTACTTATCCCCTGTTACGTGTTTTACTTCTCCGGACAGAATTTGGGCTGCTGCTCTCGACTTAGCTTGCAATGGAGACGAGAGTGGGTTCTCAAATTAAATATTTGATTATTACTACAATAGCAAAAGGACAAGGGCGCCAAGAAATTCTGACCCTTAGCCCAAATGTTCAGTGTACAAGAGTAAACAAATCCTTAAAATTGACTCTAATCTAGGTCCTTAATGAAACACCAAGTTACTTAAAATATGGAGATATATTAAAATAAGTATTCAAATAATATATTTATTTATACATATATATCCCCCCTGCACAGGTCATCAAATTTTATCCTAATAAATACAAGTAATTTTCCAAATCGTGCACGATAGAACTTCTCTCGCGAGAGCGAAGACTCTTAAACGTGTTAAACTTACTAGAGATTATTAATAAACAAATAATTAAACAACGTTCAACGTCTAGCACAATGGATAATAATCCTTATTACCTAAATATAACACGAAAATTTTATGTCTCTAGGAAACTTATCTCTATACGCACGCCTAACGTTTGACTAATTAAACTACAAATAATATCCGATATGACATTGTTCATACGCCAAAGGAAATATGTACGAGATAAATTATGAGGAAAATCCGCTAGGCGGTACTTATATCCCTTTCCTGGGGTCGTGGAAATTCTCGTGGGTGCCTGCGACCATAAGGACTCCTATATCGGGTATAGAATACGTATCTTCAACCCCCCATATAACACATACCACACGATTGCTTCTACTTACATAACGGTTAACGAACGTTATCTGTTACTAATACCATAGGAGAATAGGCAGTTCCAGGATTCTCCTATAGGTATCCGTAAAGCTTATGTAAGGGTGACGTAGGACCTCCTCGCCCAGCTAACAATTTAGGTGTCGGCGACTTCAGCTAAAGGAAATTCGACCAAAATAGGTCAAAATTAGTTAATTTTAAAGTTTAATTGGTTAAGTCGCTGTGTTCCCTATTAGGTACAGGTAAATTATTAGTGAAATTAATGACTTAATAGGTTATGAAAAATATTTCAGTAACTATTTTCACCTAATAGGGGGGGGGGGGGGAGTAGGTGAAAAGTGACCTATTTGAAACAATTTGGTAATGCAAATAAGGGAATATTTGTGACTTAATAAGTAATATTTTCGTTAATAACTTATTAAGTAATTTTGTTGACGTTATCAATATACCCTGACAGGAGATATTAGTGAAGTGTATTGAAATGACTAAATAGGTGATGGTATGTCTTGAAGAAAGCTTCTTAGATACCTAATAAGGACCCTAAAAATACTTATATTTCCACCAAAAAGTCGAAATGACTTTATTATTCAACCAATAAGTTATTTGCACCTATTGGTCAAAATTATTAATTACTTATTTTGTCGAATTTTACCAACATAAGTGACGCGCAGGAAATTGCGTATAGTATTAAGAACTTGCCGTCATTATTCATGTTTCTGTGGTCCAGTGTGATTGTGTTGCCATTTCCTCCATTTCACTTTCTCCGTAATAACTTTAAAACACTATGAGTAAAAGAAAAGTGACATACACGACCGATTTTTATCTCCAAGTTAAGAAAATAGGAAGTAAAAATGAAATACAGTGGAAAACTGTGCGCAGCAATAATTATTCTGTTAACGTCTCTTGTACACAAGCCGTGAAAGCTATCCGTGAAACCGTCATAGGACAAACTGCAGAAAATCTACATGCTTCATCATCTCGTTCAGATATTGAAGATCCATCTACATCTACGTTTTTGTGCCGCCGCGCCGACAACTGAGGTATTGGGCGGCACAAACTCGTTCACTAGTCGCCTACTGTACCCATTATTTTATACTCTAAAAAAGACATCCATTTTGCAAATCAGAGTTCAGATAAATAAGCAAACTAGTTAAAATTAGAAAAAAATAATTCTGAACAAGTAATAATTTGGGTTTCAAGTTGATTCATTGTTTAATTTTTTGGCACTTCCGGCGGCCCCTGTATTATGGTGGCCTCTGTATTATGGCGCCCGGGGCGGTTGCCCCGCTAGCCCTGCCTTAGAACCGGCACTGGTTTGATCGATAAATCAACTGAATGATCAAAGCAATTTTTAAAACAGTTTATATTTTCCGAAATATCCAATTTGTATGAACACTATACAAAATCGGAATGTCCTTCGTTTGGCATTGCGCTATTAACCGACCGCCCAATAGAGACGTCTACCAGTACTCTAGCAGAGGTAAACAGTGGACACGCCCATCAAGAGAGGCTTTTACACGATTGCTCTCGCTTGCCGTGCTCTTTCTTGCTCTTATTGCCATCCCAATACGTACACTTTCCGATACTGTATACATCATGTTACATGCATGACCATGTTATAGTTTATAAAATAAATATAACTTTATAAGTACATAGAAACCTATTTTCTACGTAAAAATAAGTACACTAAGGGAATATTCTGAGCACAAATAAACACTAACAATCGAATAAAGTAACCTGTTGGTTCATGTAAGATCTAATAGGTGAAATCACCTATTATGTATGAAATAGCCACCAAAACGAGACCTATTAGGTTGCAGAATAACCCCCAATAGGTGAATTTAGTGATTTACGTAGAATTAACGACATATTAAGTGCTAAGTAGATACATTAAAACAGGGGACCAGTTGGTGTAACATAACGTAATTAGGTGAAGTAATTACAATTATGTGAACAAATATTGGTAATATTAGACACTTATTACCTAATAGATGGCAAAAATAGCTTGTTTTTCACTAATCTCTAAAGATGAAGTAAAAAATATTGGTGGAAATTAAGTTCTGACACCTATTAAGTAACATTGCAAGGAAGTAGCCATATTTATTCGAAAATACGGAACGCCGAAAACTCGCCATGAAAATTTAAACTTTTGCTTTTAGAATAGAATACTAAGTCAAAAATTGAAAATAAAAATTTTATATAGTTAAAAGTTTTTTTTTTCTTTATAATAATAGGTATTTTTAAAGGGCTTAGTAATATTTCAAGGTACAATTCCTAATTTCAACAGAAAAAAATCATTCCCTAGTAAATTCTTGCGTATATACAGTGCAAATTAAACAATAGTCAAGGATAAAAATATGTCTCATAAGTAGTTAATAAGTAGGTATTTAGTTATTATTATCAACCATTATATAGGTATATAGTTTTACCTTTTTTGACGAAGCTGTTTTAAAGCAAGTATAAAAGGTAGAAAATAAGTAATCCGCTACGTAGATTTAATGTATTTTCGACATAAAAAAGGTGTCTGACAACCTAACCTAATAGATCCAGTAACACCTATTGAGCTTGTTTTCCACGTCGAATCGACGTGTCAAAAAACACCATTTAGGTTGATTCGACGTCGAATTTATGTCCTATTTCACGTATCGAAATTGGTGGCGTCACCTGTTCGACATCGAATCGACGTCGAATAACACCTAAATTGTTAGCTGGGCGTGTCCTCGTATACTATCTAAGGTATTATGGTGTGCCCACCAAATAAGCATGCAACTCTCAAGCTCTAAGCTAAAATTAAATAAAGCCAAAACGCTTCCAACCATTACGACACCCTAAATGGTCTGGAGACGTTATTTACAAGCTCGGCGGCAAAGATTCTTAGCCTCCCCGTGGAGAAAACTAGATGATATAACGCTAACACTAAACACCAAAACAAAACAACCATACCATCTATTAATTACCTAGTATGAATTATATCCAAATTATTGTAATCTCACACTGTCAATTGCCATTTGCCACCCAAAGCCATATATCAGAGCTACTGACTTTTTTTTTTTTTCTCTCCTTTTAATTTACCCTTTTTTTCCGAGAATCCTAAAAACTGTTTGTTATTTTCAGTACCAGAGGATAGCACAATGCAGGGCCTACTTAAAATTCATTAGCACGGGTAATTAATTAGAAATTTGTACGCTTTTAGAAAAACTGACATTTTCATTACCATGTATTAATTCTAGATACACCAATACCTTGTGTTGTCAAGCTTCGGACAAATATTCTAAATTTGTTCCCCTTTCATTGTATTTTTAATCCCTACAAACACCTGCAGGACAGATTTGATATTTTTCATACAACATTAAAAATAACAAAAAAACTTAAAATTGTATGTTTTTAATGTTGTGCTTTACTGTTATGTACAATTTATATATATATATATATATATAATGAAGGATAGTCACGTCCGACTAGTTAAAGAACAATCTAAATTTAGTAGGCTTCGGACAAGTCCGAAGCCCTACTAAATTTAGATTGTTATATATTGCTATGGACGCCAGATAATATATGGATAACACTATCAAAATTTGTTTATTTTAAATCTTACCTAGCAACGCTTTGCAAATTTTCAGCATGAGTCGACTCTTTTCAGGGTGAAGGCAAGTTCAAAATTGCTCAAATATAGGAAGCAGTCAAAGAGACACAGTTTTACAAAGAAAAGAAAGTTTGTATTTATTTTAAATACCTGGAATATTTTTTAAAGAAAATTGAACAATAAACTCGTACGTAACTTAAATATAATAGGCCTTTACTTTTGAAACTTTAGTTTTTTGTAAAATAGAAATTGTCTCTTAGCAATTTTATATATTTTATGCAAAATAAATTAATGTTAAAGAGCTAAGTTATTTTATATTTATGTCCTACAGGTACCTGTACTCCGTATAATTTTCCTACGCGACTTCACTAGTTTTCCACTAATTTCATAACATGTCTAGATGACGACACGTTCTTAAATAGTTCTGATACTTCAGTCCATAGATTCTCATGTCTAGATGACGACACGTTCTTAAATACTTCTGATACTTGAGTCCATAGATTCTTGAGTCTGCTATAAATTTGTGTCTTGATATTTAGATTTGATCACCAAATTTAATAACATCAATTTTCTGCTGAAATGAATGAAAATGGATACTCGAAAATATCCCTTAAACAATGCTGCAACAATTTACAACTGGTAAGTCAAATTTGACTTTTTGGATTTGACATATATTTGGTTAACTGCTTTCATACGATATACCATGTAATTTATACTTTAAATCACAATATTGGAAATATGTTTAATTTTCTTTAATTGATTCTGTATTTTTCTTGTTATTTATATTCTGATATAATCTTGATTTATTACTTCATTTTTCTCTCTCCACCATTTCATCTCCATAATAATTCAGATTTTTTTTTCTAACTACTCAATTTTTATTCCCCAATTGTTTTTTATTTATTTTTGATGCCCTTAGTCCATTGGCACACTTATGAAAGTTTGTGGTCACTCCAGACAACATTGCCGCACTGTGGTCCTTTTGTGTCGTTGAGTGAACTCGAAGCACTTTATTTTTACTTACTTACTATGGAGTGTTTCACTCTTAAAGGTATGTTAACAAATTTCAATAAATGGATTTACAAAATGTGTCTTTTTATCAATTTTACATCTATGAAATGTGCTTTTGCACCTAGCTTATGATTAAATACTTTCTGAAACTTCCCCCCCGGCTGAGCATAGTCGACTAGCCTTGCGAAGCTTTCAGACTAACAGTAAGCATCATCGGTGTGTTTAAAGTATAATAAATATTTTGTCGATTTGTTTTAGATTTAAACTCACTTTTCATTATCAAACATTTCCTTACAAAGGGTGCGTTTTGTCATAGCATTTTTCCCCTTAAACTAAAATAATTTTTGACTGGTAGAAAAAAAATTCTTTTAGTTTTCAAATTATGGTATGACATGCACACAGTCAAATTTTAAATTTTATGTCTTGATTAGTCTAACCTTGCTCATACGGATACATCAATCCAATGTGGAATCTCCCCCTTATCGATCCATCATACATACTTCTCAATTCGTAAGTGTTTTCGTTGAGTACTTTATTTACCACATATGGTCCTTCATATGGGTATTGCAGTTTTGCGCAAATGCTATTTTTGTAATCCGATACTCGTAATCTTTTGATTATCACTTTATCTCCTGTCATGAAAGAGACTTTCTTTTTGATTTTCTTGTTTTCCCTGTGTTCATAGCGTCTCGCATTGCGATTCAGTCTTTCCTTGACTATTTTGTGGACATTTTCCAGGTTTAAATTGTCGCTATTTATCCATGGTCTAACTGGTAACTGTCCCAGCATAGTTACGATGGGTGATACTTGTGTTACCGTACTAGGAACATTATTTATATAATTTTCTACGTCTATTAGGGCTGAAGGCCATTCTCGATGATCATATTGGGTCACAATACGTAGGAATCTAAGTAATTCTTGTATATAGCGCTCCACTGGGTTGGCTTGAGGTCTTCTTATGGTTGTAAATATTAATTTTGTCCCCCTCTTTTCTAAATATGTAAACAACTTGTCGTTATTAAAGTAAGTTGCATTATCTGCCAATATTTTATCTGGTTTCCCTATGTTTTTACAAAAATGAGACAATTTTCTTAGAACAGTAACGGTATTGCACCTTTTTGTAGGGTACAATTTTACAAATGTCGAAAATACATCGACAATTATTAAGATGTGTTTAAAACCGTTTTCGTCCGGTATCAAATTGCTTATAAAGTCCATTGCTACGAGCTCCAATGGTTTACTGGTAACAATGCTGTGTACTGTGTTTTTATTTACATGATTCTTAGTCTTTAATAAGCAACATTCATGGCATTTGCTTAAGATTTCCTTCGTCAGTACTAGATCCCTCTTACTATAAAATGTTTCCCTGAAAATCAACCAGGTTTTCCGGATACCTATGTGCCCATATTTGATATGCAAATCAATTAATATTTCCGCAGCTAAACTTTCATCTACCACATACTTTTCCTCGTTCTGAATTGTTTTAATGATGAAATTATTTTTAATGGAGAAGCCTCTGTTGTGTGGATTCTGTTCTACGTGATTTCTCAAATCGTGTAGTTGTGTCTGGCTGTTTAATACTTGTTCGTAGGTGTATAGTGTACTATTGTGTGTTAATGTGTGTCAACCTATTGTGAAAGTGTTGTGATTGTCGATAGTGTCTGTCCGTCTGTTTCGTGCAAGCGCGTCAGCAGTGACGTTTTGCTTACCAGGCCTGTGTTTGATGGTGAAGGAGTACTCCTGTATGAGTAACGACCACCTATATATTCGGTTGTTTGCAAACCTATTTTTCATTAGGAAACACAAAGCTGCGTGATCAGTTTCAATAATGAAATGATTTCCTGTCAAGAAAAACGATAGCTTAGCAATACTATAAGTGATCGCCAACATCTATTTTTCCGGTACTGAGTACCTAATTTCGTACGGTTTTAAAATCCTGGAGATGAAACATACAGGTGTTTCTATTCCCCCTATTACTTGTGTCAGTTCAGCGGCTATCATATTGTCGGACGCATCGGTCCTTAATGTAAATGGTAATGTGAAATCGGGACTGTGTAGTAATAAGTTGTGGAAGTTCATTTTCACCTTTTGAAAGGCGTCTTCCCGTTCTTCATTCCACTCCCACTTGACACTTTTACGTAAAAGTTCTAATAATGGAATTTCGAGCTCCGATAGTCGCGGTATGAATTTTTTATAATAATTTAGGACTCCGAGAAATCCCCGCAATGTCTTCAAATTAACTGGACGAGGGTAGTCCTTAATTTCTTTTATCCTTTCTTGGCCTATACTTATGCCTTCTTCTTTTTATTTTGTATCCTAGATACTTTACAAAAGTACAATAAAATTCACATTTGTCAATGTTTAGCTTTAAACCGGCTTCATTTAATGCATTTAAAATTGTATCAAGATGACTCTGATGTTCCTCTTCAGTTTCAGAAAACACCAGTATATCATCAATGTAATGTATGCAGAAACTGTCATACTTGTCGAGTATGTTTTGCATAGCCCGAACGAGAGCAGAGGATGCCGATTGCAACCCAAATGGTACCACTTTGAATTGAAATATGTGGCCATCAATGCTAAATCCCGTGAATCTACGCGAGTCTGGATGTAGAGGAATCAACCAGAACGAATTTTTAAGATCAAGCTTTGAAAAAATTGAATTTTTGCCAATTCTGGACAATAGTACGGCGATCGTTTGTGGTGCGTCGAATTGTGCTTTAGTGATTTGATTTAGATTCCTAGCATCTAAGTATAACCTGATTGTATCATCTTTCTTTTTAACAATAACGAGCGGATTGATGTAATTTGTTTTAGCCGTTTCAATGATATTAGAATCTATCATATTTTTAATTTCATTTTGTACTTGTTCTCTATGTTTAAATGGAATAGGATAGGTTTTACATTTAAATGGTCTATTTTCATCAACATCTAACTTATGAACATAACCTCTTGCGACTCTAGGCTCATAATTAATTAAAGATATATATTTTTGTAACATGTCTTGCATTATTTTGTCATACTTGTTCGGACATTTTATCAGTAATTCTTCGGGCTTCTTGTAACTTATATTCATAACATACGTGGTACTTCCCACCATATGCTTACCGCAATTATTTTCATCATTGGCACCTTCGCCTTTCATATTTTTACCGCAATAATTATCATTTCCATTGGCATCTCCGCCATTTATACCTTTTATATTAAATATAGGTGTTTTTTCACCTTCAACTACTAGGATTTTTTCCCCTAGATCTATAATTGCCCTAATTTCTGATAAAATATCTTCCCCAAGAATAACATCATAGTTCATCCGTCCCACAATAACAAAATCTCCCTTAAACATTTGCCTCTCTATTTTAAATTCTCTATTAAATACCCTGTTAGATTCCGCGAATTTACGTCCATTTAAATTTACCAATCGTATTTTAGACATTTTGATACATTCATTTTTCCCATTATTAAAATATTTATTGAAAATTTCTTCATTTATCAGGCTTATTTCTGCCCCAGAATCAATAAGTGCCTTAACATTTTTATTTTTTATTTGTAAATTTATTATTGGTAATTGACTAATTTTAACGGTTTTTAAATCATTATCCGACTCGGTTCCTAAATACTCACGCATATGTTCATAATTGGCTTTGACAGTTAAAATCTTACTTACTAAAAATCCTGATTTTCAGGCCTATTATTTATCTGTACTTCAGTTTCTACCCGGTGCATCCGATTTTGTGTATCATCTCTCGTATCCCCCCTTCGTACCGCAGTATTTGCTACCTGTGCATATGAGTAGTAAAGAAATGACAGTTCTGTGACACCCCCCACCACTTTTTAGTACCCCCCTCCACTCTTCCAGAACCCCCCACCAATTTCTCAGAACCCCCCTCCATTTTTCATAAGCCACGCCCCATCCCCTCCACTCTTCCAGAACCCCCCTCCATTTTTCCCCAGACCCCGCCCAATCTCCCCACCACTTTTCGATCCCCCCTCCATTTTCCCCCAAGCCCCGCCCAATCTCCCCACCACTTTTCGATCCCCCCTCTACTTTTCTCACAATCTCCCCACCACTTTTCGATCCCCCCTCCATTTTCCCCCAAGCCCCGCCCAATCCCCCCACCACTTTTCGATCCCCCCTCTACTTTTCTCACAATCCCCCCACCAATTTCTCAGAACCCCCCTCCATTTTTCATAAGCCACACCCCACCCCCTCCACTATTCCATAACCCCCTCCATTTTTTCATAAGCCACGCCCTACCCCCTCCCTACCTCATCGGAAATGTTATAGGTTAGGCAGTACATATTTTACCATTGCTCCAAACACTTAATCATTATGCCCGTCTGTGTATGGATATGTATCAGATGTAAGAGTGTATTAAAGGAATACAGTACGTTCAAAAATGAAAAAATATTCACCGTGTGTAACAATTGTGATATACAACCTATCAAGGCACCTGCTGCATAATTGATTTCACATTTCATACTAATAAGTGAAAGTAGTGGTGGATTTTCAACCTCCCCTCCACCATAATTTAGGATCATTCCCTCCCCTCATATCATATATATGATCATCATCATATATATGTATGGTGAGGACCTCCCATCTCTCCCACCACAACTCAAAACCTCCCACCGCAATTCAGCACCCCCACTATATCAAATTATTCTGATTATAAAAAGAGACGTACACAGGCATTGTAACAAAGTTTTTTGTGTCAACTAGTTAAAGAAATTCAAGTGTTCACAATGGCTTACAGTGGCAGTTTATTTAGTTTACCTGAACTGAGTATTAATGATTTAATTAATAATTTACCTCCAGCACCGCAAGACAAAAATGAAATAGTAGTACTTGGTGAGCGAAGGTACCAACTGAATAAATCTAGAAGTAAATATGTGACAACGGGATTATCACATGACTTCTGTTATAACCCATGTGTGAAGCTAAGTGGAAACAAACTTGATGTAATAATTTTTAACGAAAAGGAGTGGCTTCATTTTCTCACGTATCAAGGTGTAATAACTAATTATGTATACTCCAATGATAAAGTTGAACCAGTAGAGACTGATAACTTTCTTATAAAATTTGAGCAAATTTCCTATTCCAGAGTTATAAAAATAATAAAAAATAACTCTTACATTTACTTGGGATATGAATCGATTTGCAAGTTGTGGGAAGCATTACCACTCATTAAGGCTAACATTGAGACCTTAAAAAGATTGCAATTCCAAAGTTATTTCAGGAATG